>OX451741.1:875633655-875952596 GCA_948472305.1 Vicia faba | reverse complement strand
GTTTTGAACAAAGTATATTTATATTTTAACTTTATTTTTAAAAAAATTATCAAAACGATATCGTTTTGTTTGAGGAAAAAACAAGCATGTAATTCATCGATTTTTCAAAATCGTCGTTTCGCTGGTTTTAATCGGTATTGGTCGATTCTGGTCGGCTCTTAGTGGTTTAATAACTTATCTGACCTAGCAATCAAATCAGACCAATGAACTTTTCAGTTATTGATTCGACTGGTTAGTCCAGTCTGATTTTTGAAACACTGTCACCACCTCTCAAGTTTCTCTCTCCCTTTTATATTTGTTAATCCCTCATATTTGATAGAAGATTTACATTATAATGTATTGATTTAAATAATATTATTTTTTAATTTTTAATATGATTTAATTCATAATTTAATTCATATTTAGCCACACCAATATGAAATGTCTGAATCCGCCCATGCACACAACACCGAATTCTTTTTCATTAGAACACATAGTAGCATCATATTCACATTCACCTCACTTTTTTCCAAAACAAGTCACAACCATAAACCGACTCCTTCGAGAACTCCGACCGAGCTTTATGCGATTGTTGGATCTGCCCCACGTGACTCAGCTACCACCAACAGCCGACCTCAAACGCCGCCTCCATTGAAGGTCCCTCCGTCCAAACCGAAGCTTCGATCTCACGCATCGTGGCCATCACCGATCTAATCGCAAAGCACTCTTCCGGTTCCATGTTCAACCTCCACACTCAGTCGACCCTCTTCTGCCGTCGAACCACCACAACATCAGACGACACTGATCAACACCGCAACCCTCTCGATTTTGACGAACATCCGAACCAACCCCAATCCCGGATTCGCTGCGCCACCCTATGTTAGAGTCGATCAACACTTTCATCAGGTTTGGTTTTGCTTTATTTATGGTTGTGGGTTTTCTTTGTCTCCATGGTTGTGTCTTGTAGCTTGCGATTTCATTAGAAATTTCTCTGTATGGTGAAAGGGAAGAGTTCGTTTTGGGTTTAAGAAGAAGAATAGTGTGGTTGAAAGAGAAAGAGGATATTTGTATTTGTGAAGGAAGAGAGAACATGAAGAGATATGCAATCTCTTTTTTTGTTTCAATATATTTTCTCTTTTATTTACATTACTTGTTTTTTTAATGAATTGCCACTTGTCATAAGCTGATTGGCTGGAAGTTTGTTTGAAAAGTCAAAACAACCAAGCTCTATTTTTCTTCTCATTCTATAAGGTGGCGCATGTTAAGATATGTGATACTTTGTTTTTATTATCACCCTTTTATTATTATTATTACTTTCAAAATTTGATCAGAGTTAGGGTTATATGTAATTGAGCTTTGGGCTTCTATTTGTGTTCCACACTCATCTTTTCAATTAGCAGCCCGTGGCCAATTTGTTTGATATCTATCTTTGATTTTGGTTTAATATTGATTTTTGTTTAGTTAATATATTTAATTATGTTAGCTTAATTTTAATTATAAAAATACTAAAAAATATGTCTTTAATTTTTTTTAAGTAATTAATTAATTAATTAATTCAAACACATTATAAATAATAGGATTGGTGGATGCACATTCGTCATATTTTTTGATTGACTCAACGCCTTATCAATTAAATGTTTATCATTAAAATATTAAAACCCACACAATTCACCAAATACTCCATCCGCATCCTTCATCCACGAGTGACACATGGCCAATATTTGGCCACATGATGAGGAGACTTTATCAGACTCCTCCCACTTTGTGTCCTACCATACTCGTTATCGATTAAACACTCAAAACAACTAACTAATCTCAAATCATTTTTTTCCACTAACATAATCGAAAATTACAAGATATTTTTTAAAAATGGATTAAGGAGAATTGATATCAAAATTAACTGCAAACTGCGTCTATAATCACTCAACTTACAACACAGACAATGTTCAAGGATAATTCGAAATAAATTCTACATTATCCTATAAAAACACCAACAAACACTACGAAATATGAATCGGGACTCTGATTTCTCTTGAATTGGGATTCTGATTCCTCGTAAGAGAATACGTAAACATACGACTTAAAATTGTGGTGAGTCCCCCTAACTAAAAAATTAAAACCCTATTTCTAAATCTTAAACCTAAAACCTAGTATCCTTATGAACAAGGTAGATGAAGGGTTAAAATCTTTGTACAATTTAGGGTTATCCGTTAAATTCCTTTCTTTAGGATAAAATTTAATGGTGGTGACTCTCATTTTAAAATTGGTTATTACAGCTGGCGACTCTGCTGGGGACTCAACCCTAGAGTTTAGAAGCCTTTTCCTTCTAAGTTTAGGTTATTGGTTAGGATTTTGTTATTTTTGGCTTTCCATATTTGTTTTTTATTTTATTTATTTGCTATTATTTTATTTGTTGTCATATTATATCTGTAGAGGGATTTTTAAATTCAAAAATATATATTTTCAAAAACCTTAGAAAGAAGGTTCGTCTATTGGTCAAAGAGATATATCATCCCTATGAGTTTTTGTGACGACTTCGCCTAGAGTCGGTGGAATTCCAAAAAAAAAATATGTATCAAGAGGTAGCCTTTTGGGGGTAGGACTTTGGAATGAAATCTATGACTTTTTGTATAACCCTTAAACCAAAATTTCATGGTGAGACCTTTCACGATCTTAGAGAAGAAATTTTCGATCTACAAAGAGACTCCGCTTAAGGGAGGCCATTGTTCCTTTCCCTATAGTGTAATCCATGATACCCTTAAAGAAGCAACCTTAGGGAGGGTAGATTATACATAGACTGAAACTAGGAACCTACCAACTAAGGATACCTTTCATAAAATCCCACTACAATCCCTAAACCTGCAAGGGTTATCTTTTAGTTCATTATCATCTTTAGCCTATAGGAGTTTCTCTTTCTATGTCATAACCCCTAGCCTGTCGGGATTCCTTTTTATGCATCACGATCCCTATCCTGTAGGGATCCCCCCCTTTTTTGTCTGTCTGTCATTATCTTTAGGACGTATTCCCTAATGCACGCCATGTGGCCTATATCAGGCCATATGATTTGGTGATTGTTGATCACTCACCATGTCCTCTCTTCCATGCTATTCCCTCAAGTCAAATCATCATCTCAACTGTCCATTGGCTTATCATAATCCCTAGCCTGTAGGGGTGTGTTTTGTAAGTCATAATATCTAGCTTGTAGGGGTTTCACATTATTTATATATATATATATATATATATATATATATATATATATATATATATATATATATATATATATATATATATATATATATATATATATATATATATATATATATATATATATATATATATATATATATATATATATATATATATATATATATCCCTAAAACCCGTGTAAGGTGTCCTTAGGTTTATCTTTATCCTAACCTCGCATTTCATTATGTCTCCTTGAAAATATTTCCGCATACCCTCAAAAGCAAAAAAAATATTTGCATACCCTTGTATTTTTGTACATTCATACATTTGCATTTCACGCATTTCCACTTTTGCCCTTGGTCGCTAGCAATCCAGCTAAAAAGATTGCCTGATACTCAAAGAACAAATTCTAAGCATGCTTCAAGAAGGTTGTGAAGGGATTCAAGAAAATACTATATTGGTGAAGGGTAGGCCAATCATTGGAGATCCAATTGAGCTTGGTCCTGCAAATCTTATTGTGGAGAAAAGGCATCCCTTCTTTATACAAGACAAAGGCCAACAAAACGCCTCGAATACAACTACCATTGGTGATTCTTCCATATCAAAAGCAACGGTATCAACAATAGCAATGCCCTCACGAAATATGTATGCCCAAGAAGAATCAAGGGTCACTCTCATGCTTTAAAAAGTCCAAGAACTAAGAAGTATCTCCTAAAGTCAAGTGGATCAACAAAAAAGCTCTTCCATAGGATCATCGGACTTATCAATTCCAATTTGTAATTTCCAAGTTGCTAAGTTGTATTTGGTGTAACTTTGTATCTTTTGATTAGTAATTCTAATAAAATGAGCATGCGTGTTCTTGAAATCCGTTCATTCGTTTCACTCTTCATTTACTATCACTTTTCATAAACATCAACTATTCACTTCCATCTTCCATTTCACAACTTTAACAAACTTTGAGGAAGAATGATGTAAACTAAATTAAATGATTTATGCTGATGTATGTTGTCAATGGTAAGACCAAGTTAACGATATAAGGTATTGTTTCAATTCCTAAACAGTGGAGATATAAGGAGATAATCCATAGTCAACCCCCTCGAGCCAGGAGTTATTGTTTTGTTCTATTTTATAAAAATCCTTAATTTTAACCAGGGGCAGGGTAGATTTCGATTAATTCAATGGTACATTCAAATCTTAGGAGAATCAGTATATCTAAGCAAAGGTTCAAGTATATTTTCTTCCTCAATACACCGTTCAAGATTGAGGAAATGATCTAGGAAAAAGTTCGAGCAGATGCTTTCCCTCGTATTCATCATCCAAGATTGAGGAGTCAATGAAGATAAAGTCCACGATGTCTTCTTCCTCGGTGTATTATCCAAAATTGAGGAATCAACAAAGACAAAGTCCACGACGTCTTCCTCTTCAATACATCATTCAAAATTGAGGAAACAATAAAGACGGAGCATACAATAATCATGACAGCCACAAGCGTGCAAAAGCAAAAAAAAAAAAATCAAAAAAAGAAAGAGCCCACTAAGTCAAAGGAAATCAAAACTTGACTTAGGCAAAAGTTAGGCATCCCGATGAACCACAAATTCAAAAGGATTGGTCCATGCAAAAACAAGACAGATAAATTGGAGAATAATCTTGTAACTTCCAACTCAAGAATCGTCAAAGCTTCTCATCAATTCTTGGATCTTATCAATGTTTTGATGCTTAGATATTTATCAATGCTTATGTTCATCAACATGACTATAAAAACTCTCTTGCAAATTGGACATGTCCCTTGGATTAATCGAACTTAGGATTGGAGAACATCAAGGAGAATGAGGTGGGTTAAAATAAATTTAAAGCCTTATATCCTTTGTTTCTTAAACCGTGAACCAAGGCCGTGTTAAAACCTTCAAAAGTCCTAATTGAAGCAAGGTTAACTATGAAAGCATACTCGACAAATTTGTGTTAAACTGACTCCTATGTTTGTTAATATTATTTCTAAACACTTTGCTTCTTCGACTCTCTAATCATCCATTTCTTCTCCATGAAAATTTTGATTTCAAAACTTGCATGTGCATCAAGCGGAATTACTTTTCAAAATGTACAAATTTATCTATGAATCAATACTTAGCATCAAGGAGATCTCAAAGTTGGTTTAATCATAAGCGATAATTTCCAGGAAGCTCCTGACTAGGGGTAGAGCATCTAAGAAAAAACCTTATGGTCATAGGCAAGACTAATGATTGTAGTGTTATACGTATTTTCAACACAAGTATTTATATTATCGTTTTCCTCGGGGATTAGTGTGATATTACTATCGTTTTATAGTTTTGGCGAATTTAAGTGTTAGATTCATACACAAAGTTTTAGTATTGGGTCTTAGTAATAGAAATATTTAGTTTCATGCAAGATGTTGAGATTTGGATAAAAGAGAGATTTTGTTTGAAAGGTTTGTTTTGATAAAAAGCATGTCAAGATTAGTTTTCAATAACCTATTTCATACATATTCGATTAATCAAGTATATGAACTAATTGATGATTGATATATTCACGTATCCTCTCAATACAACTCATGTCTAAGCAATATTATGAGTATTATCATGTTAATCCTTAAATGATCTCTCAAACTAACTATTAACATGATAATCTTTGAAGCTTGATACAAGTGAATACTAACTCACAAATCTATTTCTAGAGTTTGCTCATTAATAGATGAATATCTTAGATCAAGTTTGAAACTTACTTCTCAACAATGATCCAAACCATAAAAAGAACAAAGAAAGCAAAGATATTCAACATATATTAATCATCAACCAAGTTCATATACAAAATGATCAAAAGAAATACATAATAGTTAGGTTAACTACATCTAATCTTAACACAAGAGATGTTTAGCTCCCCATAGTCATGATAACTTGATCAACAAATAAGCAACAAAGCTTTATGGACATCAACTTTGAAGTATTAAAGATTGAGGTTGTAAAGCTTTAATTTTGGTAAAAATGGAGGAAAATGGATTTTTCTCTCAAAAGTGATGTTTCTAGGTTACCAAGTACAAGAGATTGAAGAAGAATGATACAAAATGTCATAAAAGTGACATATAAACAAGGGCAATCAGCCTACCATCGTCGGGCGACCATAAAGCATCGTCGGGTGACGCTAGCTAAGTGAACTACATGATTGTACTAGATGTATGGAACAAGCAGAAAATATCAACCATCGCCTGACGACAAGGATGCTTCTCCGTGTGACTCTTCTTTCGCCAGGCGCTCAAGGGGAGAGACACTCTAGTAGCTGCACCAAAATTCAGCCCTTCACGCCAAAGCTTTCTCCTCTGCATCACCGGGCGACGCTTCCTTCTTCGGGTGATGCTTCCTTGCAAGGCCAAATCTACAAGCTTGCAACTTCAACTTTTAACAGGCTTCAGGGTGCAATGTCTGAACAAAAATTTCTGAAAAACTAACAAACATATCAAGACATTCAAAATTAAATGTATTTATGCAAAATGACTTAAAATAAGTGCTTATCCTAAATAAAAATATAATAAAGGGTTTGAAAGTGTCATTAAATGATATGAAAATTACTCAAAAGTTGACACTTAACAAGTATCCCCAACTAAAGTGTTTGTTTGTCCCCAAATTAAAGGTAAAAACCAAGACAACAAGATGAATTCAAAGAACAAAATCAACAAGAGAAAATTGGATGGTTCAAACTCAACAGATGCGGTCACAAACATAAATCAATTATTTTTAGAATGAAAACATGGTAATGAAATAAGTTCTAAATACAAACATCAAGATATGCCTAAATTAGTAACAACATATTCATATTTGAATCACGTACTCTCAATCAACAAAATATGGATTATGTACACATGACAAGGGACAAAACACTCTCATTAGTAATTGTGCTAACATCCAGAACAATTCATGCATTCATCAAATAAGTTGAAAAGAAGATCAAGGAAATATAGATCACAAAAGCACTTTTATTGGTTGTAACTTGGCTTGGGTTAAAAACAAAAGATTATATATGTAAGGCCATTGAAGCAAAATAGATAAAGGTCATGAAGAGCATTTCAAATTATTCATAACATTCATTCTTGCTTCATCCTTAGTTTTCACAATTTTTGATTTTTTCTCTCACAATGCTCCTTTCTCTTTTTGATATTTTTCATTATTATCATTTTTTTTTTTCAAAATTCTATACAATCTTTTCTTTTTGCATTTTTCTTAAAGAATGCATTGTGCCACCAAATTTTTCTTTCTTTTAAACAACCTCCCCAACTTTCAACATTTATTTCCTTTTTATTCAAGCAAATGCTCTTCAAACAAGGCTATTTCAAACAATTGAGCAAAGTGTTTACAAACAAGAAATTTTTTAGAATGAATCATCATTGAATATCTTTTTTATCATCAACAAAATTACTAAGTGGTATACTTAATAATTTGTTGGCTTTTTGATAGATTAATTCCAAAAATTTACAATTTAAAGCTCAAAAGGCTTCACAAAGATTCGCACACTCACAAGGTTAAATGAGACCCTTTTGGAAATGGTGGTAACTCTCGTAATACAACAACAATGTCTTGATCCCTTCTAAGTTTCTAAAATTTCTATTCAAAAACAAGATTTAACATGAATCACACGAGCTAAAATAAAAACTACTAAAATGTTAGCAATTTGGTGAACAATGGAAAGTCACTCACATGTGTGGTTATGTCCTAATGATTCAAACATACACATTTATTTACACAAAAATGCATAACTATTTGTTTGCCTAACGCACTATTTTCTTTATTATGCTAACATTCTATAAAACAGTAAAATAATACCTTATTTACCCATATAATTGAGACTTTTATCATCACCATCCAAATTATGAGATTGACCTTGTCTCAAGAAAATCAATCTTGCTCCTTGAGCACTTAATTCCAACTATTTATAAAGACAAACAAAACCAACTTTCTATGTACACACCATAATAAAATATAATACTATCAATTTTTGAAATAAAATAAATAAAAAAACTAGAATTAAACATACTTAAACATAAAATAAAATAAATTATCTTTGGTGTAAAACACCAACAAAAAGGGTACCAATACCCACCAAAAGGATTCAATCCCCAAAATACATCCACCAAATTTTAAAACAAAAGTAAATTGTTCCAACAATACCATTCTAAAACCAATATAAAGCTGGAAAAAAATAAAAGCTGGAAAATAAATAAAACTTTTCACTCTGACGCACCGAATCTTCAGTGCTCCATATTATCACCACCATCATCACCAACATAACCAACATGTGTTGCCCCGTCCGAAAAGAACAAGCTCATGTCCACAGACCAATTATCATAGGCATCATATTCAGCACGGGAAGGGAAAGAAACTGCCTCTTGAGGATTAGACTAACTAAGAAATAACTTTGCCTTGGAATCATGAAGAAAGCTTCCAGACCTTTGATGGGTTTCCAACATGTCCCAAGTATAGTTACAAGTCTATTTCATTCTAGGATCCCAGTTTGCATAATCGAGACCCTCAAATGTATCTTGAGTACCAGACGATTCACCCATACCACTTCTCTTTTTCCTCTTCATAGCCAACTTTCCCAAACAGTAGCGGCCCAAATAATCATCATCAATAACACCCCCCCCCCCTCACTTTTTCATTAATTTCTTCCGAAATCAAAATTCCTTTGTCAAGGCACATAGCACTAATAAGACAAGGAAAAGGTATAGGGACACAAGAGTTTACCTCCTTAGTCTTAGTGCTTTCAACAAACTGCTTCATTTCCTTATAAATAATGCCAGCAACATCCATCGACCCGTCTTCCAAGATACATTGCACAAGTACAGCAACATCAAAAGAAACGGTTGACCTATGAAGCTTAGGTTTGATGTTATTTAAAATCAAAAGAAACACATGTTGTGCTTCAGCCGTTATATCATCCTGATTGTATCTTAAATGAAGACCCGCTGCATTCAATTCTACACTTCTTCCTTCCAGGAGAATTACACTAGCAATAGAATCATGGTTTCTTACTTTTCCAAGCTCCTTGTAGAAGTCATCTATCTCGTGAACACACAAATGAAGCGGGTTACCCAAAAACTTTTTTATGGAGTCCGCATCAAAATACAATGATTTTCCTCTCACAGCTGTCTTGAAAAGAAATTGCTCCTCCTCAGCAGGAAGAGCATTTGTGTAAAACTCTCTGACCAAATCATAGCTTATTCGGTCAACCGGATCAATCAGCACATCTCACTTATTTCTCAGGAAAATTTGCATTGGCTTCCTATAAGGGCCGTTGGTGTCAATCACAAACTTTTTCTCTAACACAAATTGCCTTCCCACTAGAAGGTTGAATCTTGCTTAAGCTTCAACACTAATAAATCAATTTTCATCAAAGTTCTATGGTTGGCGCAAACTATCCCCATCATTTTCCCTCACATGTTTCATGTGAAAAGCTCTCTTAGGACCCATCTGCAAGACATTAAATCAAAACAAAACAACAGACAAACCCTCCTGTTAGATATAAAAAATAACAAAAATGCATAACAAACAAGATAAAATAGAGATGTCGCCCCTGACATGCATCACCGGGCGATGCCTCTCTGTCGCCGGGCGACACCCTACGAACAGGCAAATTCTTCAAAAAAATTCACTCACAAATTATGTTCTTTTCACTTCCAAACCAAAATGCCTTAGTGATTTTAGAAAAATTTATGGTGAGTGATGATTGCAAACAATAGGCAATGAAGATCCTAACCACATGCATACTAATCAAGACTATAAAATCCTAAATTACTAAACCCTTATTTACTAAGCATGGGCATAGTAATCAAAACTAAAAAAAATTAAACTATCAAACCTAATTTAGTAACCATAAAGAAGAGAAAGAAAATTTACCTTTGATGTTGAAATTGGGAATGAAGGCACAAGGGTTTTGGAGAGATATTTGGTGAAAATGACCCCAAATAGGTAAAAACTCTCTTATAATAGAAGAATGACTCGTGGGCCTAAAATAACCCACCAAATTGAAAAACAAAACCGCATCACATAAGTGTTGTCTAAACAGCGTCGCCCGGTGACAGAAACGATCGCCTGACGATCCTTGACAGAAACAGGAAAAAAAATTCTGCTGCAGAATTTGTTTCACAAATCCTATTATGTAGCAGACTAATTGAAAATGACACAAAAACAGAAATACTTACAATGTTAGGGTGCCTCCTAAAAGCGCTTTGTTTAACATCGTTTCGGGCTCGACGGTCCAAGACGATCACATATCACCAAGACGAATAACACTAGTGCTCCGGCTCACCTCCCCTATGAGGTAGATTTTTAAACATTGACCATTCACCATCCAACTTTCCTTTGAGATAGGGTCCTCGAACAAAATAGTGCCAAAATAATTCACATCTTTTATCAAGAATGGCTCCGACCATTTAGATTTTAGTTTTCCCGGAAATAACTTTAATAGAGAATTGAACAATAAAACAAATTGACCAACTTCAAAATGCTTTGGACTGGTTTTTTTTATCATGATACTTCTTGAATTTTTCTTTGTAAATCCTTGAAGATTCATAAGCATGCAACCTCAATTAATCCAATACATGTAATTCTTCTTTCCTTATCGAGCCGACTTGATCTTGATCAAAATTCAAAAACTTCAATGCCCAAAATACCTTATGTTCAAGTTCCACCGGAAGATGGCATGATTTCTCGTAAACCATTTTAAATGGAGTAGGACCTATTGGAGCTTTAAATGCCATACGATATGCCCAAAGAGATTCTTCCAACTTCAAAGACCAATCTTTTCTTGATGAAGAAATGGTTTTCTCAAGAATTCTTTTTATTTCCCAGTTTGACACTTCAACTTGGCCATTGGTTTGAGGATGATACGGAGTAGCAACCTTGTGCTTAACCCCATAATTCTCCAAAGCTTGCTTCAATTGGGAATTGCAAAAATGTGAACCTCTATCACTTATCAAAACTCTTGGAGTACCAAAACGTGTGAAAATATTTGTCTTCAGGAATTTAATCGCAGTCTTGGCATCCTTTTTTGGAGATGTTATTGCCTCAACCCACTTTGACATATAATCCACTGCTACCAATATGTATTCACTATAAAATGAGGAAAGAAAAGGGCCAATAATGTATATCCCCCAATAATCAAATATCTCCACTTCAAGAATGTTTTGAAGAGGCATTTCATGTCTTTTTGTTATTCCTCCCACTCTTTAGCAACTGTCACAATTTTTTGCATGTTCATAAGAATCTTTAAACAATGATGGCCAATAAAACCCATATTGTAAAACCATTGTGGCCTTCCGGTTACCACTAAAATGTCCACCGTAAGGAGAATTATGACAATGCCACAAGATGTTACTTGCTTCTTCCTTGCTCACACATCTTCTCAACAAATTATCCATCCCTAATTTGAATAAATAGAGTTCATCCCACACAAAATACTTTGCATCTCTAAGAAACTTTTTCTTTGTTGTGCATTGAAATCTTTCGGAATGATACCGATAGCTTTAAAATTTTCCAAATTTACAAACCAAGGTATTTCCCGAACCATCATTAATTTCTCATCCAGGAATGATTCCTCTACTTATTTTTCATTTATTGTGACCTCTATACTGGCCAAACGGGATAAATGATCTGCTACCAAGTTTTTGGATCCTTTCTTGTCGCGATTTTCAAGATCTAACTCTTGCTGCCCCTGTTCAATCTTCTTAAACCCGAAGATGTAGATTGGCTCGTCTGCCTTTTGTGATCTGAAGGTGGAAGATGATTGAACACTAGAGTGCCCAGAAATTTGCACTCACGTGAAGTAAAATTGTTGGTTGATGATGTCGGGAATAGGCTTACAAATGCCATTTAGAGAAGATGACCGAGAGTCGTCAGAGATAGGCTTAAGGATGCCATCCAAAGTAGATGCTAATTTCATAAATGGTCCCTTTGGGGGTTCATGTTCCCTCTGTCTGAGGAGGAGTCCACTGGGGAATGTGGGTTTCTGCTGTTCTCCTGCTTGAGGAAAACTCTATGGGGAATAGAGTCTAGGAACTTTAGTTGTCCATTACTCTACTGAGGAAGTTATCTCTTGACTGGAGAGATGAAAGTTTGCTGCTTTCTGGTTGAAATCCAGGCTTCAAAGTAACTTGCTGAGGATAATGGGATTAACCGTTATCTGAAAATATATTAGAAAGAGCTTGTGTATGGCTGTTTCAGGATGAGTCTGTGTTGGACTGTCTCTGGAGAGTTATACGGAGTAATCTTTGATGATTGCTACCTTGACAGATAATGAAGGAATCTTATATGATTTCTACCTCAACAGATAATGAAGGAATCTTTGACGATTGCTACCTCAATAGATAATGAAGGAATCTTTGACGATTTCTACCTCAACAGATAATGAAGGAATCTTGAACGATTGCTACCTCAACAAATAATGAAGGAATCTTGGACGATTGCTACCTCAAAAAATAATGAAGAAATCTTGGAAGATTGCTACCTCATCAGATAATGAAGGAATCTTGGACGATTGCTACCTCAATAGACAATGAAGGAATCTTTAACAATTGCTACCTCAACAGATAATGAAGGAATGTTGGACGATTGCTACCTCATCAGATAATGAAGGGATCTTGAATGATTTCTACTTCAATAGATAACGAAGGAATCTTGGACGATTGCTAACTCAACGGATAATGAAGGAATCTTGGACGATTACTACCTCAACAATTAATGAAGGAATCTTGGACGATTTCTACCTCGTCAGATAATGAAGGAATATTTGACGATTACTACCTCAACAGATAATTAAGGAATCTTGGACTATTGCTACCTCAACAGATAATGAAGGAATCTTTGACGATTTCTACCTCAATAGATAATGAAGGAATCTTGGATGATTGCTACCTCAATAAAGTACCAGAAATTCGTCTGTGTATAGACTTTACCTGAAAAGATAAAGGTTTAGCTGCATGCAATGTCATGATGTATGAAGTGAAAATGATGTTCTCAAAATGAATGAGAATTGTAATATATGCATTTGTGCTGCCTACGCTATGACGTCTGTAAAATGATGTATGCATGCAATGTATGAATGTGTATGTCATTTCATTGTTGTATTATTGAACTAGGGAAAATGAATCCCTGATTGTTGTGAAGAATGTAGGTCTTCAATTTTGAAGTTTGTGATACGGTGGCCAGAACCGGGACGTGGTTTCCCTATTTCGTTAAGGAATTTATGCTGGTTTATGTTTTGCATTTGTTTTCGCAAAATGTCACGGTAAGCAAGAGTCGCCACCGACTTTTATTTTATCCAACAAGGAAAGGAAAAAAGCACAGAAAAATTCCTTTTTCGAGATTTTTCTGAGTACGGTGGGTAGATTATAGAAAGGGAAGGTATTAGCACCTTTTCTATCCGTAGTTATCTACGGGCTCTTAGGTACTTGCTCATCATTTTCAAAATTGTTTTCTTTGTGTTTGTGGGCTTTGAAAAGTTTTTGTTTTGACTTCGATTTAACTCTTGCTTATGTCCTCAAGAGTGTAATGAAGTGTTTTTGAAAACTTGTTTGTAAAGGAGTGTAAGTGTGAAAAAAAGTTTGTTTTGATTGAGCAAGTACTTAAGAACTAATCTACCTACTCGAAAAAAGAATCCTTCTATGTTCGTTTCCTTTAGACAACGCTATCCCACTATTAGTGAGTAAGTAGCATCATCGTTGGAGTTTTGAGGGTCAATTCGAAAGGGACGTACGGTCACTAAAGCAGTGTTAGGACACCTTAGTAGTAACCCTAATGTCTTAGATTATTTATCCGAGGCAACAATATCCGAGGCAACCTTTCCGAGGCAACTTGATCTTTGGACAAAAGGACGACCACTAAAGCATCCTATACTCAATGACCGTTTATCGAAGGCAACTAAGTGGGAGTGTACCCTAGGAGTGCGTATGTGCGAATGATTCAATTTCAGTTTATTTATCTTTGCATATTTAGGGTGATCTAACTGTTTTAAAATTAGTCATACATTCTTGTCATGCAAACCCTAATTATTCATACATCTAACAGTTAATAATTTGCGGAATTTTAAAATGCAGAAATTAAACTACGCTATTACAAGGCTTCGGGTATTTACATAGCCAAAAACAAACCCTTTGAAAATTAAAGCGATAAATGTAAATAAAAAGCCATAATTAAACTATTACAAACTGTGAGCAGATACAATAATTGGGTAAAGAATAATAAAGCGCGCGATGAAAATTAGATCGACGAGAAACTAGGGTTTTGACCCTCCTAATCAAAAGAAAAATGTTTTTGTTGTTTTTAATATTTTTAAAGAAAAGGATTAAGTTTTTTCTAAATTAAATATGAAAATTAATTAGTGATTAAATTAATTAATGAAAATAATTAAATGACCTATTTTTGGTTTTTGATTATTTTAGGAAAAAAATAAAATACAATTAAGTTAGTAATAAAACCTATTTATTCTAATTATTTTTAATTATTTGCAAAAATAAATTAAAGTTATCTAATTTAATCAAACCTAATCAAATTAATTAATTTATTGATGAAAAATAATACCTAAATCTAATTGGTGAAAAATAATATTTTTGGTGATTTTTTGATAAAAAGAAAAATTAACTTTTGGTTAGTAAATAAATTAAATAAGTTAAATAAATGAAATATAAAAATAAAAAAGGATAAGAGATGGGCCTGAAAAATGGGGGTGTGTGTTGTACCCCAAAATTTTCCCTCCCATATTCTTCAAGAAATTGTCAAGCCAAGCTGCAAAATTCCCCAAGGGTTGCATAGTCCAACTGTCTCCTATACAGTCAAGATTAGGGTTTGTATTCTGGTCAAGAAAATGGAGTGTTCAAAGGTCCAATCAAGTCTCATATGCCTACAAATATGGTCAAGCATCTTCATATCAAGTTTCAAGGCATTCAACTCAAAATTGCACAGTCAAAACCCTAAATTGCACTACAGTCAACTGTAGGGGCAAAATGGTCATTTGACAGTCAAAAGTTCAAATTTTTGGTCAACATATCATTTTGAAGCCACAAACATCATTTGATCAATGCTTGATCATGATTCTTAAAATTTGGCTCAGAAATCATCAAAGATGCAAAAGTTACTATATTTGGACAGTTGAAAAAGTCAACTGAAATTGACCAGGGCATAACTTTCACATGGATTATCAGAAAAATTCCATCCAAAGCTCATTTTGAAGATAAAGACATTTCCTACAACTCATCTTCATACTTCAAGTCCAAGAAATGCTCTCACAAAAAGTTATCAATTTCAACATTATAGGTCATTTTCAAAAGTCAACAAAAAGAGACTTTAAGTCAAAGGCCATAACTTGAGATTGGTAAATCAAAATGACATGGGACCAAAGGCATTGGTTAGAGGACTCAAAGACCTTTCCAAAATGTCCAAGAACATGAGAAAAGCTTAAAAATTGAGCAAGTTATGCCTTGTGGAAGTTGGGAAATTTTTGGATATTTTGAAAAGTCAACATTGATCCAAATGACCTAAAAATGCTAATGGGCCCATTTTTCTTCCATGATTCATCATTCTAAACATGTGCACGACCATTTGGCCCAAAGGGAAGTATTTTCTCATTATTTATTTATTTATTTGAATTTCTATTAATATTAATTCATTTAAATCAATTAAATATGTGGAAAATATCTAAATGAACCAAACAAATCTTTTTGTACACATTCTAGACTCAATATTTCGTGCACATGCTAATTAGGCAAGATTTGGTCTGATTTGAGCTAATTGATACAAAGAACACATGAAAAAGATTCAAAAAGATCTTAAGAAAATCAAATATGCAAAACAATGAATGCCTTGGATTTGTGCTAGTTTTGTTAACCTAATGCCTTCCATACAAATACTAGATCATAAACCTAATGCTAACACACTAAATGCTGCGCAGAAAAGCTCTCAAAAAACTTGGAATTTTGGCCAAAAAGTTCAATACTGAAAACCACTTTTGAGGGCGATTCAAAGGATAATTCTTGCTCTATCAGCATCCTGAAGCCTCACTGAATGATTCTCAATCATTAACATCCATCAAAACGCCCAGAATTGGTACCATGGATTCAAGCTGTGTCAAACAAAATGCATAATCGTGTTTTCACATTCAGACATTTTCATTATGTTTTTTCTATGCATTCATGTTAACTAACGTATTCTGAAGCTAATCATGTAGTTTAATTTCGTTTTCATGCCATATTTGGAGATTTGCCATTGACAACTGTTAGGGTTTACAGAAGCTTGAAATTGGGGTTTCTCAAACGGAGTAAAATCAGGACTCCAGACCACCACCATTCAATTGAGCACGCCTGGACGAAGAAGAAGCCATGGTCGCGATTAATTTATGAGTTGTATAGCGCTAGTCGCTATTTTCTCTAAAGCAACCTTAAACCACGCATTTGAAACCGTTGCCATATATTCTTGTTTTCAGAAAAATAAAAACACGCGAGGAAGACAACTAGGTGGCAGGGAATGATTGGACCTTTTAAACTTCGCGCGTTTTTGCACCACTAACTCTTGTCTCATTATATTATATTCATTGTTTATTTGATATACAAAGTAATCAAATGGCTCAATTGGCAGGCAAACGCGTTGGCAACCCTTAGGACCTGGGTTCGATCCCAGGTCCCCACACTTTCCAAATATTTTTCTTCAAAAGATATTCATATGCAGGTATAACTTTGTAGACCATGATGCACCAGCATAATCAAGCGTGCCACATCCATCCCAGCACTAGATCAACGGCCATGAACTGAAGCCTATGGTGGATCCAGGTCAACGCATCCACACGCTACGCAAAAAGTCAAACGGATTCAGGCTTATTGGGCCAGCTTCTTGGATTACACCTCACAATTGGGGACTGAACCCCCCCCCTGGTTTGCAATCTCTTTCTATTTTTTACTTATTCTTATTATATTGTTAATTGTTATTTTATTTTATTCAATTGTTTTAATTTAATTAATTATATTTTACAAATTATAAAATATACAAAAAATCAGAAAAAGACAAAATGTAATAAATATTTTTATTTTAATTATTTTCATAAATAAATTGTATAATTGAATTTAGTATAATTAGGGTTTTTGCAATTTTAATTCTTTTTAATAAATCAAAAAAAATATAGAATTAGGTAATTGATAATTTTTCCTTTTAATCTTTTTTCTCTTTTTTTACCATAACATTATTTACTTATTTTATTTTCATAATTAACTTGTAAATTAATTAGGGTGTCATTTAGGTTAAAAAAGGTCAATATTTTCTTAATAAACTTAAAATAATTAGAATTAGGTTTAGTATTTAGTTTTAATTAATTATTTTTTCTATTAAATCTTAAAAATACAAAAACACCAAAAAAAAACATTCCTTTTTAATTTTTAATTTTTTATTCCTCATTAATTCTAATTAATTAAATTCATTAACTTTAATTTTTTGCAAAAGGGTCCAACGCCCTCGTTCGTAATTTATTTAATTCGCACATTTATTTTATTTCGCTTAATTCATTATGTATCTCTCCCAAAGCTTTGTAACAATTACTTTTCGCACTTTTCAATTTCGTTATTTACCTTGCTTTATTTATTTTTCTGTCAAATCGGGTCCGGTTTAATTTTGGCGATGTGGACCCGCGCCATTTGTAATAGCCTTAGATTTACTTTCCCGCAAATATTAACTGTTAAATAAGCATGCAAGAATGAATGAACTTAATTAAGATCAAGCGTAGATCACCATGAATATGACAAGACAAATATCAATGAAAACGACACACAGTTCGCACACACCACCCCTAGGGTACGCCTCACTGTTGCCTTGCCTCGAAAGGTGATCGTCGAGTAGAGGATGTCTTAGTAAGTCCTCATGATCCGGGAACCTGGCATGAGGGTAGCTTCTAAGGTGTCTTCCCATTGCTCTGGTGATCACCATGTCCCGAACCTTCGAATTGACCCGAACACCTCCAACGGTGGTGCTACCTACCTCTCAATGGTGGGATGGCACTACTTTAAAGGACATTTACACAGACGAATTCCTTAGGGTAGGTAGGTTCTCGTAGATACTTGCTCTCTTCAAAAACAAACAAAAATCTTTTCACACCGACACTTTTCAAAAGCTTTCAAAGCAATTTTTCAAACACTCTGACACAAGAGTCGATCTGAAACTTTCAAAGAAACTTTTTAAAACCCACAATTGAAATGCAAACAAACCATTTTTGAAAACACAAATGAGCAACTATCTAAGAGCCCATGGATAACCATGGATAGAAAGGGTGCTAACACCTTCCCTTTCTATAATCTACCTCCCGAACCGAGAGCAATCTCTATAAGGAATTTTTCTGTGCTTTTGTCCTTTCCATTTGGAGAAAATAAAAGACGGTGGCGACTCTTGCTTCCGCGACATTTCGCGAACCAGCGTTAAACAGTCAGTTCCAGATCCACCGATCACAGTGTGAAAAGCAATTTCCTGGGCCCAAAACAAAGAAATTCGTTTGACTTTGTGAATCCAGTGTGGCACGCTGACTATGGCTTTTGGTGTTCCTCTCATCATGGCCCTTAGATCTGGCCTCAGGACACTTGGCATGATTGATGATGAGGGAGCATGGTAGTCTCCTGGCTTTGTATACACACTGGATTACCTAAAAGGAAATAAGAAAAGAACAAATGTTGGAGGCAGGGGCCGAACCCCTGACCTCAAGCCTCCTAATGCCTTAAGCGCTTACCTGGCTACCACTACGCCATCTGTTTTTTGTTGTATGTAATATAAACAAGAAATATTATAAAATAAACAAGCGAAATACACAGATCCTGGCGCGAATTTTCAAACGAGCGAATGATGGTTGGCCACGTATTCGTCTTCTTCCTCTCTCTGTGGGTAAAAGTTTCAAACGTTTACCTACAGACGTTTGTCCGTAGCTATAAGCAATGCTCGTTCAAAAATCCTCCATGGGCCATATAAATGAAACCTAATGCCATGGTTGGATTCGCCTGGTCATTCTGAACCTAAAGGTACCATTCATGAAGGCCAATTTTCCGTGCATACAAAAACCCTAAAATGGAACCGAAAAACCTAGCAATGGTGAAATTCGCTACAGGCCATATAAATGCAATTAAATCATGCAGAAAGCTTGCATATGTTTCATAGATCAAGAATATGTGATTAATTCATCCTAACAATGCCTAAATCATGAGATTCGATTTCAAGAAAAAAGAAGTATCGTGGCTGACTTACAATGCAATTTGGGGCTTGAAAATGCTTGCTCTTGATTGCTTTGGCTTGCTGAGAGTCCCAGGAACCGATTGGGATAGGCAGAGAGTCTTGAGGATGCCTCTAAGTGCAAATTCGATCTACCACTTTTCTTGATTTTTTTCCAATGTTGCTTTGCTTGCTGCGCCTGTTTCTAACCTCTCTTTTAGGTCTGGCTTTGTTCTATATGTATTAGTGAAGGGATTAGGATTGATAATTGCTCTCAATCTTCCTCCATAAATGATTTAGATCTTTGATTTGATTCACCTTGAAAACTTTCCAAAATTTGCCAATTTCAATCTTTTTGTTCACACCATGCCTTGATACGATTTTTAATGTCTTGCTAGCTGTAATTGGAACCTGAAACAAGCACAAAATCTCTTACTTTCAATATTTTGGATTTGATTTGATTTGTTTTGATTTAAATTGAATTAATTCAAATAAAAATCAAAATAAATAATAAAAATAAGATATGGACAAGTGGCAAAGGCTAGAGCTCGTGGACTATGTTGCCAACTCAAAACAAGTGAAAAAGATTGGGCCCATTTGGCAAAATTTGAAGTTTTAGAGATAGTTGACTTTTGGCAATTTTGCAAAAAAGGTCAACTTCACCAATGCATAACTTTCTCAATTTTGACTCTTTGGAGGTGTTCTTGGACTTTTTAGAAAGCTTGAGATGTAATATAAGCAACCCTTTTGGTATCATCTCAATTTGATATCCCATGCTCATTTATGAAGCTTTGACAAAAAAGGTGTTTTTGTTGACTTTTCAAAATGACCTATAATGTCCAAATTCATAACTTCTTGTGAGTGCATATTTTGAACTTGGGAGATGAAGATGGATTGTAGGTAATTTCATCCCCTTAAAAATGAGCTTTGGATGGGTTATTTATCATAAAGTATGAGAAAGTTATGCTTGGTCAAAGTTGAGTTGACTTTTCCTACAAAACCCTAATTTAGCAACTTTTGAGTCTTGATGAATTATGAGCAATCCTTGATGAATCATGATCAACCCTTGATCAAATGATGAAATATACTTAAAAATGAGTATGTTGGCCAAAAATCTTGAAGTTTGACTGTATGTGGGCCACAGTTGACTTTTGCCCTATCACAGTCGATTTTCAGGCCTTTGAGCAATTGACTGAGCAAAATTCCTCTGTAGGGCTTGAAACTTGACATGGATGATCTTGAGAACATATTAAGACATTGGTGAGAATTTGGGATCACTTGGACTCAAGTATCTTGATGCAACATGAAACCCTAATTTGGGGTAAACTGCCTTAGGAGAGAGCTTGTCTAGCCAACCCTTGGACTACCTTGAGCAACTTGAGGATCTTTCTTGAAATATTTTGAGAAATATGGGAGGGAAAATTTTGGGGTACAACAAAGTTGAAACGCTGGGAGATGAACTTCTGTTGTTAGAGAAATAAACTTTGTTGGGGAAGGAAAAAACTCTGTGAAATCCTTGGGGATTTTATTGGAATCCTGCTTGGGAATTCGGAGAAGCTTAGCGACTTTACTGGGGAGTTTTTGGAGTAGTAATGGGATATTTTGCTCTATCGAGGATATGAGAACCTGACACCATTAGGTTGCACGCTTAGAATATGGCAGTGACCTTGTAGTAGGATGCCCTTACCTCTGTACCTGCTGGAGAAAATATCTATCGGGGATTTCGTAGATGGTTCTACTATTATCCCAACTCTTGGAGTCTTTGGTGAATGCAGACCAGGGTAATAAACCTTCTACTGATTAGACAAGTGACAAGATGACGAGACATAGTCGTACGTTTTAATCCCTAACTTTTTCTTGGATTCCCTTTCAGGTTTTCAGTCCATCGGGATACCCTTTTTTGCCCAAGCCGCCTTTTCAGGTTTTTGACTTTCCGGATGTACAAACTTTTTTATGTATATCCCTAATTTTTTCCTAGGCCAGTCAGCCTAGCGGGCCTTTGTTCATGCGTAGTATTTTCCGACTATGTCCATATTCACCGGGTACAGAGAATTGTCACTGTCTATAGTATTAAGTGTTGCCACACTGTCAGAAGATGTTTGTTTGATCGTACAGGATTCGTTGTTGGAATTCATGTCCAATGCCCCAAGTGATTCAGATGGAGATCTGCCCCTGGCTATTTGGCATTTTGGAGAGATTCCTTGAATCTTGACTTGACTGCCCCAGATCAGCTGGACACCATGTTATGCCCCTGATTATGTAAGGCCTGTTACTGGAATGTCTTTCCATTAAAGGTGATTTTGTCCACTGAGAGGATTTATATTCATCGAATATCCATCGTGCGAATTTCTCTGATGTTGAACAAATAGTCATATGCAAACAATGGTATGCAAAGCTTATGTTTGTCTTGAAGTTTTTGAAAAATTCATATTTTTTAGTAAAACAAACAAATTTTGTAGGAGCGTGATATCAACTCAGGATTTATAGCGAACTCTACAGGAGTCAGGATACCTTTTGTAACAGTATGCTTTCTAACTAACCCATGATTCAGCTATGACTTTTAAGGGTTGTAACGTGGCCTGGTTCACGATTTTAAGAAACAAAGGATAAAGGCTCAAAATTTATTTGTAGCCAACCCGTTCTTCATGATGTTATTCAGTCCTATGCTCAGTTAATTGTGCGTTTAGATCCCAATTGAATCTGGAATCTTTGCTCTGATACTTGGTGATGGTTCGAAAATTGAACGTTTGTTTGAGAAGACAATCATTTTTATAACCTTTTCTTTTTGTTGAGGATTTATAGAGACCTCCTTTTTTTATTATCCCTGATTTTGCCTAAACTGTTTCTTTTGTGATTACAGTCAGCGGGATGCCCCAGTTTTTTCTTAAGTCTCCTTCATATGTTTTTAACTTAGCGAGCTTTTCTTTTGAAAAATAATGACTGCCTGCTTTGATGATTATGCGGAACCATCACCATCTTTTGGAAGGTATCTTCTACACTATTTATTGTGTATGAAGGATGAGCTTGCGACTGAATGCACCTCTGAATTAACTGAGAAAGCTACCCTACCCCAGGTTATGATTAAGGGTTTTAATTTGTGTGAAAATAAAAACTCCTACTTCTTTGGCTCAAAGGGGTTGACTAGGGATTATCTTCCTTATAACTCCATTGTTTAGGATTTGAAAGAACGCATGTACATCGTCAGCAAGGTCTGTTCAAAAGCATACTGTAGAGATTATGGTATCGTTTTCGTCATCCTCCCTCTAAAGGCTTAGAGATTTTGACCGAGAGTTGAATATCACAAAAAGGAAGAAAAAGCACAGTTTGAATATAATGAATACGGATGAAATAATTTAAGACAAAACATATGCAATGCATTAATATGAATAACCAAAGTTTGACATAAAGATAAATGTTTTTAAGCAACAACAAAATTACAACTTATAATTCAAATGAAATAAACGCTCTCAATTTTGACCATGATTTGGCATGGGAGAAGTGATCACACTGGGGTCTTAGGAGATTCAAATTTGATCTCTTTGTTGTCGATCAAATCCTGAATCTTGTTCTTCGAAGTCCAACATCTGTCAGTGTCGTGCCCAGGACTATCAGAATGGTAAGCATATTTTACATTAGGATTGTACTTAGGAGAAGAGGTATCAGGTTTTTGAGGAGGATCCTTTAGTGTAATCAACTTCTCTTTTAGCAATTGTTATAATTCTTGAGACAAAGGCATATTAATATCAGTGTACTTCCTCTCTTGATACTTTATCCTACGTCTATTTCCCCGTTGATGTTGAGCAAGTGTATGATTAGACATTAACACCGCTCCCACAGACTGATGGTGGTTATTTTTACTATGGCTCTTTTGGCCATAGACAACATTAATTTATTTTTTGCCACCAAATGTCTTGTTCTCAGCAATAGAAGATGCAGCCACCAGAATATTCCCACTCTTGATACCATTTTCAATCCTCTCCCCAGTCATAACCATCTATGTAAAACCGAATGAAGAACTTCCAATCAGCAAATTGAAGAACGGGCATGTCAGAGTGCCCATAAACATGTCCACCATTTTCCGACCAGTCAGAGGAGGTTGCACCCTGCTAGCCAAATCCCTCCATTTCTGTGCATATTCCTTGAACCCTTCTCTTGAGCCCATGGACATATTCTGCAATTGCACTCGAGTTGGTGTCAGGTTAGCATTGTATTGGTACTACTTGTAGAAATCAGCATCCAAGTCTTCCCAGGTATGGATGTCAGTTCCTTCTAGCTGATAGAACCACTCTAGTTGAGTTCCGGTCAAACTTTCTTGGAAGAAATGGACCCATAGCTTTTGGTCTACAGTGTGAGGCTGGATCTTTCTGACATATGAACTCAAGTGAAGTTTAGGACAAGAAACCCTGTCATATTTGGCAAATGTGGGAACCTTGAATTTTGGTGGGATGATCATGCCAACAACCAACCCTAATTCTTCAAAGTCTAGGCCAGGTATCTGTTGAATCTCCATAGCATTGAGATGATCCTCCAACTGTTTGTATTTATCATCAGCAGGAGGATACTGCTCTTTAAAATAGTCAGGTTCATCTTTGTCAAACCCTGGATTGTTATCATCTTCGTGATTATCCCTCTCATTTGATGGAGTTGAGAGATATAGAGCTCTATTGGTTGGTCTTTTAAGTCTTCCTCCCAAATTTAAAAAGCCAGCTGATTTCTTTGCCTTCTTCTTCTTCTTCTATTTGATGACCTGAGCTTTTAGGTCTTCTTGCCCCTGAACATTTGTTGGAACTGAGCATTTTGAGCTTGAAGGTCTTTGATTGTTTGTTCAAGAGCCATTTCTTCTTGCTGAAATAAACAACGAAGGGATAAGAAGCTTGTACCTGGAGTACCTGTTATCCAATGACATGTATGATATGCAAATGTTTTCAAGGATCTCACGGGTTAAATAAGAAAATGTCAGGAGTTGAATTTTGCAGCTTTGATTGAAGAACTTCATGTCGTTGAAAGTCCTTCTACGAGAGTTAAGCTCGCCATATCGAGTGGGTCATAGCCTCTGACTCAAGTTGTTGTGTTTTGGTCTTTTGAAGGCATTGGTTAGAGGAAAATAAATCCTCTTGCCCCTTGTTAGATGTCTGGTTAATCATAACCTACACTACATGCCCTTGAGATCCTTGAAATGGTTAAGGAAATGTTATGGTATGATGTTATGATGTGTATGTTATGCATTAAGCAAAAGTATAAGGTGGAGTAAGCAAGTAAACCCTGTAAGAAATCCAGGTTATTGGATAATGACTGTAAACAAATCCTGCAAGGAAATCATGTTGTTGGTGCCCCCTTCGAAGGACATGTACTAGTGGACTTGAAGGGCACACATAGGTGTCCCATTCGAAGGACATGCCTTACTGACCCATTCGAAGAATTGCATTTGATCCCTTCGAAGTACATAAGTATAGTCTAATCGAAGGATACGCGTTTGGCCCCTTCAAAGGGTGCGCAAAAGACCCATTCGAAAGACACATATTGGTTAGGAACAAATATTGTTGTCTAAAGAGAGGGTCTGGTCAAAGGTTGGACTTACAAAGTCAAATCGAAGGATATGAAATATTCAAAGATGTTTGCTGCCAAGTTTAGACCTACTGCACTGGCCACAATGCTCCAAAACTGTTGCACAACAGTCCTGCTACGCTGCTCTCATACTTGCACCAAATTGGCATACAAATACTGCACCTCGAAGACTACAAGAACAATATACCGAATTTGTTCAAATTTATTTTGTTCCCTCCTAAACCTCAACCAACTTCATCTATAAATAAGAGGCTCTATAACACATCTAAGGGGGCTGGACAACACATCCAGAGGTTTTTGATAGCTGGATAAAACTTTGATTGTGTGAAAATCATCAAACACTTAACACATTCTCAAACCTATAATAAAAAAACCATACCTTTATTTATGTCCTTTTCGAATCCAACACTAGAAACACAACACCTGTTTCTTTTCCCTTTCGATTCCAGGAACAACCCCGTGCTTTATTCTTTCTTTCGAATCTAGTAGAAGGAACACTACACCTGTTCTTCTCCTTCGAATCTAGAAATAACAAACACACTCCATTCTTCTTGACCTTTGAATCCAGTTAAAGAAACACCACATTTGTTTCTTTCCTTCGAATTCAGGAGTATCCAGTCCAATCACTCAAGGTCCAGAAGCACCAACTTCAGAAGCAAGGTAAGTCCCCTGAACTTAACCCTTTCGTTTCAAGCATGTACATAACATTTGTTTACCTTTCATTTCTGCCTTTTTTTTTTTCAAATGTATGGTAGAACTAACCTGTACAGACCCTAAACGAAAGAAGAAGTTTTGTGTGAAATGAAGCCTTAGGATTCGCCCCCTTACTGTTTCACAATCCCAAACGAAAGATAAAGAGGGTGTGAATGGAGGATGCACGCTCATGCTGCTTTACAGACCCATATTGCTTCACAGTACAAATGAAGGAGCAAGAAGGGAGAAACGAAGGGTGTTCACACTGACATCCAGGCCCAATCGAAAGAAGCAGTAAGAAGGGTGAATCGAAAGTTTACTTGCTCACACTAACATTCTTGCAATCGAAAGAGGCAGGGAAGGGCAGAATCTAAGGGATGTTGCTGCTTGGATCGAAAAGCTTATGTTCCTTTCTTTTATTTTGTTTTGTCTTTATATTTTCTTGCTATTCAATATGGTTGTAATAGTGTAGAATATTTATTTTCTACATTTTTATTGCTTTATACAAATGTTAGTAATTAGGATGTATGTCAAGATAAAACTAACAAGTAGACCACCCTAATCAAAGACAGAAAATGCATGCAATCAAACATATTTTTCACACATGCACCTCTAGAGTAACCCCACTTGTTGCCTCGGAAAATAGTCATGTCCCTCGAATATGGGTGTTTTAGCAAAGACCCTCGATAAAAGATCATAGTCCCTCGATGACCCTCGATGTTTCCTTCGATAAATGATCTAGTCCTTAAATGAAAATTGCTAAAACGTTCCATAGGTTTTCTTTTATGACTATACAAATGACCCACGCCCTTCCCTTCATATCCAACGATGGGACTTCTTACCAAATCAATGGTAAGATTTCAACATCTAAAGGAGGAGGAAAAGAACATTAAACCTTTTGAGTAGGTAGGGTGCTCATAGTTGATTGCTTGCTCGCAACTAAAAAACCACTTTGTATGCATTCTTATAGAGACGAGAATCATTACAAAGACACTTTTCAAAAATCACTTTCAAAAAACACCTTCCACAAACACCTCTTTGAACTATTTTCAAAACCAACACTTTGTACACATTCTTATAGAGACGAGAATCATTACAAAGACGTTTTCAAAATATTTTCAAACCCACACCACAAAGCATATTTTCAAACAAAAGCAAGTGATCTAGCAAGCAACTAAGAGCTCTTAGAAAACTACAGATGAAAAGGGTGCTAACACCTTCCCTTTTCATAACCTACCCCCCGAACTCAAGAAATAATCTCTAAAGGTCTTTCCTGTTCATTTCAACCTTTCCTTATTGGATAAAAGAAAAGTCGATGGCGACTCTTGCTATCCGCAACAATTGCGATTAAACGCAAAACACCCAAGTCAGTTCTCTCACCGTATTATAGAACTGACGACTCTGCTGGGGATTACTTAAAAGTGGGGTTACCTTAGGGCTAGATCACCTTTACTTGCTTTCCTTGTTTGACTTGCTTTACATTTTTTGGGTCCTTGTTTGGGTTATTATTAAAGATCATACACCTGGATCTGAGGCACCTTTTAGGTAAGTAGCAATAAATCATGAGAACTGTACGGTGTATACCGATATGGACGAAGTGATAGCTACATTAGCGTGATACTTTGGCTTGTACTAATATTCCTTGAGTCAGTCAAGGATAACATTAGCCTTCCTTAGTGTCATTAAGCACTAACTGACCTTTAGAACCTTTAAATTGACTCATCCCTGGCCATTAGGAAGTAGTGAGATAGCCGGCTTTGGTTCCGACCGAAGACTGGTTGATACTCGATGCTACGCTCATTGAGATAGGATTTTCGGGATATTTCGGTCGCCAATAAAGAGGCTTACACGGAACCAATGTCCGGTGAAGAAATATCAGTGATATTGAGATCCCTTAGAACCCAGTTACTATTACTAGGACAGGTTGAGCCAACTAAATTAAAGAAGGTACTTACCTGTAAACTCCATGCAAGCCTAAGCCTAATGACTTGTCTGCTTTGTGTGTATATGCTTATTTGTACGTAAAAGACTTGCTTGCTTTGCATATTTGTACATAACATCATAACATCATACCATAGTATTTTTTAATAACCATTTCAAGGATCTCAAGGGCCTATGGTGCAGGGTCATGTTGAACCAGGCATTTATCAAGGGGCAAGATGATTCATTCTCTAATCAAACGCGGCCAAAGACCAAAGCACGTTAACTTGAGTCAAGGGCTATGACCCACTTGACATGGTGAGCTTGATTCTTGTGGAAGGACATCCACTGATACGAAGTTCTCCAATCAAAAAGGTTGATCAAAATTCAACTTCTAACATATTCTTGGTTTACCCTGTGAGATCCTTGGAAATATGCATCCACATACCATGCATCATATCATGACAGGTTTCTCCCACATAGGTTTCCTTATCTTCCTACTGTTTATTTCAGTAAGATGGATATAGAACAGACGGTGAAGGATCTTCAAGCACAAAATTCTCGATTCCAACAAATGTTCTTGGCTATGGCTAAGGGGCAATAGGACCTGAAGACTCTTCTTCTCAAAGACAAGAAGAAAAGGACAAATAAGTCAGTAGGAATCCTGAATTTGGGAAGAAGGTTCAGAAGATCAACAGAGTGAGCTCTAGAATTCGTAACTCCGTCAATTAAGGGAGACAATCAGACAAAAGAAGGGGACCACAGTCTGGGGTCTAACAAAGAAGAGGTTGACTATGTTGAAGAGCAGGATCCTCCTGTAGACGACAAATACAAACAACTAGAGGATCGCCTCAACACCATGGAAATCCAGAAAGTACCTGGTCTGGACTTTCAAAGAAATTGGATTGGTTTCTGGAGTGGTCATCCCACCGAAATTCAAGATTCCTGCTTTTGCCAAATATGATGGGATCTCTTTCCCTAAGATGCATTTGAGATCTTATATCTGCAAGATTCAACCATACACTACTATTCAGAAACTCTGGGTTCATTTCTTCCAAGAGAGTCTAGTTGGGACTCAACTTGAATGGTTCTATCAATTAGAAGGTTCTTGCATCCACACCTGGGAGGATCTAGCCGCTGCTTTCTACAAGCAGTAGCAATACAACGCTGATCTTGCACTAACTCGTGTGCAGTTGTAGAATATGACCATGCGTTCCAACGAGGGATTCAAAGAATACGCTCAAAAATGGAGAGACCTGGAAGGTAGAGTGCAACCACCTTAACTGACAGGGAGTTGATTGATATCTTTATGGAAACTTTAATAGGACCTTTCTTCAATCACTTAATCGGAAGCTCCTCGACTGGGTTCACTGAGCTAATACTGACAGACGGAAGAGTAGAGGCTGGCATTAAGAGTGGTAAAATCCAAAGGGGTGCATCTTTAAGTGCAGGGAAACAACCTTTCAATGGGAAGAAAGAGTCTGATGCTGCATACAGTCAAAAAGGTTGTAACCAGAGTAACCACGACCAATACGTGGGGGAAATCCTAATCTCTAATCCTACACCTGTTCAACAACGACAGTGCAATAGGCGTAGGGTAAAGTACCAATAAAGGCAGTACGCTAATATTAATATGCCATTGTCTCAAGCGTTACAACATTTGCTGAAAGAGAAGTTGATTACACTAAGGGATCCCCCTCAAAACCCTGATACCTCCTCTCCTAAGTATAATTCAAATGTAAGATATGCCTACCATTCTGATAGTCTTGGACACGACACCGACAACTGTTGGACTTTGAAGAACAAGATTCAAGATTTGATTGACAACAAGGAGATTAAATTTTACCCTCCTAAGGATCCCAATGTGATCACTTCTCCCATGCCAAATCATAGCTAAAATTGAGAGCCTTTATTTCATTTTTGAATTTTTCAATTGTAATCTCTTTTGTTGTTCAAACACTTATCTATTAATGTGAAACTGTTTCATTAATGAATTGCATATGTTTGTCTTGAATTAACCCATTCATTTTTATTTAAACTATGCTTCTTACTCCCTTTATGATATTCGACTCTTGTTTTAAAAGTTGCAAGCCTTTAGAGGGAGGATGACGAAAATAATGCCATAATCTCATACAGTATGCTTTTAAACAGACCTTGCTGACAATGTACATGCGTTTGTTTCAATTCCTAAACACTGGATTTATAAGGAGGATAATCCCTAGTCAATCCCTTAGAGCCTAAGAAGTGGGAGTTTTCTTTTTCACACAAATTGAAACCCTTAATCAAAACCTGGGGCTGGGTAGTTTCTCATTTAATTCAAATGCATGTTCATCCGCAAGCTTTCACTTCGTACACAATGAATGACACCAAAAACATCCTTCTGAATCTGAAGACGACAATGTTTCCCTATTCAAATAGGCAGTCATTATCTCCTAAAAGAAAAGCCCACTAAGTCAAAACCTACGAAAGAGACTTAAGAAACTAGGGCATCCCGCTGACTGTAATCTCAAGACAAGAACAGTCAGGAAAATATCAGGGATAATAAATCAAAAAAAGAGGTCACTACAAATCCTCGACAACATGAAAAAATGTTGCAAAAATGACTGCCTTCCGACAAACTTAACTTGTCTGAACCATCACCAAAACTTCATCCAAATGCGCAATTAATTGAGTTTATGACAGAAGAACATCATGAAGAATGGGCGGGTATAAATACACTTTGAGCCTTATCCTTTGTTTCTTAAAACCGTGAACCAAGCCACGCTACAACCCTTCAAAAGTCCTAATTGAAGCATGGGTTAGTTCGAAAGCATACTGTTACAAAAGGTATCCCGACTCTTGTAAGGCTTACTGCAAATTCTAAGTTGAATTCATATTCTTACAAAACTCTTTTTGTTGAAACTGCATTCTCAAAACTTCAAGACAAGAATAAACTTTGCATTATTTAAATATCGTTGTTTGCATATGGCTAATTGTTTGATAGCGGAGAAATTCACACGATGAATATCCAGCAAACAAAAACTCTCTCGGTGAACAAAATCACTTCAAATGGGATGACGCTTCCAAATGACAAAATCTCCTTTAAGCAAATGGGAATGACATATCACTGTACAACTCGTCTTGGGGCAATCAAGCCAAGATTCCAAGAAATCTCCCAAGAAATGCTGAATAACCAGGGGCAGGTCTGCATCTGAATGACTTAGAGCATTGAACTTGAGTTCCAGAAAAGGGTCACATACGACCAAGCAAACACTTCCTGGCAGTGCTACAACACTTACTACTAGGGCCAGTGACAAATTTCCACAAAGTCCCTTTCATAGGGTGACCCCCATTCAAGTCCATACAAAGTCGTCTCTACAAGGTTATCCCCACAAAATAATCTTCACGGATAAGGGTACAAACCCCTCAAGGCCAAATTCATGGATGTCCCTATAAAGTTGGATCTAGGTAATCCCCAGACAGAGTTTCAATCTCTAAAAACTTCTCCCCAACTGAGTTGATCTCAAGAATCCTCGAGGATTTCTACTTAAGGAAAACACCTCTCCAGCAGATTGGCAACATGGTTTATTTCCCCAACAAACTACAGATTCCCCGTCTTGAGTTTGTCTTTCCGACTACTACAAATCAAGGGACCACAACCCATCTTCCAGTAGGCTTTCCTACAATCCCTAGTGTGTTGCTGCAAAGCCTGGGAGACAACCAGATAACAGTTAACTTCTTTGTCCCCAACAAGTTGTTAACTCCCTTTCTCATCCATCAAGAGATAGCTCCCCAGTAGAGCAACAAACAACTAAGACTCCTGAACTCCTTTCCCCAAGCAGGAATCAACACTCTCCATAGAGTTTCCCTCAAGCAAAGTCGATGTCCCCCAGTAGAGTTCTCCTCAAATAACAAAAATAGGAAGCCCCAACAGAAACATTCTAAACAAAGGTCGAAGATACACATACTCTTCATTTCCAACAGCAACCCGGGATTTAACTTCCTAAAACTCCCCAGCATTTATCAAGGATTTATTTTCCAAGACAGATATACACTTCAATAACATGCATAGCGTATGCATACAAAATACATATATCACAAATCTCATTTATTTTGAGAACATCATTATGCATTTCATACATCATGGCATTGCATACAACTAACTCTTTACCTTTTTAGGAAAAGATCAACAGATAAGTGTCATTAACTATCTGTAAACTTCTCCAAGACAAAATCAAGCTTGGATTTCTTCATTACCTGCTAAAGTAGCAGTTGTAAAAGATTCCTTCATTACCTTTTGGAGTAGTAATTGTCCCAGATTCCTTCATTTTTTCTGTTGAGGTAGTAATCGTCCAAGATTCCTTCATTATTTGTTGGAGTAGTAATCGTCCAAGATTCCTTCATTATCTATTGAGGTAGAAATTGTCCAATATTCCTTCATCATCTATTTAGGTAGTAATCGTCCAAGATTCCTTCATTTTCGGTTGAGGTAGTAGTCTTTAAAGATTCCTTCATCATCTGCTGAGGTAGTAATCGTCCCAGATTCCTTCATTATTTGTTGAGGTAGTAATCATCCCAGATTCTTTCTTTATCTGTTGAGGTAGTAATCATCCAAGATTCCTTCATTATCGGTTGAGGTGGTAGTCGTCAAATATTCCTTCATCATCTATTGAGGTAGTAATCGTCCCGGATTCCTTCATTATCTGTTGAGGTAGTAATCGTCCCAGATTCCTTCTTTATCTGTTGAGGTAGTAATCGTCCAAGATTCCTTCATTATCTGTTGAGGTAGTAATCATCCCATATTACTTCATTTTCTGTTGAGGTAGTAATCATCCAAGATTCCTTTATTATGTATTGAGGTAGTAATCATCCAAGATTCCTTTATCATCTATTGAGGTAGTAATCATCCAATATTCCTTCATTTTCGGTTGAGATAGTAGTCGTCAAAGATTACTTCACCATCTACTGAGGTAGTAGTCGTAAAAAATTCCTTCACTATCTGTCACAGTCAAGCTTCATATTTACCAACAAAAAAAAACAAGTTCCAGATTAATACCTGAAATAAGACAGGAAAACTATCTGTGGACAATTTGATTGTAGATCAAATCCTGAAACAGGACGGGGTGACTATCTACGTGATGAACATTTCCTTCATACCTCTGGTGGTTCAGTTTAAATCGATCAATGATTTATCCTGATTCCGTTCCGATAGACACTTTATCTGGTTCAAATAAACCGCTTAAAAGATTTATTATGATTCTTTTCCAGTTGACGTCAAGCTTAGACTCGATCTGATTTTTGTCAACAATCACTTTGGGTTGGCATCTATAAGCCCACCTCCGATAATTCTCCATTATCTTTCCAAATGGCATCTTTAAGCCTATTCCCTACACAATCAAAAACCACATCATCAAGTGCAAATTTCTGGGCACTTTAGTGTTCAATCATCTTCCACCTTCAAGTCACGAATGTCGGACTCGCCAATCTAACTTTTCAGGTTTAAGAAGATTGAACAGGGGCAGCTGTTGTACCCCAAAAGTTTCCCTCTCAATTCTTCAAGAAATTACTGACAAGATTTCTACTGGGCCAAAACTGCACAAGGCTTGATCAACTCAAGTTGCCATGAATCATATTGGATTTCCAAGCATCAGGTTAAGGAGAAAACTATTGAAAGCTCAAGTTGTTTCGATTCATGCTTAGCTTCGACTGAATTTTCTCCTCCATATTAGATTCAACTGGGTTTGGTTTCCCCTTGAAACAGTTTCCTTCGATTCAAAAGGAAACGACCTTTTACTAGCTTCCTTTGATTCAAAAGGAAATGACCTTATGAAAGCTTCCTTCGATTCAAAAGGCAATGGCCTTCTGAAGGTTTCCTTCAATTCACCAAGTAGGGACTTCCTGCAAGGAAACCTCGTTTGGGCATTTAGATTCCCTGCATACATCCTTCGATTGCAACATTGACCTTACATGTTTGCTTGATTCACAATGCAATGGCTACTTGCATGCAAGCTTCGATTGGGCATTTAGTCTTCTAAATACGTCTTTTGATTGAGCATTGGTCCCTGACATGTTTGTTTTGATTCACAAATGGTTGCCTGCATGCCTGCTTCGATTGGACATTTGATGCCCGCATTGGACAAGTTTTGATTGGACAAATGTTTGCCTGTATGCCTGCTTCGATTGGACATTTGATGCTAGCATGCCTGTTTTGATTGGACAAGCTTCGTTTGGACAAATAAATCCATCCATGCTTGCCTCGTATTCATCTTCATGTCTGCTTCAAATCCACCTTCAGCATTGGCCTTCTACATGGTGCACAAGGAAAGGGCCTCCAGCATGCCTACCTACACAAGGAAATGGCTTCCCTTCATGCTAAGCGCCCACAAAGCAAGTGGCCTCCTGCATGCAAGCTTCGATTGAAGCAATGACCCATTACATGTTTGCTTTGATTCATAAAGTAATGGCCCCTTACAATGTTTGTTTCAATTCAGGAAGCAAAGGTTTCTTGCTTGTTTCAAAATCACAAGGCAGGAACCTCCCTCATGCATTGGATATTTTCATACTAGCTTCGAATGGACAATATCTCTCTTTGAAATAGATTGCTTCGATTCCACCCTTGAAAACCTCGAACCCACATAGTTGGTGCCCCCTTTGAAGGACATGCACTGGTGGACTTAAAGGGCACATATAAGTTTCCCATTCGAAGGACATGCCTTACTGACCCATTCGAAGAATTATATTTGATCCCTTCGAAGGACATATGTATAGTCCAATTTAAGGATACGTATTTGGCCCATTTGAATGGTGCGCAAAAGACCCATTTGAAAGGCACATATTGGTTAGGAACAAATATTGTTGTCTAAAGAGAGGATCTGGTCAAAGGTTGGACTTACGAAGTCAAATCGAAGGATAAGAAATATTCAAAGATGCTTGCTGCCAAGTTCAGACCTACTGCAATGGCCACAACGCTCCAAAACTACTGCAGAGCAGTCATGCTACGCTGCTCCCATACTTGCACCAAATTGGCATACAAATACTGCACCTCGAAGACTACAAGAACAGTATATCCAATTTGTTCAAATTTATTTTTTCCCCTCCTAAACATCAACCAACTTCATCTATAAATAAGAGGCTCCATAACACATCTAAGGGGGTTAGACAACACATCTAGAGGTTTTTGATAGCTGGAGAAAACTTTGATTGTGTGAAAATCATCAAACGCTTAACACATTCTCAAACCCAGAATCAAAAGACCATACTTTTGTTTTTGTCCTTTTTGAATCCAACACTAAAAACACAATACTTGTTTCTTTTCCATTTCGAATCCAAGAACAACCCCACACTTTGATCTTTCTTTCGAATCTAGTAAAAGGAACACTACACGTGTTCTTCTCCTTCAAATCCAGAAATAAAAAACACACCCCACTCTTCTTGACCTTGGAATCCAGTCAAAGAAACACCACACTTGTTCCTTTCCTTCAAATCCAGGAGCATCCATTCCAATCACTCAAGGTCCAGAAGCACCAACTTCAGAAGTAAGGTAAGTCCCCTGACATTAACCCTTTCGTTTCAAGCATGTACATAACATTTGTTTACCTTTCGTTTCTGCCCTTTTCGTTTGTTTTTCTTGTCCAAATGTATGGTAGAACTAACCCGTACAGACCCCAAACGAAAGAAGAAGTTTTGTGTGAAACAAAGCCTCAGGCTTCGCCCCCTTACTGTTTTACAGTCCCAAACGAAAGACAAAAAGGGTGTGAATGGAGGATGCACGCTCATGCTGCTTTGCAGACCCATATTGCTTCACAGTCCAAACGAAGGAGCAAGAAGGGAGAAACGAAGGGTGTTCACACTGACTTCTAGGCCCAATCAAAAGAAGCAGCAAGAAGGTTGAATCAAAAGTTTACTTACTTACACTAACATTCCTGCAATCGAAAGAGACAGGGAAAGGCAGAATTGAAGGGTTGTTGCTGCTTGGATCGCAAAGCTTATGTTCCTTTCTTTTATTTTGTTTTGTATTTATATTTTCTTGCTATTCAATATGGTTGTAATAGTGTAGAATATTTATTTTCTGCATTTTTATTGCTTTATACAAATGTTAGTAATTAGGATGTATGACAAGATAAAACCAACAAGTAGACCACCCTAATCAAAGATAGAAAATGCATGCAATCAAACACATTTTACACACATGCACCTCTAGGATAACCTGACTTGTTGCCTCGGAAAAGAGCCATGTCCCTTGAATATGGGCGTTTTAGAAAATACCCTCGATAAAAGATCGTAGTCCCTCGATGACCCTCGATGTTGCCTTCGGTAAACGATCTAGTCCCTAAATGAAAATTTCTAAAACATCCCATAGTTTGCCTTCTATGACTATACAAACAACCCACGCCCGTCCCTTCACATCCAACGATGGAACTTCTTACCAAATCAATGGTAAGATAGCAACATCTAAAGGAGAAGGAAAAGAACATTAGACCTTTTGAGTAGGTAGGACGCTCATAGTTGCTTGCTTGATCATAACTAAAAAACCATTTTCACACCAACACTTTCCATTGAATCATTTTCAAAAGTTAAAACACTTTGTACACATTCTTATCGAGATGAGAATCATTACAAAGACCCTTTTCAAAAATCACTTTTAGAAAACACCTTCCACAAACACCTCTTTGAACTATTTTCAAAACCAACACTTTGTACGCATTCTTATAGAGACAAGAATCATTATAAATACGTTTTCAAAATATTTTCAAACCCACACCACAAAGCATATTTTCAAACAAAAGCAAGTGATATAGCAAGCAACTAAGAGCTCATAGAAAACTACGGATGAAAAGGGTGCTAACACCTTCCCTTTTCATAACCTACCCCCTGAACTCAAGAAATAATCTCGAAAGGTCTTTCCTGTTCTTTTCAACCTTTCCTTATTGGATAAAAGAAAAGTTCGTGGCGACTCTTGTTATCCGCAATAATTATGATCAAACGCAAAACACCCAAGTCAGTTCTCCTACTGGATTACACCCGGTGTTGAGCTTAACACCTCAGGAATGGGGGTTAATTATTATGTAGTTGGAGGTCAGGTTTTGATCCCTGATTATCTCATAGATATCGTTACCCAGCCGACTGGGGGTCCCGCCTAATTTTCCTCCATTGTTGAAGGGGAAGCGGAAGGATGATCACTTTATGTTAATTTCGGCATGCATGCTGTATTTGTTATATTTTTTCTGGGCTATTGCCCATTTATGTAATATTCGTACATTATCGACACAAGTGGTCGTTTTATTTAAATTCCTGCCAATGGTCGTTTGCTTTGAATATTTAATTTGTGTTTTTTACATGTTTGTTGATAAACTAGTCCCTTTAGGACATTTTTTATTTCGCTAAGAGTTTATAGCTGGGATGTGCTCGTTTGGTATGTTCGTCAGTATGGGGAAACTGATCAAACGGCCAGGATGAATACCGGGCGAAGGCCGAAACTCAGGTCTCGTTTCGAGGGACCCGGGTTCTGCGGTGTGAACTTCCTATCGCGAGTCGGGAATTCTACCATCATGGCACAAAGACTATGAAGCTCGGTCGAGTTATCCACGTTGGGATGAGGGTGCGCTCGTCAACAGAGCGGAGCCTCGCTCCTTCTGAACACTTTGGGTTCTATGCTCGTGCCTAGGCATGCACGCGTGGTCGGGCCTGGGTGAGTTTGTCTTGTCGACCAAACTCGCCGACTGCTCAGTGTTTTTAACTATAATATTGTTTTAGCTTTTCAGTGTTACACGATCGAATGAGTTGTTCCCCTTGTAAGTTTTCCAAGTAATACGCTCTAGTCTCTATTTTCGCGTAGACGCGATAAGGACCTTCCTAGTTCGCTGCGAGCTTGCCCTCGCGAAATTCTTTGTGATTTCTCTTCAAGACAAGACTGCCGATCTCGAACTCTCGTCGTATGACCTTGGTGTTGTAGCACATGGCTATTTTTTATTTGAGCGAGGCCTCTTGTAGGGCTGCTCTTGTTCGAATTTCATCCACCAGATCCAGCTCTTCATGGAGGGTAGCGTCGTTCATCTCCATGTCGGGAGGTGCCTCAGCTCTCTTGGAAGGTTCCTCGATCTCTATGGGGATGACGTCTTCCGTCCCGTACGCTAGTCGGAAAAGAGTCTCCCCAATGGACGAATGTGCAGTCGTTCAGTATCCCCAGAGCATGCTGTGTAGCTCCTCGACCCATCTCTTATTGGTCTCGTCCAACCTTCGCTTGAGGCCCCTGAGTATTGCTCTGTTTGCAGACTCAGATTGGCTATTTGTCTTGGGATGCTTGAAAGAGGCGAAGTGTTGGGTCATGCCAAGTTTGGTGATGAATTCTTGGAAGGTGTGGTCCATGAACTGGGTCCCGTTGTCGATGAGTATCGCTTGTGGGACGCCAAAGTGAGCGAGGATATTTCTTTTGTATAGGCGAAGGACGTTTTGGGCGGTGATTTTGGATAGAGCATCGAATTCTATCCACTTGGTAAAATAATCGAGCGCTACGATTAAGTACTTGTTCTGATTGGTTCCGACCACGAACGAGTCGAGGAGATCTAGTCCCCACCAGGCGAAGGGCCAAGGAGAGGAGAGGGACTTAAGCTCGTTAGGAGGAGCTAAATGCATGTCTCTGTGCCGATGGCATTTGTCGCATCTCTTCACGTGCTCTTTTACATCATGCTGCATGGTGGGCCAATAATGTCCTGCTTGCAAGGCTTTCCTTGCGAGAGATCTCCCGCCTAGGTGTTGACCGCTGATTCCCTCGTGGATTTCGAGCAAGACGCGCTCTGCCCCACTTCGGTCGACGCATTTGAGAAGTGGAATGGAAAATCCTCTTTTGTAAAGTTTGCCTTTAACCAAGACGTACGAGCAAGCTCTCCTCCCGACAACGGCCGCTTCTTTCGGGTCGTCAGGGAGTTTTCCCTTAGCGAGGTAGTTGTGCACGAGGGTCATCCAGTAATCGCTGTCCCCGATGGCGAACACTTATAGTGTAGAAGATGACATTTGGGTGCTCGGTCGAGGGAGAATCCCTTGTATTATAGATTTATTTCCTCCCTTTCTCTCTGTGCTCGCCAACTTGGATAAGATATTTGCGCGGGCATTATGTTCGCGGAGAACATGCTGCACGTCCACAAATTTAAATTTCTTTTTTGTTTCTTGGACCAGGGAAAAATATTCGGTGAGTTGGTCGTTTTTGACTTGGTATTCGCCTCAGACTTGGGAGGCGACCAACTGAGAGTCGATAAATATTTTCACTTCCTCGGCTCCCAGATCTTCGGCCAGTCGTAAACCTGTGAGGAACGCCTCGTATTCGGCCTGCTTGTTGGAGGTTGGAAAAGGTAGGGTGAGGGAGACTTCGATCAGGGTCCCTTCCTCGTTTTCCAGTATGATGCCCGCTCCGCTTCCGGTTGAGCTGGAGGCGCCATCAACGAAGATCGTCCAACGACGCGATCCGTTGGGGTCTACGGGCGAGGTCATTTCAGCTACGAAATCGGCCAAGGCTTGAGCCTTAAGGGCTTTCCTACTCTCATATTGGATATCAAATTCAGAGAGCTCCAGAGACCATTTCAACATTTTGCCGGCCATGTCTGGTCTTCCAAGCAGTTATTTTATCGGTTGATCTATGTGGACCACTATGGTATGAGCCAGGAAGTAGTGTCTGAGTCTCCTCGCTGTGTTAACAAGGGCTAGAGCTACCTTTTCAATTTGTTGATACCTTGCTTCTGAGCCCTGCAGGGCCTTGCTCGTGAAGTAAATTGGCCTTTGTCCTTCAGTGGTTTCCCTTATCAGCGTCATGCTTATTGCTTCAGAAGTGATGTCCAGATAGAGATAGAGGACCTTATCTTTATCAGGCCAAGATAGGACGGGCGGTTGCAACAATACTCGTTTCAAATGAACAAGGGCTTGGTTGCATTCGGGCGTCCACTCGAAGGTTGCTTCCTTGCGCAAGAGCTTGAACAAGGGAAGTGCATGCTGGACGGACTTTGCCACAAATCGAGAGAGGGAAGTGAGCATGCCGTTCAAGATCTAGATGGACTTTTTCGACGTGGGCGTCGGAAATTCGGAAAATGCCCGAAATTTGTTGGGTTTTTCCTTTATGCCTCGTTCAGTTAGGTAGAATCCGAGGAATTTTCCTTCCCGTACGCCGAAGGTACATTTTTCTGGGTTGAATCGCATTCGGCACTTTTGCGCTTGCCGGAACACTTTTTTCAAGTGGGCGGCATGGTCGAGCTCTTCGGTGGAATTGACGATAATGTCGTCCATATAGATTTCGAGCATGTCGCCTATCTTGTCGCAAAAACTTTGTTCATCATGCGCTGGTATGTAGCGCCCGCGTTTTTTAGGCCGAAGGGCATTACGTTGTAGTAATAGTTACCCGACTCGGTCATGAAAGCAATATATTTTTTGTCCTTTTTCGCCATGGGGATCTGGCTATAACTAGAGTACGCGTCCATGAACGATAACAATTTAAAATCGGTCAAGTTGTCGACCAGTTTGTCAATATTGGGGAGGGGATAAGCATCTTTCGAGCAAGCCCGATTGAGATCGGTATAGTCAATACACGTGCGCCATTTTCCAATAGATTTGTTTTACAAGAACTACATTTGAGAGCCAGGTTGTGTACTGGGCTTCAGAAATAAAATGTGCCTCTAGGAGGTCTTTTACACCTAGTTCTGGAGCCTTTGCTTTCTCGGACGACTGCTTTCTCATATGCTACGCGACCGCCTTGATGGCAGGATCAATGGTCAAGTGATGGCATGCGATCTCTAGATCTAAACCGAGCATCTCGGACGCACTCCAGGCGAACATATCAACATTCTCCCTTAGGCAAGCTTTGAGTTTCCTTTTCGCCAGGCCGGGGAGGTCTGCTCCGATCTTTACTCCTCTTGTAGGGTCTTCTCCAAGGGGAACTAGCTCGAAGTCGCCGTCCAGAATGGGCCGTGCGCGACTTGAGAGTCCGTTGCAATCAGCAGAGGAGGTTGACCCTTCGTCTTCGACCATAGCCTCCTTCCATTTCTTCCTTTGCTCGACACAATCTTCCACGGAGAAGCGAATGTCGAGGTCAATGGTGTCAACTCTCGGCAGCAACTTAACTTCCTCGGAGCTGGAGGGCAGTGAGGCTTCAGTGGTTGTTCTAGGTTGGGTGTTGATGGAACTGAGGGCTTTGGCTGAAGCTTCTAAGCACCTTCTGGCTTCTTGGATGTCCCCGTGGAGGGTGGCGACCAAGCCTTCAGCAGTGTAATACTTCATCTTGAGATGAACGGTAGAAGGGATCGTAATGAGTTCGGCGAGAGTGGGTCTCCCGAAGATGCAATTGAAATACTGATCAGAGACAGGCACCTCAAGCAGTATAAAAAGAAGGAGGGTGCCCGTGATGAAGCACCAAAAACCAAGAACGTCGAGGAAGGGAATAAAACCCCCAACCTCGACCCCATTCCGATCGCCATGAGCATATCACGACCGAAAGACTTCTATTATCCGGACATGGAGAACGCCCCCCCTGTACTTCTCCTACCACAATCCTTGAGAATGCTTCCCCGTAGCCATGGTCATCTTCGATGCCACTGATCTTATCGATTGATCAGAACCTGAGAAGTGGCCGGAAAATGATCTGTAGTCGGGCTATGAAATCGAGGAGAAAAGGGGGTTGTACCTGCAAGACACTTCGACGATCAAGTAAGAGTGAGAACAAGGAGGTACAAGCAAAGTATTAGGTGGTGAATGGTGAATATTCGATACCTGGCCCTCACAGGTGTGAGGGTTTATATAATGCCCCTATCGCGTGACCATTGGTTTCTGATTTCACGCCTAGATATGCAGATCCGTGAAATCAGGTAAGTGCTAGGACTTGGTCAACCCGGGAAGATGTGCTCGCAACTAGCCGTTGGCCCCGAGGAGGGGGTTGGTTACGGGCATCTCTCTGGTCGGTTCCTGGTGGCTGCACGACGTTGATGTCGAGCAGGCTGAGAGGATGCTCGTCGGTCATCCTGGGCCAATGCTGGTTCGGGAGGGAAAATAGCCGACATACTCGATAGGTAGCGGACAATCCGGGTCACGGTCGCGCGGGCCATATCAAAGGAGATATCTTAGACCGGACCCAATCAAACTGTCGGGCCAATCCAGAACAGGTTTATTCAACAAAACAAAATGGTAGAATCTTAGGCTAGACACTTGGCTTGTTGTGGAAAGAAAATAGTCACTTTTCTTATATAATATATTAATTTTTTTTTGTATTTTCAAAAAAAATTATAAAATTGTTTTTATAATATTACAAATTTTTTATATTTATTTATTTTTAAATTGAAAGACTAATTTTGACAATCTATAACATGGGAGGAGATCAATTGACACCAAGGTGTCATGACACAAATTCCTACTCATTTATTTATTATCAGTCTAAAGATTAAGATATATTCACTTAAAAATTAACACATGAGTTTTTTTAAGAGATTTATCTTAGCCTTTGAATTAATAATAATAAAGGGATAAGATTTGGTGTCAAAGTTAATATTTGACATGCGTGTCAGATTTGGTGTCAAAGTTTATATTTGACATGCGTGTCAAATATAATTTTTTTAAAAGTTATAAAAAAATATTTTTGAAAAGTTATTTAAAATAATTTCAAAATTAAATAATTTTTTAAAATTTTAATATTTAAAAAAAATTCAATAAAATAATAAAATACATAAAATAACTATTCAATCTATTCAACATAAAATTTTATTTGAAACTTGTATAAAAAATTTATTTGTAAATAGTTTTATATAATAAACTATGTTATACTATAAAAATTATTTAAAAAAACCAAAATAAACGGGAAGAAAAACGATAATAATGATTAAAATGAAGCGAAAAGTGCGTGAGAGAAGGAAGAGGATCCATAAGATTAGACGATAATCACCTTCATTTGGACACACTAACACGAGTCACACCTCTAACTTCCCCTTTCTAACGAATCCAGCTAATAATAGAAAAAGCAAAAAAACAAAACGCACGCCGCTACTCATTCTTCTCTTCTCTTAAACTAATCTAGAAAACAAAATGAAGTCGGTAGAGCTCAAGCGGTTATGCTTTCTCTCACTATAACAAACAATCAACAAATCGAAGAGAGAGAGATAGAGATAGAGAGAGAGAGAGAGAATGGCTGTGGAGTACCATTGTTGCGAACCCGGATTCTTCATCCACATATTGGTAATCGTACTGTTGGTGGTGTTCGCCGGATTAATGTCCGGCCTCACCTTGGGTCTCATGTCTTTGAGTCTCGTTGATCTTGAAGTTCTAGCCAAATCCGGTACTCCTCGCGATCGTAAACATGCCGGTAAATTGTTGCTTAATTATAACTAATACTGTATCGAATTGAAATTATTACCTAATACTCTTATTAAGTATAGCTTTTTTGTTGTTAATGGAAATAGAAATTTTCCTGTTATGGAAATTGATTTGAATATTATTATATGTTTGTTTGAACTTGTGTTTTGTTGTTATTATGCAGAGAAGATTTTGCCTGTTGTGAGAAATCAGCATTTGTTGCTTTGTACTTTGCTGATTTGCAATGCTGCCGCTATGGAGGTATGGTTATTAAGTGCTTATTTGAATTGACTTATTTTAACTTATTTATTAGGTACAAGCACTTGCAAGATTGTTTGGGACATGCTCTTAAGTTATTTTCAACTTCTTTTTCTATTGATTTTTTTAAGATAGTTTATGAAAACAAGTTATAACTTATATATTTATTTTTTCTTGGTAAAATTATTTTGGTTTGTAACTTATATAGTATTAAAGAAGGTTGTTGGTTTTTTCAGGCACTTCCAATTTTTCTTGATAGTCTTGTTACTGCTTGGGGTGCTATCCTTATTTCGGTCACATTGATTCTTCTCTTTGGTGAGGTGAGAAAGTTCTCTCTTTATATGTATCAAGTGAAATATATGCATAGCACTTGATGGTGTTAGATGTCCAATAAAATTTCCGACGTAACCTCACAAGGGTCATGTTGAATGATGGGTTTAAGTTTTAACCCTTTTGAAATGGGATTTATACATGTTATTTCTCTGTCTAATACTTAACATGCATTTCCTGTCCAAGTGTTGACATATGTCTGCTTGTGTGAAGATTATACCCCAATCAGTTTGTTCTCGATATGGTTTAGCTATTGGTGCATCAGTGACTCCTTTTGTGCGTGTGCTTGTATGGATATGTTACCCAGTCTCTTTTCCAATTAGCAAGGTGAAACACATTGAGCATACTTTTTATTACTTTTATTTGAATAAACAAAGAGGATATTTAATTTGTTCAGTCCTTTATTTTTCTTCTCAGTTTTTTTGTGCCTTTATGTGATTTTCCAGTTGTTGGACTATTTGCTGGGTCATCGACATGAAGCCCTTTTCCGCAGAGCCGAGTTGAAAACACTCGTAGATTTGCATGGTAATGAGGTCTGTATCAGCATAATATGATTTTTAGTTGAAATAAAGGCATCCACTACCCAACTATATTTCATGGGCTTTTAATTCATTCGTCCTTATAATTGAACAAATCCTGTATTATATCTTTCATTAGTGGGCCACTCTTACTCTAGCTTTTCTTTTTCGATGTAAATATGCACTTCTACTGAAATATCACTCAGGACTATCTGTATGCATCTCTTCTGGTTCTTTAGAACACTGCATGGAAATTCACGAATCATGCTTACACGTATTTTTTCGTTTCTGTTCATGATTTAACTGAATTAGGCTGGAAAAGGTGGGGAACTTACTCATGATGAAACAACAATAATTGCTGGGGCACTTGAACTTAGTGAGAAGACAGCCAGTGATGCCATGACTCCTATATCTGAAATATTTGCCATTGATATTAATTCAAAGCTTGATAGGTAGATTAATATTAATATTTGCCATTGATATTAATATCTGAAATTATAGCTAAACAATTTATTAATTAAAGTTGACTTTTGTAGTATTATTCAAATTTTACTCATAATTAAATGCCTATGACCTAGCAGGAGGCTGATGAATGAAATATTGGGGAAAGGGCATAGCAGAGTCCCAGTCTATTATGAGCAGCCCACAAACATTATTGGACTTATACTGGTATGGTATTTTTCTCTCTCTTTGATCCGTTGACATTTAATGTTCATTTTAGTTGAAAAGCTGCTGTGAGAACCACACGCAGTTTCATGTCATCTGTTTCGAAGAACCATTATTCTATATAAAAAAAATTCAACATGGCAAGGCAACTTCCTTACCTAGAGCCTTAATATATAAGTAAACCATTCTTGGCTGTTGAATCAAAACTATCAACCTAGAAACTATCATACTCATGGGATTCCCTTTTTGAAGGCTCACCATTTGCAAAAAAAAATTAAATTGATATTCATCTTCCACGAGAGACAGTATTTCACTTGGAGTCTTACTGAGTTCTATAAGCTCTTAACAACAGAGTATACTTTAGGAAGTTGAAGGTTAGCCTCCATGCTAGACAATACCATACATGGAATTGGAGTCTTATACTAAGTTCTATCAATTCTTGATAACCAAATATTTTAAGGAATTGAACAAATTATTAGAGAACTTACGTTGAAAATCAGGCTACACGAGACAATACCCTCACTGAATACTGAGTATATAGCTGGTGGTTTATTAAGAAAATAAATAAATGCTGTTTCCTATAAGTTATGTGTCATGGTGTATGAGTTAATTCCCAAGAACGGAACTACATGTGTTTTTCAACCTTAGGCAGTGCTTTAGATAGACAGTAGATGATATTGTCTTAGGCATAACTGACCCAGTGACCCATGAATATCTTCTATAAGATTTTCTCTTGTTGGGCGTCTTATATTTTATCATTTCATTTTAAAGCCATAATGGCCAATTTAGACTGTGTAAGTTACTTGAATACTGTTGGTATGGATAAACTCCTACCCCTGCAGTTTCTGTTGCAGGGAGTGGAGTATATTAATAGGAGGTTGCTTTGATGAAGGCTGGAATTTCATTAAGCTCCGTTAGAATTTCTAGTAACCGTAATACATGTCTGAAGTACCTAGAGTGCAGAGAAGATGAAAATAAAGTTTACGAGGTTAAATTGAACAGTGACAATATTGTCTCTATTCAATTAATATAGGATTAAAAATTATCACGTGTTTCTGTTCAACTAGGGCATTTGAGCTTTCTATAGAAATGAGCAAGAAAATACATTTGTGTGGTTCAAATTAACTTAAGAACATCATCAGCACTTAATGAGCTGGCACTCTGTGATGTTTATGTCATTCCTGGGAAGATTGTTTAAACCAACTTCACTTTAGGTGCCTGCCGCATGTTGGTTGACTACGAACAATCTTATTTATTCCGTTATCCAGAACTAAATACAGTAGTTTTTAAAACAAATTGGGAAGGGGAATTACTATCTAATAAAATATACTAGTGACCATTTTACAAAAGTCCTCGAGAGGATTTGAATTTCGTACCTTTAAATATATGAGAGAATAAGCCATACCTACATCATCCATTCTTCTAAACACTGATCACTGTTGTCTTACATTAGAGCTTGATGGTGACCTTACCTCGGTGGCTGGTTAAGTTCAAGAACCTGCCTTCGGTAGTGTGTTGCAATGTTTTCTTTCTCCGCCCATGTCATCGTTAAATTCTGATATTCATAGTATCTTATGGTATTGTTAGTTGGACAATTTGCATATTATATAGTTTATTGTGAGGTACTATTCTGTTATGATTTTAAACAATTTAGTTTTCTTTTATGTTAAACATATTTATATGCCATATCTTATATTCTATAAATATCTCGAATCCGGCACCTTTATCTGTATCCAATATCTATGAAAATTAGTAGGAGAATATCTTAAAGAGGATTAATTTTCACCGAGGATGGCAGTCACTGTATTGTTTATCAGAATTTCAGCTTTTGTGGTCAGGTGTTTTTTTTCCTTTGTTTTGGTTCCTTTGATAATGATTGGTATTAATTTATGTTAAGAAAATTTTGTATGATGAAATTGCTATTCCTTTGTGCCACTTTTCTCTCTAAATTTTTTCCATTGTTCATTTGGTAAGTTTTTCTATTCTCATTATACGCTGCACTATTGTAGATCAAGAATTTATTGACAATTCATCCAGAAGATGAGGAACCTGTGAAGAGTGTAACCATACGCAGGATTCCAAGGTACCTTATATACTTATTTGGAATTAAAAGAATGAAAAAAACCTAGTGTAGGATTCTATTTACATAGTGATCCTAATTAAACTAACTAATCATAATCAATTTAACTACTTAAACAATATTCAACTAATTCCAACACTTGTTGACAGGGTTCCAGAAAGTATACCACTTTATGACATTTTGAATGAGTTTCAGAAGGGCCATAGTCACATGGCCGTTGTTGTAAGACAGTGTGACAAGAACAAGCAACCATCTTCCCAAGATAATGCAAATGGTAAGAACATGCTATTAATAGTTTAAAATAGTATTTCTTTTGAGTATATTGAACTGAAGTTTTCCTCATAATTAATGTCGTATGTCTTATGCTTTTAAAATAGAATCGGTGAGAGAAGTGAAGGTGGATATTGAAGGCGAAAAGCCTCCCCAAGAGAAAGTCTTGAAACCCAAGATACCAATCCAAAAGTGGAAAAGCTATCCACATTCAAACAGGTCAAATAGGGGCAATTCTCGGGGCAGAAAATGGACAAAAAATATGTACTCAGATATTTTAGAGATAGATGGTAGTCCCCTTCCAAATATCCCTGAAGAAGAAGAAGCCGTTGGAATAATTACAATGGAAGATGTCATTGAAGAACTTTTACAGGTACTACTACTACTATACTTTTGAACAAACCTTGCTCACTCTTGAAATCTGGAAGAAAACACATTTATTTATTTGTAGACAGTTTACTCACATGTATTTCTATGTAGGAGGAGATCTTTGATGAGACGGATCATCATTTTGAAGACTTATGACAATGGTTTTTCCATTAAACCTGATGTTTTCATATTCTTCTTGTTTTGGACCTTGTAGATAATTAATTAGTTAATGAGGTTTAGTGTGAGAGCTTCTGTTTATAGATCTTAAATGTGATTGGAACGAACATATTAATAATGAAATGTAGGGACAAGGAAGCTGTTAATACTTGTACGTTATGCTTTCTTTATGGAGATGCACATTAATGGATCTTTAAGGCAATGAGGCATGCCAGCAAATCGTGGTGTATGCCAATGAAAAAAACAAAACAAATCATGGTGTATTTTTTTGAACTAGTTGATAAGTACCTGATTGGATTGCATTCGTATTTCTTAAAGCATTTCATGAATTTGACAAAAACAGGAAAAAAAAAAAAAAAAGAAGAAGCAGCAGCATAACAGTACACCTGATTTAAAACATGAAAGTGGTTTTGAAAATAGAGGTATCTAGGGTTGGACAAAACCATCCGATCCGTCTGTGAACAGGCAAAATTGGAATAAAAAAAGGCCTTGCAGGCGGCTTTAACGGGTCAAAGAGGTAGTTTTACATCGTTTCAGTTGAACCAATTCGGTTGAGTAAAGTTTGATTCATTGGAAAAAGAACTCAACTTTTGATTTTTTTTAGTTAAAACAATTAAATACTTTTGATTTTTTTTAGTTAAAACAATTAAATTGTGGATTGAGAGAGTAAGAGAAGGATAAACTTCAACCCTATCAGTTTCCTCTTCTCTTTCCATCTTTCTTTCTCTTCCTTTTCAATCTTTTTGTCTAGATATTTCCTTTTGGATCTTTCTTTCTGCCTAGATCTTTCTAAGCATTCGTAGAACTCCATTGATGGACTAGAATCCATTGATGGAGAGAAAAGAGAAAGAGAATGAAGAAGGTGAATAGAATCATAGTTTGCATTGATTGAAGAAGTTAGTTACAACTTGCTTATATAGTTACATAAAGATAGTTATGCTACATCATCATTCTAACTAACTCAATTTAACTAACATAATATTTCTTCGGTTTTATAATAAGTATTTTATTGAAGTTTTGTACGATTATTAAGAAAATGATTAGATACGTTGATTTTAATGATAAAATCTAAAATATTTTTATTTATTATAATATTTATTATAATTAGTGGAATAGAAAAAAATATGAAAGTTAATAAATAAAGGTATAGTAGTGAAAAAAAATAATAAATATTGTAACGACATTTTAAAAAGATATTTATTTTGAAATATGAAAAAAATAGAAATGAGATATTTTTTTTATGAGACTGAGAGAGTAATTGTTAATCAAGTAAGAAAGAGTGGAGGGTGTTATCGTGCACATGCAACATATCAAATCAAGCTTTCTCTTTTATATCATTTATTAATCTTTTCTCTTTCTATGTTTCTTTCTTCCCATATCTTTCAACCTTTCTTTTTCTCGTTCTTTATTTCTCAAAGCAAGGAATGAAAACAAATTAACTCTTTATATTGTGACTTTCAATTAATCTATAAGACTCATCTTCTAGGCTAAATAAATAGGTGACATGCATCACCGACGCTACACATACCTTCGAATCGTATTCATCAGATTTAGATACCTTTGAAGCAGATATCACAACCTCTGATATTTTTCCTCAATAAAGAAGAATACATGATAAATGCAATGAACGTGATTTTTTTTTGAAGAGTTTATTTTTTCTTCTTTTTCCACTTCTTTTTTATTAATTATTTATCATAAAGAACTTATTTTATCTATTAACTCTTTGTAAATATTCAGATTTTTTTTGTATATTGAAATTCTTTCTCATGTTTATATGTTTTTTTTTTATATTTTTTGCTTGAATGAATTCATAACTAAACAATTTGATCCAAAAAATCGTAAACCGTCGAACCGTAATGAAAATGGTCAAAATTGGACATTTGTTTAGCACACATTGGGATGAATTGCGAATTTGGATTCGAAATTGGGAGTTTGGGTCCGAATTGATCCAACCCACCTGTTTGTCCAACCCTAGAGGTATTTGCATCCGTAAATTGATTTCAAATTATACACGTAAGATATACTAATCGATAATTCTACTAGCATAGAGTCATTCAAAGTCTCTAGTATTAGTCTAAGTTGATGAAATGTGTCTGTTGTTTTCTTTTGATGATTGATAGCGATCTCACACACTCTGTGTCTATAAATCCAATTGATTAACTATTAAGAGTCATGTCTCATTGTCTAAATGAGACCAATTGGTGAGAATCAAGTCCTCTAATTCTTTGTTTGAGATCAACCACTTATGACTATTAATACACCTTGAGTTTTATGTCTGTGTGTTAGAGTGCATTAGTCAGAAGTAAGATATGTTGGTTAAAGTCTGGCCTTCTCAACTTGGCCCATTAAGTTGAATGGTGTTTCACGGTGGTTTTAGGAGTCCTGCTCACGTGAGGTAAGAGAATTTGTAGATGGACAATATGCTTAGGTATAAGCTTGTATGGGTTGTGATCAATACGAATTATGACTTGACTAAGCGTTATGATTTGCAGTGTAATGATATGTCCTTCGTTTCTTAAGAAGAGGAGTATTGATAGAGATCCTTTGTGCCTAGGATTTGAGTAACCCTAAGTGGAAACAATTGATCTATTCTAATCAAGAGAAGTTATTGAACGCCTATCGTATAAGGGCTAGTAGATGACTCCCTCTCCTTTGACCAACGACCTTACACATCATTTGTGTCTAAGGAGAGCCCTTAAGTTATCGCCTGGGCGTCACAGCTCTTGGGCAAGGGTGCCTAGTTTAGGGCGCTTACAAATATAACACTACATAGTCCCTCAAACACAAGAGCCTTTGTTGAGGACAAAGTGTTTATAAGACTCTTTTTAGCTCAAAATGCACCCCACATCCTACTAGTGAGTTCCTATGCTAAATGTGAATGTTTATCGAAGGGTGACTCTCTTATCTACGGGAAAGTCCCTCAACTGAAGGCCACTATATTGAAAGGCGAGTACCTCGACTACAGACGAGTCCCTCAACTGAAGATGATTTTTCTTTAACGACCAAACTATAAAGGAATACATTCTATTTCTTTAGGATGAGTGCTAACACATGTTTTATTTCAAAAATTGAACCTAAGAACATCAAGGAAGTTTGACTGATGAATTTTGGATCAATTTTTTGCAAGAAGAAATTGTGTCAGTTCAAAAGGAACAAATTATAGGAATTAGTTCCTGGACCTTAAGATATGAATATCATTGATACCAAATGGATTTTTTTAGAAAAAATCTGATGAAAGTGGTAACGTGACAAGTAACAAGGCACGTTTAGTTGCTCAAAGGTACACTCAAATTGAAAGAGTAGATTTTGATGATACATTTGCTCCAGTTGCTAGACTTGAGTCCATTAGATTATTAGTGGAAATTTCATGCATGATGAAATCCATATTGTATCAAATGGATGTTAAAAGTGCATTTCTTAATGGGTATCTTAATGAAGAAGTCTATGTAGAGAAACCAAATGGGTTCACTGTATCTCACTGCAAGCAGACCTGACATCACATTTTTAGGTATATATGCTAGATATCAAGCTAAACCCAATGCAAGTCATCCCACTCAAGTGAAGATAATCATGAAGTACATAAATGAGACTTGTGATTGTGGTATTAGCTATTATTATGATACTAACTCTATTTTAGTGAGTTATTGTGATGCTGATTGGGTTAGAAGAGATGATGATGTAAAGAGTACATCTGGTGGATGCTTCTTTCTTGGTAACAATTTAATTTCATGGTTCAGTAAGAAGCAGAATTATGTTTCATTATCTACTACATAAGTTGATTACATTGTTGCATAGAGCAATTACACTTAATTTCTCTAGATGAAATAAATGTTGAAGGAGCACAATATTGAACAAGATGTCATGACATTGTTCTATGACAACTTGAGTGTTAATATTTCAAAGAATCATATCGAACACAATAGAACCAAACACGTGACATTTGTCATTATTTCAGCAGAGAACATATGGAAGATAAAATTGTAAACCTTGAGCATATAGAAACTGAAAAACATTTAGCTAACATGTTCATTAAGGCTTTAGATGCAGCTCAATTTGAAAAGTTAAGGGCTGCTCTTGGTATTTGCATATGTAAGAATTTGTAGCAATCGATGCATATGAGCCGTGCAAGAATAGAAAGACATTTTCTCTCTCTTAAGATCATTATTGCACATGAAATAAGGCTGATTATTCCCATTTTAAATTTGCTTTATAACTTATCATGTGTTACAAGTAAGATCAATCTACATTTCTTTTTCTCCTGCTCTCAGAAAACTGTTCATTCTTTTTTCCTCAAGTTCTTCAATTTCTTACAAATATGAGTAAAAAACTATGAAGAAAATAAGACTACAAATGCTAATGGGTCAGAGTGTTTAAAGTCGAGAATGAAACAATAAGGAAATCTAGGGTTCCCGAGTCAAAGGAAGATGAACTAGAGAAGATTGAAACAAATATTGGACCATCTGTTGGGACATCCGTGATTGGGAAAAAGTTTGTGACAAAGATGAAGTCCTGGAAGAGGAAGCATGTTCAAACAAGTGATTTTGAATCAGATGCTGATGAAGACCGGGTCAACTTTCTAGCATCTGGTGGAAGGTTTAGGCAGTGAAGTTGGAGGTCTTGATTGCTTTCAGTTATTTAGTTTGATTATGTTCCTTTTGGCCCTTATATATGGGCATGTTATTTTCTTCTATTTCTTGGTATGTAATGGCTCATTATCATTGACAATGGTTCTGCTATGACATTAATTTCAGTTTTGACTATGACATTAATTTCAGTTTTGACTATGACATTAATTTCTTGTTTTTCTACCTTTTCCATGAAGGGGTTAAGTTGTGTATATGGTAAGCTTTTGCTTCTTAGAACAACAACTTCTGAATCTGACCAAGTTCAGATTCTGAGCAAGAGTAAATAGCAGCGGAATAATTTAAAGTACAAAAGCAATAGATAAATGCACACACATAAATTATTATGGTTCCTCTATAACGAGAGTAATCCAGTCCCATTGTCCTACAAGAGCTTTTCAATATAATTAGAACCTGATTACAACCTGCTTAGACAAACCAGTCCAAGACTTCCTTGCTCAATCACACCCGAAAGAGACTTCCTTTCCTAAACACACTAGTTCAAGACTTTCTTGCTCAATCAAACCTGAAAGAGACTTCCTTGCCTAAACACACTAGTTCAGGACTTCCTTGCTTAATCAAACTTGAAAGAAGTTTCCTTGCTCAATCAAAACTGAAAGAGACTTCCTTGCTCAAACACATTGTTTGAGACTTTACAGATTCTAAACAAAATGTTTAGGATTACAACAATATGTACTTGACATACAATAAGAGGTACAAAAATACATCACAAGTAAAGACCTTGTTACTTGAGATTTCTAAGATATACAAGGGTAATAAATCTCAATACCATGTGCAATACAACAACTATGTACAAAAGCTTAGAGAGCGAAATAGTTCGTCTTCGTTGTTGTGATATCTTGTTGTATATTGGTATATCTTTCTTTGAGTCTCCAGCTTCTTATATAGAGGGAACAAAAGAGACGTTGGATGATAATCTGCACAAGTATATTTGTTGAAGAAATAATTTCCAAGAGAGAGACGTTGGAGTAGGTATAGTTAGGATCTTCAACCTATGAATAAACTCTTTATCCATTGTGTCGTTCTTAAGTAAGGCGACCATATTGATGCTGGAGTAGACTGGAGAAATCATGTCAAATAGCCTTGAGGCTTACGCTAGAACCCCTAGTTGACTTTCTCCATAATCTGGCAGTTGACAAGATGAAGCTGCAATTTACAGAGTATGAACCAGAGGCGTTGTACTTTTCTTCTAGCTCATTAGAAGCTAAGTCATTAGACGTCGAGGTTCCATGTGATAATCATATTATGATATATTAGAATCTGATTGAAATGCTTCTTCTTCATAAGCTATTTAACTGGGTTAAACTAAGTTAATTACAAGCTTAATGATCCTGTACACTTAAACAAATGTTAGTATACCCTATTGTTCTTTAAGTACTTTGTTATCATCAAAACTTAAGGAGTATGAACAAATTTTGATCCAACATTCCTAATTCTTGAAAAAAGGGGGAGATTGATGCTATTGCAGTATGCTCTTATATGTGTGTATGTGTGTATTCTCTTGAATGAGAATTGTTGTTGTTGATTTACTCCTGCACGTCTTGTAGAAAGGTTATATGTTGTTTTAGCCTAAAATTTCCAATGGGGGAGATTGTTGTTCCTTTGGTTGGCTGCTTTAGGTAAAACAACATGGGCAAAACAAGATGCATTTGAAGAGTCAACATGTAGGATAAGATGTTCCAGCATGTGTGCAACATCTGTCCTCAGTCTGGAAGACATATTCAGTGAGTAAATCTGAGCGCATTTTTTATTGTTTCAAAGAAGGTTTGTCATTTATGTTTTGTATCTTTTAGAAATATGAATTGAAGGAAGATTGGCTAAAATATTATCCAAGACCATATAAAACCTAAGAAGATTTAAATTGATTTTAAATAATATACTTTTTGGACAAGCAAATCAAATCTTCGTAAAAAAACAAATATGCATCAAGTCATATCTTTTGAAGACCCTGCAGATGAAACGCTATATATAGAGACTCATTCATAACAAAGATATCAGGAAAGTACTGAAGATCTAGTGTGCTAGGGTTTTGTTCTTTGAGTTTTTGTATTATTGTTGTTTATTGTAAACCTCTATTGAAGCCTAACATGAATATTCATGGAATAGAGGTTGATTGTTAGTTTAGTTGTAATTCAACATCTTTAATATGTTGAATACATATATTGCAAGGGTTATTGATTGAGAGAAAGTGAGAGGAAATCTCATATTTTGGGATAATCCTAAATACAACGACACGAGTAGTATTAGGAAGTAGGCATTGAACTAGGATTGTTCATCTAAGACTAATTGTACTAATACTATTGAGAGTGGATTTCCTTTCTTGGGCTGGAAGCCCCCTAGATGTAGGGGACGTTGCACTGAAATGAGTTACCAATTATCCAATGTTCTTTATTTATTTATGTTTTATTATCGTGTCTCTGTCAAACTGTTATAAGCTTGTTTCATATTGTCTCTGATATTGTGTCCAAAATTTGTTCTTGTGTTAGAACAAAATTTCAGTACTAATAAAATTAATCATGTACGCTTTACAAGTCTAGTTCCTGTCATTTTTCAAGGCCTTGTATGGTATAGTATCTAATCAAGAGTCTTTGTTTAAACAATTTATGTGGAGTTGAAGTTGCGAGGGGAGGAAAAACAGTTATTTTAAATGGGACAAAGTTTGTAGACCGATAGAAGAAAGGGGGTTAGGAATTAAAAATTTAAGGGATTTTAACTTGGCTCTTTTAAAAAATGGTTTTGGAAATTAAAATCATATCTAGGTGGTTTACCATGACTGGTGTTTTAACTCTACTGCATACAATATCTACAACATGCGCTATCTTATCTTTTGGTACCCATAATCTTTTGAGTCCTTCCAAATTATTTTTCCCATTGTTTCTAATAAACTTGGGTTTCTGTGAATCATTAAACTTTTGTGTCTGTGCAGAGGTGTAAAGATAAAAAAAAGGAGTTCCAGGTTTGTTTTCTTGATTGTCTTCATAAAAAACATAATCAATTCCTCTTTTCCCATTATGACTGACACCATAGATCATGGAAGTCATTTTGCTTCTCCCGACACTGTAGTTCAAGAATTTCTGAAATTCCTTATCATATTTATATAATATTGTTTCAGAAGACGGAGGAGCTTTAGAAAGAGTTTCTTCAAGTTTTAAACATTTTTTGTTTAGAAAAGCCTTTTCTTTCTCTAAAATAAAATTGTCTCCTTTTTATTCTTAACACAAAAAGATATAGCATTTTCTGCCCGATTTACATAGATTAAACTTCTGATTCTTCATCTATTATGTCACATTTTATCTCTATTTGTAGTATTTGCAGTATATTTCAGGTACTTAGCTTTTTCTAGGCATAAATGAGAAAAGGAAGAAAAACAATGAAGAAATGAAGAAGAAATGGCCTTTTTGAAGTATTTTAGCACAATCTGCACCAGAAGGCGTCCCGCTCGCCACAAGCTTGTCCCGCCCAGCATAATTTATAAAAGTGTGCCCCTCGGCACGCTTCATGTTACGACCGAGACAATTTAAGGATATGTCCCCCACGTCACAGTGTGTACGACGCTCGTGACGACCACATAACTGTTCTGAGGATATCGCCTTGAAGTGCACAAAATGCAGAATCAACTAGATTTTCTCTACGACTGGAGAACGGGAATTATGGGACATTTCCTATTTTCTCTCACCATTTGGAATGTATAAAAGTGAATCAGTTACCAATATTGAAGCTCTCGTGACCTGCTACCATTATTTTATTACGTTTTCTACACTGCAATTTTAGTTTTGTTTTCATTATTTTCCAGTTCATACTTTTGCACGATTTGTCCAGTTTTCATATAATTCCATAAGCATTAGATAAACCCCCACCATCAAAGCAGTATTTTTCCACATCGAAGGATTACTGCAACTCTAGTTTTGTTTCCAAACCTCCAAAATTCGTTTAGGATTATTTTCATTTCTGCAATGCATTTTATTATTTCGAAGTTAATCCTGCCAACTTGTGGAGGATAGCATGCTGCTTAATTAATTCTTCTGTATTATTTCAGGTTCCTATTTCAAGCATAATTAATTTATTCTCGCCATGAATGTGTTGTTAAATTTATGTTTTGACTTTATGTTGTCCTGTAATAAAATTATGTCTGGCTAAATTCCCCGATACCGGTATATAAATCTTAACCGAAGGGATTCGGTAATTAATTGACATTAATATTTTTACAAAAGCACTTTTCTGGTTTTAATTTCCAATTTGGATATTTAATTGTTTTTGTATGAAAGTAAAAGACAATCTAAGGTTAAAATCAACTGAGCGACAATTTGAGGTTCTAACTAGATAGTGGTTATTAAACATTAATTTTAAAAAACAGCGAGAGCGCTTTAAAATTAATTGGACTTTATTTGTTTTCCAAAAATACTTTTGAATTTTAAATGAAACATCGAGAGCGCTCATTTTGAGTTTAGTGATATAGCCTGATTCGATAGAACGAAAGTGTGAGACGAGGGTTTTTAAATAAATAGTTTCGACTGAAATAGTGTTTTAATACTGAAAAGAAATTCCAATGACTTATTGAATCCCTTAAGTTGATAAAATACACACCGATGTCCCGTTATTAATTATTAGATTTTAGTTAATTCCCGATCAAACCCAAACGCCAAAATTTTATAATTAGCCTTAGCTTTACACAGTGACCTTAGATTACAGTAATTTGACCATCGATCCTTGTGGGTTCAATATCTTTTAAAACTATGCGATTAGACTGTGCACTTGCAGTCACTACACCTGACAGACTCATAAAGTCGTGATAAAGTTTTTGGTGCCGTTGTTGGGGATTGATTTAGTCAATACTGTAAATCCCTTGTTACACAGTATAGACTAAGGCGACCAATTTTATTTTATTTTAACCCTTGATTGTATGCCAAGCATTCTCTCTAAAGGCGAGGAATTAGAGCAACCAATCAACAAAGTCGAGCGTTTTGTTAGTATAAGACGCCGAATTAGAGAATACCAAATCAAGTAAAACCTTCCCCAATTCAATCTTCCCGACTATTATACTCCTGACCCCAGGATAGCTTAAGGACCCCAAAATTGCCCTCTGAAAGATTATGCTACCCTATCACAAGAGGAACCCCACAACAGTATTGTTGCTCCCGCTATCGCACGTAATGATTTCGAGTTAAAGCCTTTGCTTTTGCAAGCTGTCCAACAAAACCAATTTTCAGGATGTGCGACGGACGATCCAAATCTTCATTTATCCATGTTTGTGCAATACGCAGACACAGTGAAAGCAAATGGTGTCATCCCTGAAGCAATAAGACTCCATCTTTTTACTTTCTCATTAAGAGATAGAGCTAGAGCATGGCTCCGGTCTCTACCATATAATCCTGTTACCACATGGAACGAGTTGAAGAAAGTTTTCCTAGCGCGATATTTTCCGCCGAGTAAGACGGTTATGCTAAGAGCTAATATCAATGGTTTTAAACAAAAGGAAAGCGAATATCTTTTCGAAGCATGGGAAAGATACAAAGACATGTTGCAACTCTGTCTGTATCACGGTCTAGAAGAATGGTTGATCATCCACACCTTTTACAATGGTCTCCTGTACAACACAAGACTAACGATTGACGCAGCTGTTGGCGGTGCACTGGTGGATAAACCATACCACGATGCCTATCAACTTATCGAAAGCATGGCTCAAAATCATTATCAGCGGGGAAGTGATAGAACCATGATGGAGAAACCTCAAACCAAAGGAGCTATGCACAGAGTTAGTAGCTTAGACCAAGTTAATTCTAAGGTAAAAGCCCTTACCCAAAAGATAGAAAGCTTGACCACAACTCCCGTAACCACCGTGGCTGCAGTAGCTCCAACCTATGATTTATGCAGACTTCGCGCGTATAATGCACCCGAATGTCCACTCTTAACAGGAGTACCAATTGATTAAGTAATTATGCTCAAGGAAAGCCCTATATAAATAACTATAACCTTGCTTGGAAGAACCATTCAAACTTCTCTTACAAAAGCAACAACGCTTTGTACGCACTAGGGCAAGATCCTACTACACCTCCTGGATTTCAGAAAGCCACCCAAAATGTCTCAATTATTCCGAATATCCCTAGAAAGTCCAACATTGAAATCATGATAGAAAAATTTGTAGCCACCCAAGCTCAAATTAACAAAGATTTCATGAATCAAAATATTCACACCAGTGAACAGATTAAGCAATTCACTAATAAGATTGATGCTCTCGCCACACACAACAAAATGTTAGAAACATAAATTTCCCAAGTGGCTCAACAGTAAGCAGCTACAGCTGCTCCAGCTGAAAATTTTCCTGGACAACCCCAACTAAATACAAAGGGAAATTCTAATTCCACAACACTACGGAGTGGGACAGAACTAGGAAGATCAACTGAACCTAGAGTCGAAAACCCAATCATGTACCAAAAACATGGAAAAGAAACTGAGAAGGAAGCTGAACCAAAGGAAGTATAAAAAGAAGGTGATGAAGAGGCCGTAGAAAAAGAAGAACCTTGTGTGCCTCTGCCCCCTATAAACAACCCATTCCATTCCTCAAAGATTTTCTAAGTCTAAAAATGTAGGGCAATTCAAGAAATTTGTTGAACTTCAGAAACAACTTAACATTACCATACCTTTTACAGAAGCTATCACACAAATGCCCTCCTACGCTAAATTTATTAAAGAAATCTTATCCAATAAGAAAAAGCTTGAGGATAATGAAACTGTATTGCTCATTGCTGAGTGTAGTGCTATAATCCAAAACAAAATGCCTCCTAAACTTAAAGACCCAGGTAGTTTTTCCATACCTTGCGTAATCGAAAAGTTTGTCACTGACAAAGCACTATGCGATTTAGGAGCCAGTATTAGTCTAATGCCCTTATCAATTTGAAATAAACTCAACATGGGAGAACTAAGACCAATGAGAATGTCCGTACAATTAGTAGATCGATCAGTGAAATTTCATTTAGGTGTGTTAGAAAATGTTCCTGTACGTATAGGACAATTTTATATCCCCACTGATTTCATAATCATGGATATTAAAGAATACTCCAATATTCCTATTATATTAGGTAGGCTATTCCTAGCCACTGCAGGAGCCATTATAGATGTTAAAAATGGAAAACTAACTTTCAAAGTCGGAGAAGAAAAAGTTGAATTCATATTGTCTAAATTCTTGAAGGCACCAGCCATTGATGATTCACGCTGTTTCTTGGATGAAATTGATAAATGCGTTAAATAATTGGAGAAACAACAAACCACCTATTCAGAGGTATTGAAGATTCATATACCTCCAATTATAGAAGATGATAATTGGCGCCCTGAATATCAAGATGAAAATCTAAGTGAATGCCTAGCTCTAACTCATGATCCTATACCTTGTCCAAAGAAGCCAACCATAGAACTCAAAACACTACCAAAAGACTTAAGGTATGAATTCCTAGATACAGAGCTCAAACGACCAGTTATAGTCAATGCAGACCTATGGCAAATAGAAACAAAAAAATTATTACATGTCCTAATAAAATACCTAACTGCTTTAGGATATAACATCTCAGATCTAAAAGGAATAAGCCCTTCTATCTACATGCACGGCATTATGCTGGAGGAAGACTATAAAACCTCTAGGGAACATCAAAGGAGAATTAATCCTATTGTGAGCGATGTAGTAAAAAAGGAAGTAGAAAAACTATTAGAAGCAGGAATCATATATCCAATATCTGACAGTAACTGGATTAGCCCAGTACATTTCGTACCTAAGAAAGGAAGTGTTACAGTTGTCAGCAACGCTAAAGGAGAATATGTAGCGAAACGAACTTATACTGGGTGGAGAATATGCATCAACTATAGAAAGTTAAACAAAGCCACTCATAAATATCACTTTCCTTTACCTTTCATTAATCAAATGCTCGAACGACTAGCTAAGCACTCTCACTTCTTCTATTTAGACGGTTATTCCAGATTTTTCCAAATTCCTATCCATCCTGACGACCAAGAAAAAACGAATTTCACTTATCATTATAGTACTTTCACTTATCGACGAATGCCATTCGGATTATGTAATGCCCCTGCAAAATTCCAGAGATGTATGATGTCCATCTGGTTTTCTAGATGGCAAGATGGAAGTTTTTATGGATGACTTCTCTTTCTATGGAGAAAGTTTTGAAGGATGTTTGTTTAACCTTGAAATGGTACTAAAAATATGCGTAAATGTCAATCTCGTGTTAAACTGGGAAAAATGCCACTTCATGATCCAACAAGGAATTGTCTTAGGGCATATAGTATCCGATAGGGGAATTGAAGTAGATAAAGCAAAGATCGAAGTAATAGAAAATCTTCAACCACCCAAAACTGTTAGAGAAATAAGAAGTTTTCTAGGACACGCTGGTTTTTATCTATGTTTCATTAAAGACTTCTCTAAAATAATCAAACCTCTAACCAAACTATTGATGAAGGATGTTGAGTTCATTTTCACCGACAAATGCTTGAACATGTTTACAAATCTAAAAAAGGAATTAATCTCAGTACCCATTGTGATACGGTGGGAGAACTGACTTGGTTGTTTTGCGTTTGATCGAAAATGTTGCGATTAGCAAGAGTCGCCACCAACTTTTCTTTTATCCAAAAGGAAAGGTGAAAAATCACAGGAAAGACCTTTGAGATTGTTTCTTGAGTTTGGGGGGTAGATTATGAAAAGGGGAGGTATTAGCACCCTTTTCATCCATGGTTTTCCATGGGCTCTTAGTTACTTGCTAGATCCATTACTTTTTCTTGGAAACATTCTTTTGTGTGGTTTTTGAAAGTATTTTGAAAAGAGGCTATTGTTTAGGCAAACTTTGTAATGATTCTCGTTCGTAAGAATGTATACAAAGGTGTTGATCTTTTGAAAATGTTTTCAAGTTTGTAAGATTTTTTGAAAGTGTTGGTGTTTGTTTTGAAAATAGCAAGGATGTTTTGGTTTTGAAATTGAGCAAGTAACTAGGAACATTCTACCTACTCAAAAGTCTTTCATGTTTATTTCCTCTTTCCTTTGACATTGTTATCTTACCATTAATTTGGTAAGTAACCCTATATTTGGATGTAAAAGGGACAAGCGTGGGTCATTGTATAACCATGATTAGCAATGTTGCAAGATATCTTAGCATTTTTCTTTAGGGACTAAGATCATTTTGAAAGGCAACATAGGTAGTGTCATCGAGGGACTATGATCTTGTATTTTTGCTTGTTTTTTGCTAAGATACCTCGCATGCATAATATGGCCATTTTTGTAAGGCAACAAAGTGGATTTACCCTAGGGGTGCTTGTGTGCAAGTGGATTGATTTATCTTTGATTAGGGTTCGCTATTTGTTGGTTTTAGTCTTTCCATACAAAACCCTAATTACTAGTATTTGTATATAAAGCGATAAATTGCGGAATTTAAAATTGCTACGCTATTACATTATTTAGGGGAGGGGGTATACAAATTACAAATGGGGAATATTTCAAGAAATTAAATCTAAATAATATTACAACCATGTTGAATTTTGAATAAATGTACAAAATGAATAAATAAAATACAAGAATGTAAATGTGAAAAGGAATATGATTATTATTATTTTTTTGAAAAGGGTTTTTTTAACCTAATTAACTAAAATAAAATAATTAACTAAAAAATAAAATTAAGGTTAAATTAGTAAACTAAGTTAATTTAAAGAAAACAAATTATTTAAGGTTTTTGGTGAATTTAATTAAGTTAGTAAATAAAAATAATTAAATAAAAGTCCTAAATTCTAAATGGATTTTAATTTAAAAGAAAAATAAATAACATAATATAATAAAATTTAAAAATAAATTATCTAAGTATTTAAAAAAGGTAAATTTAATGACTAAAGAAAATGTAAAAGACATGTTTTTATTCTTTGGTTTTTGTGAAGAAAAATAAAATATAAAAATGTGAAAATAATAAATAAAATTTTTTTATTAATAAAAATAATAATAATGATAATTATAGTGATAATAAAAATAATAAATAAAATATGAAAAATAAAAAGTAAAATAAAATGAAAAATAAAAACAGGGAGGTTAATAAGTGAAACAAGGAGTATTGTAAGAAAAAAAAGTGAGACCCAAACTAAGCTGGTCCAAGCGCTGCAAAAAGTCAAAAAATGAAAAAAATGCAAAAAGGTCACGCTGGGGCTTGAACCCAGGACCTCATGGTGACAGGCGCGCGCTTTAACAACTAGGGTGGTGATACATCCATTAACTTATGTAAAACAACAAATATATATTAGAAATTGCTTCATGAAAACAACTTCATCTTCAACCTCTGGCCATACCACCTACATCTTGTTCATTTCTCATCCATTTGCAAAAATGTAAACATGAAACTTGTGGCAAATTTCACCACAATTCCAGAAATGTAACTAACTAAAGCTATAGATAAAAAATGAGCATGAATTTTGAATGATACCAAATTCTGACCTAATTTTTCCAGGATGTTCAGATACAAAATTCTAACTACTTAAGCAATATAAATGAAATCTAAAGACATGGTTAGCTTCAGAATAATGATGTCTACATTTTTCATTCACAAATTAAACATTAATGATGCTTGTATGAAGAGTTCAAAAGTCAGAAACTAATGATGTCTTAAGAATAATGATGTCTACATTTTTCATTCACAAATTAAACATTAATGATGTTTGCAAGAGGGTATCGTGTTTTGAGTTTGAGCAGCTTTTAACGAGTTCCAATGATTGGATTAGCTTCCTCAAGTTCCCAAGAAGCTAATGTGATGCTTAGCTTGAGATGAAAGTGCTTGAGGAGTTCTAGAGAAGTCCAAGTGCAAAGCTCTATTTTTGAAAATGTAGGATGGTGTTAATGGTGTTACAGTCTTGCAACATGGTGTGGGATGAGTTCTAAATGATGTTTAGAAGCTTTAGAAACAAAAAGGCTTGAAAACACACGAGGGAGAACTGAGTTTCAAACTTTTGGCCAGGTTATGCAAGAATGGAGGTATGTGATGCAGTTCTGAGTTCTAGGTGGTTTTGGGGCTTAAGCATGCGTCTGTTTTCTTGCCAAGGACTCGTGTATGTATAAGCAAAAGGTTGGAGAGGTTTTGCACAAAGGATTTCTGAGTTATAGAGTTATGGCTAGGTTGCTTGATTTTGAAGAAAAGTGAATGTATGGTTCCAAGATGAAGTACAAGCATGGGCTGAGGGATTGTAAGGCTTCAGACAAACTTCTCTTGAGTTATAGGACGTGTATGATCAGAAGAAAACAATTGCAAGGCTCAAGAATAAGTTTTGTGCATAAAGCTACTTTTTCAAAATGGCATTGTGCACTTTCTTCCTAAAATGGATTTAAAGCATAACATTGCATTGAATGCTTGAGTTAAGACCTCTAACAGTTGTGAAAGCAATTAATTATGGAGTGCCTAATAATTTTGAGGTCTGCAAAGCAAAGATTATGCAGCATAGATTTGAGATTTGAATTTTGTTCATCACAAAATTTGCCTTGTAAAACAACTTAAAACCCCAACTTCTGACCTTCGATTCTCCTTGCTCACAAATGATCTCATTGAGTTATTATACATTTTGGAAAGCTTGTAATATTCTCTACAACCCCTCTTTGAATCACTTTTAAAAATTCCCCTTGGAACTAGGTGAAACTTGGGTCAGAAGTTAGGTCAAAATCCTAATGGGTCAGAGTGTTTAAAGTCGAGAATGAAACAATAAGGAAATCTAGGGTTCCCGAGTCAAAGGAAGATGAACTAGAGAAGATTGAAACAAATATTGGACCATCTGTTGGGACATCCGTGATTGGGAAAAAGTTTGTGACAAAGATGAAGTCCTGGAAGAGGAAGCATGTTCAAACAAGTGATTTTGAATCAGATGCTGATGAAGACCGGGTCAACTTTCTAGCATCTGGTGGAAGGTTTAGGCAGTGAAGTTGGAGGTCTTGATTGCTTTCAGTTATTTAGTTTGATTATGTTCCTTTTGGCCCTTATATATGGGCATGTTATTTTCTTCTATTTCTTGGTATGTAATGGCTCATTATCATTGACAATGGTTCTGCTATGACATTAATTTCAGTTTTGACTATGACATTAATTTCAGTTTTGACTATGACATTAATTTCTTGTTTTTCTACCTTTTCCATGAAGGGGTTAAGTTGTGTATATGGTAAGCTTTTGCTTCTTAGAACAACAACTTCTGAATCTGACCAAGTTCAGATTCTGAGCAAGAGTAAATAGCAGCGGAATAATTTAAAGTACAAAAGCAATAGATAAATGCACACACATAAATTATTATGGTTCCTCTATAACGAGAGTAATCCAGTCCCATTGTCCTACAAGAGCTTTTCAATATAATTAGAACCTGATTACAACCTGCTTAGACAAACCAGTCCAAGACTTCCTTGCTCAATCACACCCGAAAGAGACTTCCTTTCCTAAACACACTAGTTCAAGACTTTCTTGCTCAATCAAACCTGAAAGAGACTTCCTTGCCTAAACACACTAGTTCAGGACTTCCTTGCTTAATCAAACTTGAAAGAAGTTTCCTTGCTCAATCAAAACTGAAAGAGACTTCCTTGCTCAAACACATTGTTTGAGACTTTACAGATTCTAAACAAAATGTTTAGGATTACAACAATATGTACTTGACATACAATAAGAGGTACAAAAATACATCACAAGTAAAGACCTTGTTACTTGAGATTTCTAAGATATACAAGGGTAATAAATCTCAATACCATGTGCAATACAACAACTATGTACAAAAGCTTAGAGAGCGAAATAGTTCGTCTTCGTTGTTGTGATATCTTGTTGTATATTGGTATATCTTCCTTTGAGTCTCCAGCTTCTTATATAGAGGGAACAAAAGAGACGTTGGATGATAATCTGCACAAGTATATTTGTTGAAGAAATAATTTCCAAGAGAGAGACGTTGGAGTAGGTATAGTTAGGATCTTCAACCTATGAATAAACTCTTTATCCATTGTGTCGTTCTTAAGTAAGGCGACCATATTGATGCTGGAGTAGACTGGAGAAATCATGTCAAATAGCCTTGAGGCTTACGCTAGAACCCCTAGTTGACTTTCTCCATAATCTGGCAGTTGACAAGATGAAGCTGCAATTTACAGAGTATGAACCAGAGGCGTTGTACTTTTCTTCTAGCTCATTAGAAGCTAAGTCATTAGACGTCGAGGTTCCATGTGATAATCATATTATGATATATTAGAATCTGATTGAAATGCTTCTTCTTCATAAGCTATTTAACTGGGTTAAACTAAGTTAATTACAAGCTTAATGATCCTGTACACTTAAACAAATGTTAGTATACCCTATTGTTCTTTAAGTACTTTGTTATCATCAAAACTTAAGGAGTATGAACAAATTTTGATCCAACATTCCTAATTCTTGAAAAAAGGGGGAGATTGATGCTATTGCAGTATGCTCTTATATGTGTGTATGTGTGTATTCTCTTGAATGAGAATTGTTGTTGTTGATTTACTCCTGCACGTCTTGTAGAAAGGTTATATGTTGTTTTAGCCTAAAATTTCCAATGGGGGAGATTGTTGTTCCTTTGGTTGGCTGCTTTAGGTAAAACAACATGGGCAAAACAAGATGCATTTGAAGAGTCAACATGTAGGATAAGATGTTCCAGCATGTGTGCAACATCTGTCCTCAGTCTGGAAGACATATTCAGTGAGTAAATCTGAGCGCATTTTTTATTGTTTCAAAGAAGGTTTGTCATTTATGTTTTGTATCTTTTAGAAATATGAATTGAAGGAAGATTGGCTAAAATATTATCCAAGACCATATAAAACCTAAGAAGATTTAAATTGATTTTAAATAATATACTTTTTGGACAAGCAAATCAAATCTTCGTAAAAAAACAAATATGCGTCAAGTCATATATTTTGAAGACCCTGCAGATGAAACGCTATATATAGAGACTCATTCATAACAAAGATATCAGGAAAGTACTGAAGATCTAGTGTGCTAGGGTTTTGTTCTTTGAGTTTTTGTATTATTGTTGTTTATTGTAAACCTCTATTGAAGCCTAACATGAATATTCATGGAATAGAGGTTGATTGTTAGTTTAGTTGTAATTCAACATCTTTAATATGTTGAATACATATATTGCAAGGGTTATTGATTGAGAGAAAGTGAGAGGAAATCTCATATTTTGGGATAATCCTAAATACAACGACACGAGTAGTATTAGGAAGTAGGCATTGAACTAGGATTGTTCATCTAAGACTAATTGTACTAATACTATTGAGAGTGGATTTCCTTTCTTGGGCTGGAAGCCCCCTAGATGTAGGGGACGTTGCACTGAAATGAGTTACCAATTCTCCAATGTTCTTTATTTATTTATGTTTTATTATCGTGTCTCTGTCAAACTGTTATAAGCTTGTTTCATATTGTCTCTGATATTGTGTCCAAAATTTGTTCTTGTGTTAGAACAAAATTTCAGTACTAATAAAATTAATCATGTACGCTTTACAAGTCTAGTTCCTGTCATTTTTCAAGGCCTTGTATGGTATAGTATCTAATCAAGAGTCTTTGTTTAAACAATTTATGTGGAGTTGAAGTTGCGAGGGGAGGAAAAACAGTTATTTTAAATGGGACAAAGTTTGTAGACCGATAGAAGAAAGGGGGTTAGGAATTAAAAATTTAAGGGATTTTAACTTGGCTCTTTTAAAAAATGGTTTTGGAAATTAAAATCATATCTAGGTGGTTTACCATGACTGGTGTTTTAACTCTACTGCATACAATATCTACAACATGCGCTATCTTATCTTTTGGTACCCATAATCTTTTGAGTCCTTCCAAATTATTTTTCCCATTGTTTCTAATAAACTTGGGTTTCTGTGAATCATTAAACTTTTGTGTCTGTGCAGAGGTGTAAAGATAAAAAAAAGGAGTTCCAGGTTTGTTTTCTTGATTGTCTTCATAAAAAACATAATCAATTCCTCTTTTCCCATTATGACTGACACCATAGATCATGGAAGTCATTTTGCTTCTCCCGACACTGTAGTTCAAGAATTTCTGAAATTCCTTATCATATTTATATAATATTGTTTCAGAAGACGGAGGAGCTTTAGAAAGAGTTTCTTCAAGTTTTAAACATTTTTTGTTTAGAAAAGCCTTTTCTTTCTCTAAAATAAAATTGTCTCCTTTTTATTCTTAACACAAAAAGATATAGCATTTTCTGCACGATTTACATAGATTAAACTTCTGATTCTTCATCTATTATGTCACATTTTATCTCTATTTGTAGTATTTGCAGTATATTTCAGGTACTTAGCTTTTTCTAGGCATAAATGAGAAAAGGAAGAAAAACAATGAAGAAATGAAGAAGAAATGGCCTTTTTGAAGTATTTTAGCACAATCTGCACCAGAAGGCGTCCCGCTCGCCACAAGCTTGTCCCGCCCAGCATAATTTATAAAAGTGTGCCCCTCGGCACGCTTCATGTTACGACCGAGACAATTTAAGGATATGTCCCCCACGTCACAATGTGTACGACGCTCGTGACGACCACATAACTGTTCTGAGGATATCGCCTTGAAGTGCACAAAATGCAGAATCAACTAGATTTTCTCTACGAATGGAGAACGGGAATTATGGGACATTTCCTATTTTCTCTCACCATTTGGAATGTATAAAAGTGAATCAGTTACCAATATTGAAGCTCTCGTGACCTGCTACCATTATTTTATTACGTTTTCTACACTGCAATTTTAGTTTTGTTTTCATTATTTTCCAGTTCATACTTTTGCACGATTTGTCCAGTTTTCATATAATTCCATAAGCATTAGATAAACCCCCACCATCAAAGCAGTATTTTTCCATATCGAAGGATTACTGCAACTCTAGTTTTGTTTCCAAACCTCCAAAATTCGTTTAGGATTATTTTCATTTCTGCAATGCATTTTATTATTTCGAAGTTAATCCTGCCAACTTGTGGAGGATAGCATGCTGCTTAATTAATTCTTCTGTATTATTTCAGGTTCCTATTTCAAGCATAATTAATTTATTCTCGCCATGAATGTGTTGTTAAATTTATGTTTTGACTTTATGTTGTCCTGTAATAAAATTATGTCTGGCTAAATTCCCCGATACCGGTATATAAATCTTAACCGAAGGGATTCGGTAATTAATTGACATTAATATTTTTACAAAAGCACTTTTCTGGTTTTAATTTCCAATTTGGATATTTAATTGTTTTTGTATGAAAGTAAAAGACAATCTAAGGTTAAAATCAACTGAGCGACAATTTGAGGTTCTAACTAGATAGTGGTTATTAAACATTAATTTTAAAAAACAGCGAGAGCGCTTTAAAATTAATTGGACTTTATTTGTTTTCCAAAAATACTTTTGAATTTTAAATGAAACATCGAGAGCGCTCATTTTGAGTTTAGTGATATAGCCTGATTCGATAGAACGAAAGTGTGAGACGAGGGTTTTTAAATAAATAGTTTCGACTGAAATAGTGTTTTAATACTGAAAAGAAATTCCAATGACTTATTGAATCCCTTAAGTTGATAAAATACACACCGATGTCCCGTTATTAATTATTAGATTTTAGTTAATTCCCGATCAAACCCAAACGCCAAAATTTTATAATTAGCCTTAGCTTTACACAGTGACCTTAGATTATAGTAATTTGACCATCGATCCTTGTGGGTTCAATATCTTTTAAAACTATGCGATTAGACTGTGCACTTGCAGTCACTACACCTGACAGACTCATAAAGTCGTGATAAAGTTTTTGGTGCCGTTGTTGGGGATTGATTTAGTCAATACTGTAAATCCCTTGTTACACAGTATAGACTAAGGCGACCAATTTTATTTTATTTTAACCCTTGATTGTATGCCAAGCATTCTCTCTAAAGGCGAGGAATTAGAGCAACCAATCAACAAAGTCGAGCGTTTTGTTAGTATAAGACGCCGAATTAGAGAATACCAAATCAAGTAAAACCTTCCCCAATTCAATCTTCCCGACTATTATACTCCTGACCCCAGAATAGCTTAAGGACCCCAAAATTGCCCTCTGAAAGATTATGCTACCCTATCACAAGAGGAACCCCACAACAGTATTGTTGCTCCCGCTATCGCACGTAATGATTTCGAGTTAAAGCCTTTGCTTTTGCAAGCTGTCCAACAAAACCAATTTTCAGGATGTGCGACGGACGATCCAAATCTTCATTTATCCATGTTTGTGCAATACGCAGACACAGTGAAAGCAAATGGTGTCATCCCTGAAGCAATAAGACTCCATCTTTTTACTTTCTCATTAAGAGATAGAGCTAGAGCATGGCTCCGGTCTCTACCATATAATCCTGTTACCACATGGAACGAGTTGAAGAAAGTTTTCCTAGCGCGATATTTTCCGCCGAGTAAGACGGTTATGCTAAGAGCTAATATCAATGGTTTTAAACAAAAGGAAAGCGAATATCTTTTCGAAGCATGGGAAAGATACAAAGACATGTTGCAACTCTGTCTGTATCACGGTCTAGAAGAATGGTTGATCATCCACACCTTTTACAATGGTCTCCTGTACAACACAAGACTAACGATTGACGCAGCTGTTGGCGGTGCACTGGTGGATAAACCATACCACGATGCCTATCAACTTATCGAAAGCATGGCTCAAAATCATTATCAGCGGGGAAGTGATAGAACCATGATGGAGAAACCTCAAACCAAAGGAGCTATGCACAGAGTTAGTAGCTTAGACCAAGTTAATTCTAAGGTAAAAGCCCTTACCCAAAAGATAGAAAGCTTGACCACAACTCCCGCAACCACCGTGGCTGCAGTAGCTCCAACCTATGATTTATGCAGACTTCGCGCGTATAATGCACCCGAATGTCCACTCTTAACAGGAGTACCAATTGATTAAGTAATTATGCTCAAGGAAAGCCCTATATAAATAACTATAACCTTGCTTGGAAGAACCATCCAAACTTCTCTTACAAAAGCAACAACGCTTTGTACGCACTAGGGCAAGATCCTACTACACCTCCTGGATTTCAGAAAGCCACCCAAAATGTCTCAATTATTCCGAATATCCCTAGAAAGTCCAACATTGAAATCATGATAGAAAAATTTGTAGCCACCCAAGCTCAAATTAACAAAGATTTCATGAATCAAAATATTCACACCAGTGAACAGATTAAGCAATTCACTAATAAGATTGATGCTCTCGCCACACACAACAAAATGTTAGAAACATAAATTTCCCAAGTGGCTCAACAGTAAGCAGCTACAGCTGAAAATTTTCCTGGACAACCCCAACTAAATACAAAGGGAAATTCTAATTCCATAACACTACGGAGTGGGACAGAACTAGGAAGATCAACTGAACCTAGAGTCGAAAACCCAATCATGTACCAAAAACATGGAAAAGAAACTGAGAAGGAAGCTGAACCAAAGGAAGTATAAAAAGAAGGTGATGAAGAGGCCGTAGAAAAAGAAGAACCTTGTGTGCCTCTGCCCCCTATAAACAACCCATTCCATTCCTCAAAGATTTTCTAAGTCTAAAAATGTAGGGCAATTCAAGAAATTTGTTGAACTTCAGAAACAACTTAACATTACCATACCTTTTACAGAAGCTATCACACAAATGCCCTCCTACGCTAAATTTATTAAAGAAATCTTATCCAATAAGAAAAAGCTTGAGGATAATGAAACTGTATTGCTCATTGCTGAGTGTAGTGCTATAATCCAAAACAAAATGCCTCCTAAACTTAAAGACCCAGGTAGTTTTTCCATACCTTGCGTAATCGGAAAGTTTGTCATTGACAAAGCACTATGCGATTTAGGAGCCAGTATTAGTCTAATGCCCTTATCAATTTGAAATAAACTCAACATGGGAGAACTAAGACCAATGAGAATGTCCGTACAATTAGTAGATCGATCAATGAAATTTCATTTAGGTGTGTTAGAAAATGTTCCTGTACGTATAGGACAATTTTATATCCCCACTGATTTCATAATCATGGATATTAAAGAATACTCCAATATTCCTATTATATTAGGTAGGCTATTCCTAGCCACTGCAGGAGCCATTATAGATGTTAAAAATGGAAAACTAACTTTCAAAGTCGGAGAAGAAAAAGTTGAATTCATATTGTCTAAATTCTTGAAGGCACCAGCCATTGACGATTCACGCTGTTTCTTGGATGAAATTGATAAATGCGTTAAATAATTGGAGAAACAAAAAACCACCTATTCAGAGGTATTGAAGATTCATATACCTCCAATTATAGAAGATGATAATTGGCGCCCTGAATATCAAGATGAAAATCTAAGTGAATGCCTAGCTCTAACTCATGATCCTATACCTTGTCCAAAGAAGCCAACCATAGAACTCAAAACACTACCAAAAGACTTAAGGTATGAATTCCTAGATACAGAGCTCAAACGACCAGTTATAGTCAATGCAGACCTATGGCAAATAGAAACAAAAAAATTATTACATGTCCTAATAAAATACCTAACTGCTTTAGGATATAACATCTCAGATCTAAAAGGAATAAGCCCTTCTATCTACATGCACCGCATTATGCTGGAGGAAGACTGTAAAACCTCTAGGGAACATCAAAGGAGAATTAATCCTATTGTGAGCGATGTAGTAAAAAAGGAAGTAGAAAAACTATTAGAAGCAGGAATCATATATCCAATATCTGACAGTAACTGGGTTAGCCCAGTACATTTCGTACCTAAGAAAGGAAGTGTTACAGTTGTCAGCAAGGCTAAAGGAGAATATGTAGCGAAACGAACTTATACTGGGTGGAGAATATGCATCAACTATAGAAAGTTAAACAAAGCCACTCATAAATATCACTTTCCTTTACCTTTCATTAATCAAATGCTCGAACGACTAGCTAAGCACTCTCACTTCTTCTATTTAGACGGTTATTCCAGATTTTTCCAAATTCCTATCCATCCTGACGACCAAGAAAAAACGAATTTCACTTATCATTATAGTACTTTCACTTATCGACGAATGCCATTCGGATTATGTAATGCCCCTGCAAAATTCCAGAGATGTATGATGTCCATCTGGTTTTCTAGATGGCAAGATGGAAGTTTTTATGGATGACTTCTCTTTCTATGGAGAAAGTTTTGAAGGATGTTTGTTTAACCTTGAAATGGTACTAAAAATATGCGTAAATGTCAATCTCGTGTTAAACTGGGAAAAATGCCACTTCATGATCCAACAAGGAATTGTCTTAGGGCATATAGTATCCGATAGGGGAATTGAAGTAGATAAAGCAAAGATCGAAGTAATAGAAAATCTTCAACCACCCAAAACTGTTAGAGAAATAAGAAGTTTTCTAGGACACGCTGGTTTTTATCTATGTTTCATTAAAGACTTCTCTAAAATAATCAAACCTCTAACCAAACTATTGATGAAGGATGTTGAGTTCATTTTCACCGACAAATGCTTGAACATGTTTACAAATCTAAAAAAGGAATTAATCTCAGTACCCATTGTGATACGGTGGGAGAACTGACTTGGTTGTTTTGCGTTTGATCGAAAATGTTGCGATTAGCAAGAGTCGCCACCGACTTTTCTTTTATCCAAAAGGAAAGGTGAAAAATCACAGGAAAGACCTTTGAGATTGTTTCTTGAGTTTGGGGGGTAGATTATGAAAAGGGGAGGTATTAGCACCCTTTTCATCCATGGTTTTCCATGGGCTCTTAGTTACTTGCTAGATCCATTACTTTTTCTTGGAAACATTCTTTTGTGTGGTTTTTGAAAGTATTTTGAAAAGAGGCTATTGTTTAGGCAAACTTTGTAATGATTCTCGTTCGTAAGAATGTATACAAAGGTGTTGATCTTTTGAAAATGTTTTCAAGTTTGTAAGATTTTTTGAAAGTGTTGGTGTTTGTTTTGAAAATAGCAAGGATGTTTTGGTTTTGAAATTGAGCAAGTAACTAGGAACATTCTACCTACTCAAAAGTCTTTCATGTTTATTTCCTCTTTCCTTTGACATTGTTATCTTACCATTAATTTGGTAAGTAACCCTATATTTGGATGTAAAAGGGACAGGCGTGGGTCATTGTATAACCATGATTAGCAATGTTGCAAGATATCTTAGCATTTTTCTTTAGGGACTAAGATCATTTTGAAAGGAAACATAGGTAGTGTCATCGAGGGACTATGATCTTGTATTTTTGCTTGTTTTTTGCTAAGATACCTCGCATGCATAATATGGCCATTTTTGTAAGGCAACAAAGTGGATTTACCCTAGGGGTGCTTGTGTGCAAGTGGATTGATTTATCTTTGATTAGGGTTCGTTATTTGTTGGTTTTAGTCTTTCCATACAAAACCCTAATTACTAGTATTTGTATATAAAGCGATAAATTGCGGAATTTAAAATTGCTACGCTATTACATTATTTAGGGGAGGGGGTATACAAATTACAAATGGGGAATATTTCAAGAAATTAAATCTAAATAATATTACAACCATGTTGAATTTTGAATAAATGTACAAAATGAATAAATAAAATACAAGAATGTAAATGTGAAAAGGAATATGATTATTATTATTTTTTTGAAAAGGGTTTTTTTAACCTAATTAACTAAAATAAAATAATTAACTAAAAAATAAAATTAAGGTTAAATTAGTAAACTAAGTTAATTTAAAGAAAACAAATTATTTAAGGTTTTTGGTGAATTTAATTAAGTTAGTAAATAAAAATAATTAAATAAAAGTCCTAAATTCTAAATGGATTTTAATTTAAAAGAAAAATAAATAACATAATATAATAATATTTAAAAATAAATTATCTAAGTATTTAAAAAAGGTAAATTTAATGACTAAAGAAAATGTAAAAGACATGTTTTTATTCTTTGGTTTTTGTGAAGAAAAATAAAATATAAAAATGTGAAAATAATAAATAAAATTTTTTTATTAATAAAAATAATAATAATGATAATTATAGTGATAATAAAAATAATAAATAAAATATGAAAAATAAAAAGTAAAATAAAATGAAAAATAAAAACAGGGAGGTTAATAAGTGAAACAAGGAGTATTGTAAGAAAAAAAAGTGAGACCCAAACTAAGCTGGTCCAAGCGCTGCAAAAAGTCAAAAAATGAAAAAAATGCAAAAAGGTCACGCTGGGGCTTGAACCCAGGACCTCATGGTGACAGGCGCGCGCTTTAACAACTAGGGTGGTGATACATCCATTAACTTATGTAAAACAACAAATATATATTAGAAATTGCTTCATGAAAACAACTTCATCTTCAACCTCTGGCCAGACCACATACATCTTGTTCATTTCTCATCCATTTGCAAAAATGTAAACATGAAACTTGTGGCAAATTTCACCACAATTCCAGAAATGTAACTAACTAAAGCTATAGATAAAAATGAGCATGAATTTTGAATGATACCAAATTCTGACCTAATTTTTCCAGGATGTTCAGATACAAAATTCTAACTACTTAAGCAATATAAATGAAATCTAAAGACATGGTTAGCTTCAGAATAATGATGTCTACATTTTTCATTCACAAATTAAACATTAATGATGCTTGTATGAAGAGTTCAAAAGTCAGAAACTAATGATGTCTTAAGAATAATGATGTCTACATTTTTCATTCACAAATTAAACATTAATGATGTTTGCAAGAGGGTATCGTGTTTTGAGTTTGAGCAGCTTTTAACGAGTTCCAATGATTGGATTAGCTTCCTCAAGTTCCCAAGAAGCTAATGTGATGCTTAGCTTAAGATGAAAGTGCTTGAGGAGTTCTAGAGAAGTCCAAGTGCAAAGCTCTATTTTTGAAAATGTAGGATGGTGTTAATGGTGTTACAGTCTTGCAACATGGTGTGGGATGAGTTCTAAATGATGTTTAGAAGCTTTAGAAACAAAAAGGCTTGAAAACACACGAGGGAGAACTGAGTTTCAAACTTTTGGCCAGGTTATGCAAGAATGGAGGTATGTGATGCAGTTCTGAGTTCTAGGTGGTTTTGGGGCTTAAGCATGCGTCTGTTTTCTTGCCAAGGACTCGTGTATGTATAAGCAAAAGGTTGGAGAGGTTTTGCACAAAGGATTTCTGAGTTATAGAGTTATGGCTAGGTTGCTTGATTTTGAAGAAAAGTGAATGTATGGTTCCAAGATGAAGTACAAGCATGGGCTGAGGGATTGTAAGGCTTCAGACAAACTTCTCTTGAGTTATAGGACGTGTATGATCAGAAGAAAACAATTGCAAGGCTCAAGAATAAGTTTTGTGCATAAAGCTACTTTTTCAAAATGGCATTGTGCACTTTCTTCCTAAAATGGATTTAAAGAATAACATTGCATTGAATGCTTGAGTTAATACCTCTAACAGTTGTGAAAGCAATTAATTATGGAGTGCCTAATAATTTTGAGGTCTGCAAAGCAAAGATTATGCAGCATAGATTTGAGATTTGAATTTTGTTCATCACAAAATTTGCCTTGTAAAACAACTTAAAACCCCAACTTCTGACCTTCGATTCTCCTTGCTCACAAATGATCTCATTGAGTTATTATACATTTTGGAAAGCTTGTAATATTCTCTACAACCCCTCTTTGAATCACTTTTAAAAATTCCCCTTGGAACTAGGTGAAACTTGGGTCAGAAGTTAGGTCAAAATCCTAACCAAAAATGTTCAAAATTTCACTAAGTGTTTAGTTTCAAGACTATGACTTCATGAATTAATAACTTGAGATCCAAACACTTTTAGAAGAAGTTGTATAAAGAAATGTTGTATATCTCATGGAGATCTACAACTTTCATGTGGAAAGTTTCTTTTGAATCATCTTGCATCATGGTGAAAAATTTGTTCAAAGTTGTGAAAAAACATGAAGTTTTCAACACTTGGAAAAATTTCTAAGTTTGAGAACTTTGACTTTTCAAAATGAAATCTTGACTTTTTGATTTCTTGATGAACAAGTTTCATATTTTGACATGTTTTTATGAATTGTGATCTTTGACCAAAAAGTCAAAGTTTGACTTTTTCCGTATACAATTGACCTTGAGCAATGTTTTGAGTCATGCTATTAGGTCAAAATGGTGCAATTGAACTCTTGAGATCATGCTTCAAACCAATTAACCATTTGCTTAGGCCAAAAATCAGAAATTGCCCTTTCTCAGTCAAAACCCTAATTTTGACCATTTTTCCCTTTTGATGATTTGGTCAAATTTCTTGAGGAATTATGGTCAAAAATTGATCAAGTGATACATATGAGTTCATATTGTTGATATGGGTCAAAAATCATGAAGTTTGACTGTAAATTGGCCATATTTGACTTTTTCCCCAATACAGTTGACTTTTAGGTCAATTGGTCAATTGATTGGGCAAAAATGTGATTCAAGGCTTGAAACTTGACATGATTAATCTTGGGGGTCCATAATGATCCATGAAAGTCATATGAGACATTGAAAGTTCAATTATCCTTGTGCAATCTCAAACCCTAATTTCAGTCATCAATGCTTAAGGAGGTGTCTTGAGCTGATCAATCCTTGTGCAGTCTTGAACCCAAGGAGATCTTGTGAGAAAATATTTGATAAATTAGAGGGAAAATTTTGGGGTACAACACCCATTATGAAACCTCTTTATTGGAACGAACCATTTGAGATAATGTGTGATGCCAGTGACAATGCCGTAGGCGCGGTTCTAGGACAAAGAAAGGATAAGAAGCTTCATGAGATCTACTACGCAAGTAGAACCCTAGATCCTACGCAGATGAATAACGTCACCACTGAAAAAGAATTATTAGTTGTTGTGTTTTCTTTAGATAAATTCCGTTCCTACTTAGTAGGAGCACAAATAATTATCTATATTGATCATGCTGCAATCTGGTACCTCTTAAGTAAGAAAGACGCCAAACCAAGATTACTAAGGTGGATCTTACTTCTAAAAGAATTCAATTTAGAAATAAAAGACAAGAGAGGCACCGATAATTTAGTAGCTGACCACCTATCCAGAATAGAAGGCATCAAACCATATCATGTTCCCATCAATGATGATTTTCCTTATGAATGCCTTGTAGCCCAATTAGAATTAGAAAGTATTACAACTGAGTACCCTATGACTTATGAAGACAAGAATACAAACGATATTATGGAAGTAGTTTGCACTACAACCACACTGCCATGGTATGCTGATTTTGTTAACTACTTGGCTGCTAGAGTGCTTCCACCTGATATGTCTTATCAACAAAAAAAAAGAAATTCTTTCATGACCTCAAACACTATTATTGGGATGAGCCTTTGCTTTTCAAGAGAGGCGCCGATGGTATTTTCCGTCGATGTGTTCCCAAAAATGAAATTGAAAACATAATTTTCAACTGTCATGCTGCTCCCTATGGAGGACATGCAAGTACTTCAAAGACTCGCGCTAAGATATTGCAATCTGGTCTCTATTTTCCTAATCTATGGAAAGATTTCCATATCGCGGTTAAAAATTGTGACCAATGCCAACGCACTGGAAACATCTCTAGACGTGATGAGATGCCTCAAAAGGGCATTCTAGAAGTTGAAGTCTTCGACGTATGGGGAATTGATTTCATGGGACCCTTCCCATATTCCTTTGGAAATTACTACATACTAGTTGTTGTCGACTATGTTTCAAAATGAATCGAGGTTGTAGCCTCTCCAACAAATGACGCACAAGTAGTAGTCAGGCTTTTCAAGAACATAATCTTTCTAAGATTCGGTGTTCCGAGACTCATCATCAGTGAAGGTGGCTCGCATTTCATTTCTAAAATCTTAGAAAAATTAGTAGCGAAGTATGGAGTCCGACATCGTGTTGCGACACCTTATCATCCACAAACAAGTGGGCAAGTAGAGGTCTCCAGTAGAGAAATTAAGCAAATCTTAGAAAAAACAGTAGTAACCTCTAGGAAATATTGGTTGTCTAAGTTACATGAAGCTCTATGGGCATATAGGACGGCATACAAAACTCCGATTAGAACCACGCCATTTAAACTAGTCTATGGGAAATCATGTCATCTGCCGGTAGAAATAGAACATAAAGCTTATTGGGCCATTAAGACCCATAATTTGAATAACACTGCTGCGGGTGAGAAAATATTCTTAGATATCCATGAACTAGAAGAACTTAGACTAGACGCTTACGAAAATTCTCGGATTTATAAGGAGAGAACTAAAAAATGGCACGATAAAATAATATCTAGAAAAGAATTCAGTGAAGGAGATATAGTTCTCCTATTTAATTCTAGACTTAAACTATTTTCGGGAAAACTTTGCTCTAGATGGTTTGGTCCCTTCGAAGTCACTAAGGTTTTTCAAAATGGCGCAATAGAAATCAAAGGAATGAGTTGTAAACCTTTCATTGTAAATGGACAGAGCTTAAAACATTATCAAATCATTGATAATAAGGAATATTACACAACATTTAGGCTAGATGCACTGCCACCCCATTCATTAGACTAATCACCATGATATGTCGAGCTTACAACTTTAAACAAAGCGCTTATTGGGAGACAACCCACTTTTTAATCTTTTCTTTTTGCTTTGCTTTCGTTTTTTCTTTTCTTTTCCTACTGTCATTGCTTATTTCTATTCTGATAAAATTATGTAGTATTTTTTCTCTAATATTACTCACAACTAACTTAATGCTAACTGTCAACCTACTTCAGGCTAACTTTCCTATTAGCTAATTACACTAACCACGATGAATTTGGTTGATACTATGGGAATTGTGTTTAGAGGAAGAAATTAGCATAGGAGGTTTGAGTCTTTATATGATAGGGAGATAAGATTGAGTACCTACCCTGACGGACCACTATGATCACATTAGGAATCCGAGACAATGTTTTGTTTTTATTAAGTTAAATAGGTTGGGATACATCTGCTTTGAGAAGAAAGTTTAGCTCCTACCGTAGATTAACCTTGGAGTTTTTAAGCTCCCTTGTCTACAAACATAACCATTGTCTGGGATTCAATAGAGGACTAATTAGGTTTAGACTATTTGGTATAAAATACACCTACACCCATAGGGAGATGGGAGAGGTGCTAGGATTTCCACACGGCCTAGATGCATTCACAGTAATCCAAGAAGAACTTTTCAATATGGGTGAACTAGACTGTTTCTGGGGGGAATATTACAGGTATAAGTGTTGTACCCCAAAATTTTCCCTCTCATTTCTCAAGAATTTTCTCACAAGATCTTCTATGGCTCAAATTTGCAGCATTGATACATCAATTTAGGTTTGGAATTGGCACAAGGGCAAAATTGTTCAAATGCACACTAAAAAGTCAAACTTTGACTTTTGGATCAAAATCAAGTTTCAAGAATCATATTTCATCAAGAAATGTTAGAATATGAAGTTTGTTTCATCAAGAAAGTCAAAAGTCAAAATTCTAAACACTTAGAAATTTTTCTAAGTGTTAAGAAAAGATGATAAGTTCATAACTTCTAGCCAGATTTTCATCATGATGCAAGCTGATTCAGTAAGAACTTCTGACACAAGAGTTGTAGATCTCAATGAGATCTAAAACACTGAAGAACATAACTTCTTCTAGAAATGTTGGGATTTCAAGTTATAAATCCTTGAAGACATATCCATGAAGTTGAAGCACTTAGTAAATTCTGAGCATTTCCAAGTTAGAATTGGGTTAGAACTTCTGGGCCAGTTTTCACGTGAACTCAATCAGAGTTTGCAAAGGAGATTCAAAGAAGGCTTACAAAGCATGTTACAAGCTTTCTGGAAAGTCTGAGAACTCCTTCATATCATGCTGGAACAGGGAGATTTACAGATCAGAAGTTGGACATTTATTCTTAATTTAAGTTACGTTTATGCTGAACTTCTGATCCAGTGTCAAGCTATGATGCATAATATCATGTTGCATGCTTTATGGATTGTTAAATATCATCATCATTTAATGCTCACACCCACTTTTGAGTCTTTATCCAAAGGATTTTCCCACGTGTGGCATAGAAGAACCATTGTTGTACTTGGAGAGTAAACTTTTGTACAAAGTTATGTTGGGCCCATGCTTTAATTTTGCTTCTGAATGTACTTCTCCATAAATCATGCCTACAAAATCAAATTAGGTGCGACTAAAGATGCTAACCACTCTATTTGTGCCTTGAACCATACTTGTCTAAACTTGCTACAAAAACAAGTCAACTATCCATAACACATGATGGTTGTACTCTTGACTTCTCCAAGCTTCCAAATCCTTTGCCTATAAATTAAGCTTCATTTGCAACTATTAAAGGGTCGGGGGAACATTGGAAGAAAGCCTTGAAACCTTGCTTAAAATTCCAAGAATCCGAAACTGCAACATAAATACAAAACCTGCTAGTTTCTGATTTTTGCATCCAAACTCTAATTTTCCTTATGCATTTCTTGGCCAAATCACCCACACAGTTTCTGATATACACATAAAGGCCTTCCCAACTTTTATTTTCAAACTGTAACACAATCTTCACTTCAAAACCAGAACATTTCACTTTGACTGCTCCAGAATATTCCAGTGATTCACAGCTCAAGTTAAGAGTTGTTCTAGCTTCCTGGGAACTTGAGAAAGCTGACCAGAACATCACAGCAATCTGAACCAGGCTAATTCACAGAAAAATTCCCAGCCGCAAGGTAGGTTTCTTCTAACTCTCCTCTCATTATTTAGGCATTGTTAGGCTTGCAATTTCAAAGATACAATGTAGACATCATGACTCTGATTCTGTACATATTTATAGATTTCATTTATTTGGCCTAAGTAGATAGAATTTCAGATCATTAATTCTTGAGGAAATTAGGGTTCAGAATTAGGATTAGCAGAATTTGTGTTTGCTTCTGGTTTACCATTCTGATGCTTTGTATTTCTGAAACATGATGAAATTTGCCATAACTTCTATGATTGCATTTTCATTTTTATTGAGAAATGAATAAGTTGCAGATACTCTGAATGGCTTGGAGAAGGAGATGAAGTTCATCATCATAACTTACTTTGTGATACATGTTTATGTGTTTACTTCTAATATCGGATGTACAACCATCCCGGTGGTAGAAAGCGTGCGCATAAGACATTATTGCTAAGGGTCCTGGGTTCTAGCCCCAGAAGCATCTTTTTAGGTTTATTTATTGACATTTTTAACCCATTATTTTTCAAAAAATATTCCTGGATCAGAACTTCTAGATATCCTCATCCAACAACATTATCACCTCACTTTCTAAACAACCAGAACTTCTAGACTCCTTCAACAAACAGAACTTCTAAGCTTCTAGTAACACTAAGAACTTCTAGGTTCCCAGTTGCATCATAACTTCTAGACTCTCTCATCAATCAGTGCTTCTAAGCTTTCCTTTGTTCCCAGCAACCTCAGAGCGTCAGTGCGTCTGGATCCAGAACTTCTGGCCTTCCTTTTTTTTGTTGCTAACATTTGCTTTCTGATTTGCAGCGCGCCTGAGTCAGAACTTCTTCTCTCCCCTCCTTCAACAACGCATTGATTCTGACTCTTATTCCCTTATTATTTTTATCATCACTTCTATTTTCATTAATCCAAAACACCAAAAATACTTTATATTCACACGCTTTATTTTATTTCGTTTAAAAACAAAAAACCTAAAAATATTTTCTTAAGCAAATTTATTTCTTCTCTTAACTGAAACAAAACAAATCTATTTTACATTTCTTGTACATTATTTCAATATGGTTGTAATAGATAATTAGGACTTTAATTTCTTGCAATCCCCATTTGTAAATTTGTACACCCCATCCCCAAGTGATTGTAATAGCGTAGAATATTTACTTTCCGCAATTTATCGCTTTCATATAAATGCTAGTAAAGTAGGATTTGTATGGCAAGATAAAAACAACAAGTAGACAACCCCTAATCAAAGACTAAAATGCATGCAAATCAAACACACTATTCACACATGCACCCCTAGGGTAATTCCACTTGTTGCCTAAAAAATGGTCATGTTATGCATGTGAGACATCTTAGCAAAAACAATCAAAATACAAGATCATAGTCCCTCGATGACGCTTCGAATGTTGCCTTACGAATGATCTTAGTCCCTTAAAAGAAATGCTAAGATATCTCACAACATTGCTATCATGTCTATACAATGACCCACACCCGTCCCTTCACATCCAACGGTGGAGCTTCTTACCAAATCAATGGTAAGATAGCAACATCTAAAGGAGGAGGAAAAGAACACTAAAGACCTTAGAGTAGGTAGGTTGCTCCTAGTTGCTCGCTTGCTCACAACAAAAACATTTCATACACCAAACACTTTCATTTTTGAAACATTTTCAAAAGACAAACGCTTTGTATGTGTTCTTATAGAGACGAGAACCATTACAAAGACACCCTTTTCAAAATCACTTTCAAAAACACACTCCACAAACACTTCTTTGAACTATTTTCCAAACAACACTTTATATGCGTTCTTATAGAGACGAGAATCATTACAAATGCACGTTTTCAAAATACTTTCAAAAAACACACCACAAGCACATTTTCAAACAAAGTAAGTGATCTAGCAAGCAACTAAGAGCCCATAGATAACTATGGATGGAAAGGGCGCTAATACATTCCATTTTCATGATCTACCCCCCGAACTCAAGAAATAATCTCAAAGGTCTTTCTTGTTCTTTTCACCCTTTCCTTTATTGGATAAAAGAAAAGTCGGTGGTGACTCTTGCTATCCGCAACAATTGCGATCAAACGCAAAACATCCCAAGTCAGTTCTCTCACCGTGTTACAATAAGTAACCGTGAGCCTGAGGACATGCACTTAGAAAACATTCATAACCCAGCCTTAAGATAATTTCACAAGATCCTAGCACACACCCTTTTTGGTAAGACGGGAAACATAACCACTGTTTCTAGAGCCGAGCTTTTCATTATGTTCTACGATTCACAAAACCGTCCCATAAATGGAGCTACATTTATGATAGAAAACTTTCACCATCTTGCGAGAGCTGCCCATGAACCCATCCTTATAGGCAGCTTAGTGACAAAGATAGAAAATGCTATCGACTTAAGATAACCACTGCTGAACCTTGTCCCTCTTGGTAGATTTCAACCTATGAATATCAATTTTTGTTTCAATAGGGGAATAATTGGAAGCCTAGTCCCGAGTAACTTTTAACTGCTCATTAACAATCAGTTAATGCCCCTTTTTACCCTACATGACCCTAGGACTAGCGTGCATGATAGGAATAATTGGTTATATGATTGGGGTGCACCACACATTTCACCACCACCCACTCCTGAGACACCCATGATTTATGACCACCTTGATTCTTTCCTGTTTGATGAGGATACTGACCCTGAATCCCCCCCCCCCATTACCATCAATTCCCATCTCCCGATCAGGTTGGCTCAAACACTCCCGCTGCTCCAGATGCTTCTCCGCCTCCCGTATTTCATCAAGCTCCCGTTTTAAACGTCATTCAATCAGAGCTTGATTTGTTGAAGGATGGACTTACTATTTTGATGATCGACTTCCATTATTTCATGGATATGGTAGTCGAACAGCTGGACTATATTTATCAACATCTCTACTCCGCTTCTCTTGATCGACGTGGCTGATTTTTCAGACTTACTGTATTTTTCCTTTTCACATTTAAACATTACGAACAATGTTTTGTTTAAGTGTGGAGAGAAGTCTTATTAGATTAGATTTTCCATTATTTGCTATTTTATTCTTAAGTATAATTTTTGGAATTTTATTCTTAAGTACAATTTTTATTCATTTTCAGTTTAGTTTTATTTTGTTCAATTTTTCATTCATTTATTTATGGAATTTATATTACATTACTTTTTCAGTCTAATGCATTATTATCATGTTCACACACACACACACACACACACACACACACACACACACACACACACACACACACACACACACACCACACACACACACACACACACACACACACACACACACACACACACACACACACACACACACACACACACACACACACACACACACACACACACACACACACACACACACACACACACACACACACACACACACACACACACACACACACACACACACACACACACACACACACACACACACACACACACACACACACACACACACACACACACACACACACACACACACACACACACACACACACACACACACACACACACACACACACACACACACACACACACACACACACACACACACACACACACACACACACACACACACACACATATATATATATATATATATATATATATATATATATATATATATATATATATATATATATATATATATATGTACAAGTATTAAAAATGTATACTGCGTACAGAACTGCAAAATTTTAAATTTTATTCTGTTTCTAAGATGTGTGTCATTCACCACACAAGTGTGATGCGCGTTACGCTTTACAAAACCTAGTCCCCCTCGGCACACAAGCGTGACCCTCGGCACGAAGTCAGAAACATAAACATTTTGTTTCATCACAGAAACCCTTGTCGTTCTTCTCTTCTTCATATTTTCTTAAAACCTCCACATTAATTACATTAAACCTACGCCTATTCACTCCATCCATTATCATTGTCATAAAAATTCATAAATCCCCACTTATCACCTCCATTATATTTCTCTACATAAACCATATCCAAACCCACTTCCATTCAAAGCCCCCCAATTTTTCACACAAACTTCTACCCATCTTCCATCCTTGCTTCAACAATGGCACGAAGAAGTTCCAAACCAGAGCCAGATCTTTCTGGAATTATATTTTGAAATGGAGAAGCCGGAGAGCACCAGAGAGATCAGTATCTCAAGTTCTATCAACGCTCCGTAGTGCCTACACGATATGCTGATACTGAGTGCCTGCGAAAATTAGGATTTCTAGATAGTGTGAGATGGTTACTCCAAAACTCTGATTTAGAATTCGTCTGCACACCGAATCTTCCAACGTATGAGTCGCTAACTTTAGAATTCTTAAGTTCATTCTTATACAACCCACCATGTGACAAAATCCAAGACCTATCCGGCTCTGCAACTTTCAGAATGTTCAACGATGAAAATTCTATTAATCAGGTGGCTCTGAGTGAATTGCTCCACTTTCCTAGTGAAGGGGTGGTACAACACCAAATCCCTGCACACCAAGATTGGGCATCTATAGCTTTCAAGCTTTGGAAATCTCTTACTGATAAGGAACCGAACGGTTGGGAGGGACTTTATGCTTCATCCATTCACAATCCCACAATCAGGTATTTCCACCGTGTCATCTCCAACACCACCGTGTCATCTCCAACACCATTTTTGGGAGGATTAACAACAACAAAGTTAATTCAAAAGAATTATTCCTCCTCCATTGTACCTTCACCCATAGCCAAAAGATCAATGCAAGCATCTTCCTCCTATCACATATCCAGTCCTTGTGTGCCAGAGGATCTACACCTTTCTGCATTGGAGGGATAGTCATCTCTATAGCACTTGGCCTACACCTCGAAGACAAGCTTGCGAATCTGCCTCTACTGCCACCCATATTCATTGACATTGATAACTGTCAGGCTGGCCACTTGATTAAGCTCAGAGGAAATGGTAGGTACAACCTTATGATGCATAACAAGGTAGTTCCTAGTGTCATTTTGCCGAACCTTGCACTTACTAATATTACAAAATTGGATATGTGGCTTTATGACCTTGATGCTCCTGCACCTGGAGATAATGCGCAAGGCAACCAGGGGAATGTCCAAGCTGATGAAATGGATCAAGAAATGGAACAAGGAGATACTGAACAACAAACTCCTCTTGAAAATGTTGCAAGCACGTCCACAAGACCTAGAAGAAGACGCGAAAGAGCATCGACCTCAATTGATGATATAGATGAGAGAGTGCAAGCTATGCAAAATAATCAAAATGCAATGATGCAACTGATGTTGGCTATGCAAACTCAGCAGTAAGAGTATGACTAAAGAAATGAGCATCGGGATGCAAGATTGACCGAGGAAATGGCTGCCTTAACTATACGCATGGATGGTTTTCAAGAACATATATACCATGTGGGCATGCCTCATCCTCCGGTTGGACGTGATGGGCGTGGACGAGCACGAGGGACAGGAAGAGAACATGATAATGAGCACGAATAGACCGAAGCAGTCTCTCTTCTCGTTTCTTTTGTTTTTAAGCATTGGGACATTGCTTGTTTCAATCTTAGGGAAGCTAGTTAGTTAGAAACTCTTTATTGCTCTCTAAGTAGATCTTTTATTCCTATTTCTTGTAATCAAAACAATCTTTTTACTTTCAACTTTGTTTATGCAAATTTTTCTGCTATTATCTAATTTCCCCACTTTCTTGAGCCATAACAAATTTTTTATTCTTACTTGCATAACTTGACGCGTTCGAAGAGTATACAGGTTTCTCACCTTTTAAGATATATGAGAAACTTTGAGTAAAACAGAAGCATGATCGATACCGTCGTAGAAATCTAAATCCCTAGATTGCGCTAGATCGATTTCAGTATCCTTTATACCGAAACCTTACACTTTAGTTTTAAAGTAACCTCGAGTATTTTATTTAGCAATCAACACCGTCTTGGACACAAACTACATAGGGAGTCGATGAATATAAATGAGTGATCCAAATTACTTAAAAGATGCATGCTTTACTATAAGGAATGCACCAATTAAGTTTGGTGACCCTCACCCGGTCACTTAATCAATGGATGCAGAACCTACACAAATAACATAAAAACTCATTGTCAGTTGGTTCAGAGGTATCTGGTACTAAACTTGGTAGGGCGGATTACGGTCCGATCCCCTGCAACTTGTAATTGGGAGAATTAAAGGAGGTTACCGCATTTATGTTCCAGAACCTCGTGCTTAAAAGGATCGTAGTCACTAACCGCCTACTCTACTATGTGGGTGTAAAGATAAAGGGCTTAACGTGATTGCGCTAGAATGAAAACGGGTGAAATTTAGCGAAAAGAATTAGGTTAAGCTATAATGGCATGATTGGAATTGGTTGGCACAATGGGGGGCGTTTAGTGTTATCACTGTATCTATTTGCGCCCATGTTTTCGCAAGAACATTAGCAACCTCTTACGATTCGAATTGCATCGTGAATTTGCATTTAACTTGTGCTCAATTAATTTTTATACTGACTTTATTGCTTGAGGACAAGCAAAGGTTCAAGCTTAGGGGAGTTTGATAACACGAAAAGATATAGCATTTTCCACCCGATTTACATAGATTAAACTTCTGATTCTTCGTTTATTATGTCACATTTTATCTTTATTTGTAGTATTTGCAGTATATTTTAGGTACTTAGATTTTGCAAGGCATAAATGAGAAAAGGAAGAAAAACAATGGAGAAATGAAGAAGAAATGGCATTTTTAAAGTATTTTAGCATATTCTGCACCAGAAGGCGTGCCGCCCGCCACAAGCGCGTCCCGCCTGGCACAGTTTGTAAAAGTGTGCCCCTCGGCATGCTTCATGTTACGACCGAGATAGTTTGAGGATATATCCCCCACATCACAACGTGCATGACTCTCGTGACGACCATATAACTATTACGAGGATATCACCCTGAAGCGTACAAAACGCAGAATCACTTGGATTTTCTCCACGATTGAGGAACGAGAATTATGGGACATTTCCTATTTTCCATCACCATTTGGAATGTATAAAAGTGAATCAGTTACCAACATTGAAGCTCTCGAGACCTGCTACCATCATTTTATTACGTTTTCTACACTGCAATTTTAGTTTTGTTTTCATTATTTTCCAGTTCATACTTTTGCATGATTTTTCCAGTTTTCATAGAATTCCGTAAGCATTAGATAAACCCCCACCATCAAAGAAGTATTTTTCCACATCTGAGGAATACTACAACTCTAGTTTGTTTCTAAACCTCCAAATTTCATTTAGGATTATTTTCACTTCTACAATGCATTTTATTATTTCGAAGTTGATCTTGCCAGCTTATGGAGGATAGCACGCTGCTTAATTAATTCTTCCATATAATTTCAGGTTCCTATTTCAAGCATAATTAATTTATTCTCACCATGAATGTGTTGTTAAATTTATGTTTTGATTTTATGTTGTCCTGTAATAAAATTATGTCTTGCTAAATTCCCCGATACTGGTATGTAAATCTTAACCGAAAGGATTCGGTAATTAATTGGCATTAATATTTTTACAAAAGTACTTTTCTCGTTTTAATTTCCAATTTGGATATTTAATTGTTTTTGTATGAAAGTAAAAGACAGTCTAAGGTTAAAATCAACAGAGTGACAATTTAAGGTTCTAACCAGATAATGGTTATTAAACATTAATTTTAAAAACAGCGAGAGTGCTTTAAAATTAATTGGACTTTATTTGTTTTCAAAAAATACTTTTGAATTTCAAATGAAACAGCGAGATTGTTCATTTTAAGTTTAATGATATGACCTGATTCGATAGAACGAAAGTGTGAGACGAGGATTTTTAAATAAATAGTTTCCACTAAAATAGTGTTTTAATACTGAAAACAAATGCTAATGACTTATTGAGTCCCTTAAGTTGACAAAATACATACCGGTGTCCTCTTATTAATTATTAGATTTTAGTTAATTCCTGATCAAATCCAAACGCCCAAATTTTATAATTAGTCTTAGCTTTACACAGTGACCTTAGATTACAGTAGTTTGACCATCGATCCTTGTGGGTTTGATATCTTTTAAAACTACGCGATTAGACTGTACACTTGCAGTCACTACACCCGACAGACTCATAAAGTCGCGATCATTTTTTTAGAAACTTCTTTCTATAGCTTACCATATTCTTCAATTTCATATTCATGAACTTTTTGAAGGTTCTTGAATTTTCGTTGAAGTTTTTGATATCTACTCAGAGATTCAGACAAACATAATTATACCTCTTATGAGTTAGACCCAGTTTCTGTGGTGTTTCCTTCTGACGTGGTAGCCATAAATGCTATGTTGACATGCTCTTCTTCAGATTATGATCCTTCAGAGTCTGGTTAATCCCATGGTGCCATGAAACCTTTCTTCTTCCCATTGAAACTACTTTTCTTGAAGATTTTTTCCGGTGCTTTCTATCTTGAGTGTTGGACATTCATTTCTGTAGTGTCCAGGCTCCTTGCACTCGTAACATGTTACTTCCTTGCTTGCTCTTCCTCTTATAGATGTTTCTGGATGATCTCCTCTATTTCTGGATCCTCTGAAGTTGTTTTGTCTTTTCTTCCAGAGTTGATTGACTCTTCTGGACAGAAGGGACAATTCATCTTCGTCATCAGAAACTTCATCGTCAGAATCTTCTACTTCTTCAGCTTGGAAGGATTTTTCCTTTTCTGACTTAGGTCTTTCTGATCTTGACCTTAAAAAGCAACAGATTTGTCTATTTTCCACGGCTCATCTTCCTCTAATTCTATTTCATGACTCTTAAGAGAACTGATTAACTCTTCAAGAGTTATGTTGTTCAGATCCTAAGCCAGCTTCAGCGCAGTAACCATTGGTCTCTATTTTTAGGGAAGACTTCTGATGATCTTCTTGACATGATCAGCTGTGGAGTAACCTTTGTAAGTCCTGCACTAAGGTTTGAAACCTTGAGAACATAGTCTCAATTGTTTCTTCTTCTTCCATCTTGAAAGCCTCATATTTCTGAATTAAGTCCAGAGCCTTAGTTTCCTTGACTTGAGCATTGCTTTCATGTGTCATTCTTAGAGAATTCAGAATATCCTTTGTTGGTTTTCTATTAGTGATCTTTTCGTATTCATTGTAGGAAATAACATTGAGAATAATAGTTCTGGATTTGTGGTTATTCTTGAGATCTCACTTTTATGCATCATTCATTCTGTTTCTGGGAATGAGAATACTAATCGCACTAACAGGTGCTTCATATCCATTTGTGATAATATCCTATAGATCTATATCATAACCTAGAAATAAACTTTCTAGTCTATCAATCTAGTAGTCAAATTTCTCTCCATCGAAAACAAGAGGATTAACATTATAACGATCTCTTTTGATTGTGTTAGCAGCGACCATTAAAGTTTTTCTCACACTGGACCTCTATACATGGTTAAGTGTTTGATTGGAAAATCAATAACAGATCCAGAGCTTTGATAACAATTGAAGGTAGAGAAAAACACAAGAAATGGGGAGGGGGTGGGGGGTGAATTGGGGTTTTCAAAAACTTTTCTTTATAAATACTTTTCACAAATAATCAAGATAGACAATGTAAGAAGGAAAAATGACACCATCAAATTATACAAGTTCACCTTAAACAAGGCTACTCTTGTCCACCCGCCAATGTGATTTTGCCTTAAAAAGAACTTAATCCACTAATCTTGAAAGATTACAAACAACGTCTAAGAGTTTAGAAAAACACCTTATCCATCTCAAGTATACAGACTACAACTTAGTCACTTGAGGAAACAAGTCTCAATAGATTTATAATCAAACAATATTTATAATAGTGCTTCTAAAAAGAAGATTTAACACTACAATGAAGAACAAATATTTACACACAAATATAAGCAACAACTCTTGTGTATACAACAATGATAATAACATAATAATGAGAAATAATTTTTGTGTTATAGAGAATAGAATTTAACACAAAAATGAGCAACAACTCTTTGTGTTTTGAATTTCTCTTGAATATTTTCTCTCTTTGTTTTCTTTGCACAATAACTTTTCTTTGTTTCAATGCTTCTTCTAATTCTGAAATTTGACATTTTCAAATGAAGTAATCATCCCTTTATATTGGCTGAGAAAGTAGACCGTTAGATAGTACAAATATCACTTTCATTTTCCAGCTGCCATAATAATAACATGAGATCATGTGAGACAAGAGCACAACAAATCTTCAATCGTACAATATATTCTTCACCATTGTGGATTAGGTCTTGTATTGTTGTACTATATTCTTCTTGTGTAAGTTTCTAATCTTTTCTTCTGTTGAGATACTTCTGATCTGAAGTAGAAAAGAGAGTGCAAAAGAGATCACATTTTTGTTCTTTAATCTTCTGACGGAGTACTTCTGGTGTGAAATGATAAATATTCTAGAAGACGTTTCATTGTAATGTTCCTAAAGGTATCAGAGTCTTCAGAATCAGAACCTTGTCTTCAGACTTGGAGCAATAGCTTATCTGACAAACAAATTTTGATATCTGACCTGGAAGCAAAAGCTTATCTGATAAAGCACATTTTGATTTCTGAGCTGGAAGCAAAAGCTTAAACAGAAATCCTTTTCTTAGAAACACAACTTGACTTCTGAGCTAAAAGCAAAAGCTTATATGAGAAGTGCATCTTGGTTTCTGATCTGGAGTAAACACGAATATTCTCTTCTAGCGAACATTCAACGTTCATCAGAACTGCTAATGTTTCTTGAGAAGTAAATACAACAGTTCTTCTGATAGTATCATCGATGATTCTAATGATCTTATCCTGAATCAAATAGAGTATTATTTCTACACACTTAAATAAACTATTAAAACACAAAATTATTACATATAAAATATATGCATTATTATCATCAAAATTAAAAATTAGATATAGGATCAAATCTTATTCTAACATATTCTCCACTACTTATGGCAAGAGAAGCAATTACCTTAATCAAAATAAATATTAAACTTAAATAAGATCAATATTTTAATTAAAATTTAATCTAAAATTTAATCTAAAATTGAGAATTGTTATTTTTAATCTAAAAATTTAAGTGTTACAAAAATTATTTAAAAGATAATAACAACACAATTAATTAAATAAGTCATTCACAATTGATTATCATTCATTCTCATTAACTAAATATGATTTTAGAATATATTTTGTCACACAAAAAATCACCAACTATATGCTTGGTACAACTAATATATCTTGTAAAATAATATAATATCTATTTTCATCAATTAAATACGACTATTTAATCATATATATTATGCGAGAATACTTATTATATATGTTAATACAAAGTGATCATAAGTTCTAACTTCAATTACACTCTCATGTTATGAATTCATTATTCATCAAATAATTATTATTTTTAAATAAAATAAATAATTGTATAAAACTTTGTAATATTCTATAACTTTGTAGGAAATTTATAAAGTATGAATTACCACTTTTAAGTTAAAAATATTATTATTAATTATTTATTTGGTATTTTTAAATATTATCTGGTAATTTATTCTATTTATTTCTTTCTTCTCTTTATATAAACTATTTATACATTACTATACATATTACTGGAAATATTTGGTACTCTATTTTCTTTTCTTTAAATGAATGTCTAAAATATATAAAGAAAAATGTTATAAAAAAAATAGGAGACATAAAACCGACATCCTATCCAAGAGAAACAAATCTAAAGAATGACAATCAAACATATTTTTTATAAAATCAGTCTTTAGACAATTAGGAATAGAGCAAAAGGAAAAGTAAGTAATACTTTTAAGAGTAAGATTTAAGTTAACAAAACTGTCTACATAACTATTCTCTTCTAGAAAAATATGAAAAACTATAAAATTGCAATTGTTAACTATATTTATATAGTTCAACTATCTATTTCTAATATTCTACGTCACCAAAATAAAGACTTAAACACTTTTATCAGTGTCATTGAATCAGTCTCTAACCACAAAAAATTTCAATTATTCTCATAAGCAAACTCAATTGTAATTATTACATCGGATAATTCGGCCATGAGAGATCCAAAAAGAGATAAAGGCCTCCGAAAAAAACTACCATTACTATTTCTCACAATACCACCAGTGACGCATAAACCAGAAAAAGAAACTAAGGTACAATCACAGTTAATTTTAATTCAATTTCTCAGAGACGGTTTCCAAAAAATCTCAACAATATTAAGAGCTTTTGACACCAATATATCTTACAATTTTGAATGAATATATAAGTATATTTTTTTATGTTATTCATAAAAAGGTTTCAATATAAAAATAATAATCTTAACTGATATTCTATTATTCCAAAAATTACAAGCAATGTGATTTCCTTTGTACGTTCTCTTGATGTTTGGAATTTCAGAATCCAAAAAGATGTGGAACTCAAAAATACTTTCGTAATGAAAAGTTCAACAATGATCTTCAACACAAAAATGTCTTTCAATATTTGAATGTTAGACTTTAGGATTAGATAAATATAATTGTTAAATTGATCAATTCATAAATATCATCGAAATTAATAAAATGTAATTTTAAATTTAAATATAATATTTAAATTAGAAATTTACTAAAATATATTTCCTAATTATATGAAGTATTTTCGCAATGTAAACTATATTGCATTTAGTCAATTTTTATTTATCTCTGACTCTTTTAAAAAAATAGTAATATATATATATATATATATATATATATATATATATATATATATATATATATATATATATATATATATATATATATATATATATATATACACACGTCTTTGAGAACGTGTAACACAATATATTATATAAGATTTTAAAATTTTTCAAGATTAACTTATGATTAAATAGAGTCTCATAAAATATTTTTTAATTTAAAATATAATTATACATGATTTCTATGTATTTTATCCTTATTAAATTGTAATTATTTACACTGAACTTCCAAAAATTTGATACAGTCCGATAACAAAGTTCATCTTGCCGTGATAACGATAACAAAGTACATCTTGTTTTTAGAATAATTACTATAGCAAGCTACATCTTGATATGTGTTTAACTAATTTTTAGTTATAACTGGATAAAATATAAATAAGCGAGTGCATGTTAAAAAAATCTCATTAAATGACATATCATATTAAATTTTATTTTTAAATATAATACATCAAATAATAGAGTAAAATAATAGGATTAAAAATGTTGGTAGTCCTCTAAATATTTCAATATTTAATAATAGGGGGCATGCTTTCAAATTCCATCTTTTCTAGTAACATGTTTTTTATTTTTATTTTTATTCTTCCATAGTTTGTTGCCCAAATCCCAGAATGCGCATGTCTAAGAACGAAGAAGATAACAATTAGAAGAAACAATGCATATCTAAGGGAGAAAAAAACGACCATTGTTGTTATTAGCGGTGATAAAAAGACACAAATATGCGAATCATCAAAATGCATATGTAAGAAGATATAAAATACAACTGAAAACACATATCTTAAAAATGAAAAAAAAATATATTCTTTTTGTTAGTGCAAGGTGATGAAATTGAGGAAGAAGAGAGAAATGAATAAATGCTAAAAGTTGCCACTAATGATTGAAGGAATTGAATTAATATAAATGTAAACCTAGTACACCTATTTATACACAAAATGAATGCCACATAGGTCCTAATAAAAAATATCTACAAATGACAAATACTAAATTACCCTCTAATACCATCCCGTAATTTAGTAACTTATCAGAAGTTAACAACACCAATTTCATTTCTCAAGCGAAGAAATTGTTCTGTTTTTATCGCCTTTGTCAGAACATCTACTAGCTGCTTCTGAGTGCTACAGTGCAGAACTTCTAACACTCATTTCTGCACTTGACTTCTGAGAAAGTGATACTTCGTCTCAATGTGCTTGCTTCTTCCATGTAGCACTGGATTCTTTGCAAGATTAATTGCAGACTTATTATCAATCATCAGCTTCAGATGTTTCTCAACTTCAACCTTCAGATCATGCAGCAGATTCAGAAGCTAAACTGCTTGACACGCAGCTACAACACCTGCAATGTATTCAGCTTCACATGTTGACAAAGCCACAACCGACTGTTTCTTGGAACTCCAAGAAATTGGACCTCCCAGAAACTTGAACAAGTATCCAGAAGTACTTCTTCTGTCAACTCTATCTCCACATCAATCAGAATCAGAATAACTCAGAAGTTCTGATTTGATCTTTCCTCCAGAAGGAAATAACACTCCATATTTCAGAGTTCCTTTTATATACCTTAGAATCCTGACAGCAGCTTGGTAATGAGACCACTTTGGTTTGCTCATGTATCTGCTGATCATTCCAACTGCATAACAAATATTAGGTCTGGTATTACACAAATACCTCAGAGAACCAACCATCTGTTTGAAGGTTGTAGCATCTACATCCTCTCCATCAGAACCAGAGTCCAACTTCTGATTCGTATCAGCAGGTGTGATAGCAATCTTGCAATTTGCTAGCTCAAATCTCTTCAGAAGCTCCAGTTCATACTTCTTCTGATGTAAGATGATTCCTTTCTCAGAGTATATAAATTCCATTCCTAGAAAGAAACTCATTTTTCCAAGATCTGTCATCTCAAACGCATTCATCAGAACTTTCTTGAACTCAACTGTTTCTTGTTCAGAACTTCCTGTGAGTAATATGTCATCAACATACAAACAGACCAGAATCATATTACCTTCTGAAGTGTGCTGAACATAAACACCATACTCCATCTCACACTTCTGAAACCCTTGTTCCTTGAAAAACGAATCAATCTTCAAATTCCAAGCTCTGGGCGCTTGCTTCAGTCCATACAAAGCTTTATTTAACTTGTATACCATCCCTTCCTGATTCTTTTTCACAAATCCAGGAGGTTGTGACACATAAACTTCTTCTTGTAATGGACCATTCAGAAATGCAGACTTTACATCCAGATGTATCAAAGGCCAATTTCTGTTTGCAGCTAAAGCAATCACCAGTCTGATTGTTTCGTGTCTAGCTACAGGCGCAAACACCTCAAAGTAATCTAGTCCAGGTTTCTGAAGAAAACCTCTGGCCACTAGTCTCGCTTTGTGTTTGCCAATTGATCCATCTGGCTTTAGCTTCTGCTTGAAAACCCATCTGACGCTGATGGCTTTCTTGCCTTTTGGAAGTTCCGTCAGCTTCCAAGTCTTGTTTCTTTCAATAGCCTCAAGTTCTTCTTTCATGGCATTCAACCATACTTTCTTCTTGAGCGCTTCTTCAATACCCACTGTTTCAGAATCTACTAGCATGGCACACTGAACGATTTCTCCTTCAGAATCTACTTCAGTATCATGCAACATGCTAAAATCTGCAAACCTACTTGGTATTCGTCTGATTCTCTGTGGCCTCTGATCTTGTTATGAAATTTCTCCAGAACTTGGAACTGTGATGGCTTCTGGACTTTGTCTAGAGTTATTTCCTTCATAATTACCACCTTCAGAGTTACTTCTGGAAACTTGTTCTCCATACCCCATGTCTTCATAGTTTTCCCTTCCAGAAGTATAATCACCACCAGATTCTGGATCAGAATCAGATCCACTATCAGAATCTCCTTGAGATTCTGACTCATCTTCAGAGTCTTCATCTTCTGACTCGTCTTCAGAAACTAACCCTGGTATTTGCACTACACCAGAATCTGATTGAAGCTAGTTCTAATCCCATTTTTTTGACTCTTTCACAATGACGTCTCTGCTGATTTCAACTTTGTTGGTTTCTGGACAATAAAGCTTATAGGCACCTGTACTGTGGTACCCCACCAGTAACATTGTTTTGCTTATATCATCCAGTTTTCGTCTTCTAGCTTCTGGAACGTGTTTGTAGCATACAAAACCAAACACCTTCAGATGACTAACACTTTGCTTGTCTCCAGTCCATTTTTCTAAAGGAACAATTTCCTCCAGCTTCTTTGTTGGACACTTATTCAGAACATATGCTGATGTGGCAACAACTTCTCCCCATAACATATGAGGTAACTTCTTCTCTTTCAGCATACTTCTGGTCATATCAAGCAAAGTTCTGTTTCTTCTTTCAACAAGACCGTTGTGCTGAGGAGTATATGGAGCAGTAACCTCATGTTCTATTCCATTCTCCTCACAGAACTTCTGGAACTCTGTAGAGTTATACTCACCTCCACCATCTGTTCTTAGAATCTTCAGCTTTTGACCACTCTGCTTCTCAGCCTTCACCTTGAACTTCTGGAACTCAGTAAACACTTCATGCTTGAACTTGATGAGTGTTACCAAGTCATTCTTGTGAACTCATCCACAAAAGACACAAAATATTTGTTTCCTCCAAGTGAAGGTACTGGAAATGGTCCACACACATCAGAATATACTACTCCCAGAGCATGCTTTGCTCTGGGGGCTACTTCTGATGTAAATGGCAATCTGGGTTGCTTGCCTTTCATGCATATCTCACATGACTTCTGAGGCTTCACAATCTTCAAAATGCCATGTACGAGCTTCTTAGAACTTAGATGCCCTAAGCTTCTATAGTTCAAGTGCCCCAACCTCTTGTGCCACAACTTACTGTCAGCTTCAGCGCCTTCTGCACTAAGACACTCCGCTTCAGAAGTTTCTACATTCACCTTGAATGTTCTGTTGCTTCCCTGCTCATACTTCATAATCAACTTCTGATTAGAATCATACAACGTCAAGAGATTGTCCTTCATAACCACTGAGAAACCTTTCTCAATAAGCTGACCCACACTCATCAGATTGCTTTTAATTCCAGGAACATACCAAACGTCTTTGATCAGAATGTTTCTTCCATTCTTCACTCTGACTCTGACATTTCCCATACCTTCTGCATTAAGGTACTTATCATCAGCACATCTGATCTTTGTTCTCCTTCTGGAGTCAAAGTCTATCAGCCATTGTTTGTTCCCAGTCAAGTGGTTTGAACAGCCAGTGTCCATATACCAATCTCCTGAACAATTTCCATCAGAATCATAAGCCATCAGTAGCACAGGTTCATCATCAGAATCTTCTCTGGCTATGTTTGCTTCTTCTGATTTCCTTCCTCTGTTTCTACAGTCTCTGGCAAAATGGCCAAACTATTTACAACAGTAACATTGAACCTTCTTCTTGTCATTCCTTTCCTTTCCCTTCTGATATTTCTTTTCATCAGAAGTTGAGGTTTCTGACTTCTGGATTTTATCACCATGTCTATTCTTCTTCTGGTCCTTCTTGACAAAAGAAACTTTCAGAGCTTGCTCCACTTCCCTCTCAGAAGTTCTTTCAGTCAGACGCAACTCTTGCGCTTCTAGACTGCTTTGCAACTCTTCTATTCTCATGGTTTCCAGATTTTTAGAATGTTTAATAGAAACAACAATGTAATCAAACTGAGGAGTAAGTGACCTCATAATCTTTTCTATGATTACCTGTTCAGAAAGTGTTTCTCCACAAGCCTTCATCTCATTAGTGATCAGAATCATTCTGGAGATGTACTCAGAAACTTTCTCATTGTTCTTCATGTTGAGATTTTCATATTGTTTTCACAGGGACTGAAGCTTTACCTTCTATACTGATACGTCACCACCATAACATTTGGTCAGTATATCCCATGCCCCTTTCGACGTCGTCGAATCAACAATCTTCTCAAACACATTTTCATCCACACACTGATGGATAAAGAACAGAGCTTTCTGATCCCTCTTCCTCGTAGCTCTTTCTTCTGATTTTTGTTCTTCAGTAGCACCTGCTGCAACTAGAACATAACCTTCAGAAACAAGATCCAGAACATCCTGAGCACCAAACAGCACACGCATTTATATCTTCCATCTGTTCCAGTTTTTGCCATAAAAAACTGGAAATTTAGTGTTCAAACTACTGCCTCCATTCATCTTAAACCTTGCACAAAAAACTCAGATCTCAGATTTCTCACTCAGTGTTTCCCAAACCCACAGAATCAGTGTGATTCTGTTTCAGATTTTTGTTTAAGATTCAAAAATCAAACACACAGCTCACTATCACTCGTGTTTCCCAGAATTTCAGAATGAACCAAGAAGCTCTAGATACCAATTTGTTAGTGCAAGGTGATGAAATTGAGGAAGAAGAGAGAAAGGAATAAATGCTAAAAGCTGCCACTAATGATTGAAGGAATTGAATTAATATAAATGTAAACCTAGTACACCTATTTATACACAAAATGAATGCCACATAGGCCCTAATAAAAAATATCTACAAATGACAAATACTAAATTACCCTCTAATACTTTTTTATCTTATATGTTAACGTTAAAGTGTATTTTGGAATTTTTTTGAATAACTAAATATTAAAAAAAACATAAATAATCATATTTTAGAGAAAATTACGCAAATAAAAATGTTTCAAAAAATTTCATAATGGAGGTGTTAAGTGAGATGGCACATGCACTCACCTTTTTGCCCTAGGCGCCATCTCACTTGGTGCATGCAATTTGTTTTAGGCAAGTGAGATGGTGCATGCATAATAAAAAGGAAAGGAGACGCCATCTGAGATGGCTACTACGTGCAATTGTATTTTCTATAAATAAATCACCAATTTCTTCATCATTCTTCACACTTTCTCGCACTGTCTTCTTAGTTTTTCTCTGTTATTTGCGTCATGACATCTCCCATGATTTTTATTAGAGATGGTTACGTTATTTTCTCGGTCACCAAACCTCCGATAAAAATGAAATTTTGACACATTCACTCCATGGAGCGTCTGAAGAGAGAGTTGATGCGATGGCTAGAGGGAGACATCGAGGCTGGGGAACAAATTAGAAGGATCCAAAGAAGAAGAAAAACTATGTCGCTTGCAACTGGAAGACCTATTTTTTTGTTGGAGGAAGTCAAAATAGACAGAGACATAATGGGGATGATGCATGGCTCAGATGAAATTGTTTTGACAGTTGTAATTTCTTAGATGTTTTATCGTGTTTTTATTTGTTGTTTGCGTATGGTTTGTTGTGACAAATGCTCTTAATGAAAAACATTAATGTTTAGAACTTAAAAAAGTGCATATGGTTTGCATACAATTTTTATGTTGTCGAGCTTGTAGCCCGAGTGGGACAATTTTTTCGATTGTGTCCGACCTGACGACATATACCACACTTTCTTTCTAGCTTGTCAAGGGAGTCCATTTCAGTTATGACACACTTGTTTTTGAGACGGCCCTTTTTATTCCTTTGCATTTGATCGTTGTGCCATACTATTTCTCCGTTGTATTCAGGCCAATAATCAGGTTTCGCTACCATTAGGAAGCCATTGTTGTATACGTCGAGCAAGGTTTCAGACTTGTAAATAAGAGATAAGAGTTGTAATGCGCCTTGATGGGTATGCGTATATGCCGCAATGACATGAGAGCAAGGCATACGAAAGGCTTGAAACTCGTCACAATCGCACCAACGAGATGGTAGTATAACCTTATACTCTTGTCTTAGGAGCCCCTCGTTGTGGTCGATTGTCTCTTTGATAATGAATTTGTGGCTATGTCGGTCGAACCTTATAATAAGATGGGTGTTGGCTTTGGAACTTTCTACCTTAATATACTCCATGCAACTTTCACTCCATAGTTGTCCCGTTTGTAAGACTGCATTCCATATTTCACCTCTTTTGGCAAACAACGAAGCCATCCTAAAATATGTTGATTTCACCAAAGTGGTTACTGGGAGGTTTCGTATGCCTTTGAATACACCGTTCATGGATTCAATAAGATTTGTTGTCATGTGGCCCCATCGTTGTCATTGTCGTATGACCTTGTCCATTTCTCCACCGGAATATTATCAATCCACCTACCTGCATCCGGATTTGAAAATCTGATCTCGTTGTGATAGTGTTTGAACGTAGGTTGTATTAATGCATACCCCGCGTTCATAACTGTTTTCCTAAGAGCCTTGTCTTTGATCTCCCTCGTGAAAATCTGTATGATATGTCTAATGTAGTAGACATACGTAGAAGAAGGGCCATGCCAACCATTTGCAGGATTATTGTATGCACTCTCAATAGATGCATGTCAGTCGGAGATCAAACAGAGATCAGGTTGAGGAGCCATGTGTGTTCGAAGATTCATGAGGAAGAAACTCCAAGCACCACCAGTCTCTCCCTCGACTAGAGCAAATGTGTTATACGATGGCGGAACCTACTGTTATACTGGTTTTGTATTTTTTATTTGCAAATGTTGTGGTAAGCAAGAGTCGCCACCGACTTTTCTTTTATCCAACAAAGGAAAGGGTGAAAAGAACAGAAAAAGACTTTTCGATAGTTTTTTGAGTAAGGGGGTAGATTATGGAAAGGGAAGGTGTTAGCACCCTTTCCATTTGTAGTTCTCTACGGGCTCTTAAATGCTTAGCTCATGTTTTGAAAATTGTTTGTGCTTTGTGTGTTTTGAAAATTGTTTTGAAAATGCCTTAGCGCGACAATTTGCTTCGTGATAACTCTTGTATCAGTCCTCAAGAGTGTTGACAAGGTGAATGTTTTTGAAAGTGTTTTGAAATGTTTTTGTGTAGGTGCAAAAAGTTGCTTTGAGCAAGCATCTAAGAACTTATCTACTTATACTAAAAAAGGTTCGTTCTTTTCCTCCTATCCTTTAGACAACGTTATCCTACTATTAGTGAGTGGGTATCCCTATCGTTGGATGTATGAGGGACAGGCGCGGGTCATCGTTATGGTCATAGAAGGCAACATATAGGGATATCTTAGCAGTTCGAAGGGACTGTCATCATATATTTGTAGGCAACATCGAGGGACAAGATCATTTCTCGTAGGCAACTCGAGGGACATTGAGGGACTATGATCTTTATGATAACTTTAACTGAGGGTCTTTGCTAAGGGTATCCCTACGTTCGAGGGACATGACTATTATTTTTCCGAAGGAAACAAGTGAGGTTACCCTAGAGGTGCGAGTGAGAAATTGTGCTTGATTCAGATATATTATCTTTGAATTAAGTTATGCTATGTTCAATTAATCATTATCTTTCCATACAATCCTATTAGCCATACATCTAAGCAGTTTAGTAGGATGCAATAAGTAAATTGCGGAAAATAAAATTCCCAAGCTATTACAAGGCCTTGGGGCAGCTACATAATTAGATGCGAAAATTTAAACCCTAATTAAAGCTATTACAAACTGGGAAACAATTACATAATTAAAAAATAATAGTACGAAAAATTACAATGCGCAAAAATTAAGACGAGAATAAGTTCAACAATGCCTAAAAATCTAATTTCTTAATAAAATATTTTTGGTATTTTATATGAAAAAGATTTGAGATTTAACCTAATTTCTAATTAATTTTTAATTAATGAAATAATCAAGTTAAAGTAATTAAATTAATTAATTTACAAAAAATTAAATTTAATTATGAAAACCTAAGTCTACTTTTTTTGTGATTTTATTATTATTATTATTATTATTATTATTATTGATTTAAAAAAAATGAATTTTAAGAAATATAAAATAATTAAAACAAAATAAAACAATGAAAAAAAGAAAGGCAAAGGGCCTGCGGTTTATGGAGTAATTGGGGGGTGAGGCGCTGAATTTGGCTAGGCCCAGATCAAATAAGCCCAAATGCCTGCATGCGATCCAATGTTGCTACGTCTGGAAGGTCCACCATGGGCTCTCAGATCTGGGATGTTAGATCTAATGCTGCATAGATCTAATGGTGATCCCTTGATGACACATAGTGTGCACACCTGACCCTGGAGCTTTAGATCTGAAACAAACTTATTAGAAAATGCAAAATATGGAATTCCAGGGTCGAACCCAGATCCTTCTTCTCACATGACTTATGCCTTTACCATATGCGATGTCTACTTATTCATATATATAATAACACAAAAATAATATAATATGAAAGTAGATCTATGGCTGAGTCAGCATAACACGCATGCCCTGTGGGGCCATATATTTTAAATGGACGAATCATAGAATGTTATCCAGCCACACCAGCACAAGAAGGGTCAAACCACCTCTCATGGTGGTTGACCACCATCGTCTCCGGCGAACTCAAATCTCTAACCTGCGAAATAGCATGATTCCGTACCAAAAATTGAACCTACCCCCCCTAAATCATAGGCTGCAAATTCAACCATGGGGTTAGTTTAATCTAAAACATTCTGCATCATTGAAATCGAAGCTTGCACTTCTCTAAACCCCTAGCAATGATGATTTGTATTTCTGGCATTGTTGCTTACATGAAATACGTCAGAAAATTCATAAGCTACGATAACAATATGGATATACAATTAAAAGGGATTTATATTAAGAATTAAGCAATTTTTGAGATCAATAATTTTTACCAAAGTGAGAGGATTGGGTGAGGATGATTCTAGATGCTCTGGCCTTCAAGGATGGATGGGTTGACTTGATGGAAGTCTAAGGGACGTGGATAAATGGCTGGAAGTGCTTGAAACTGACTAGAAAGGGAGATCTCGAGTTTCACTACTTTTGACAATTTTTGAAATTTTGCTAGGGTTATTTGGATGTAGCTGCGCTCTCCCATGGCATGGCCTCTTGTTGTGCTATATAGTGAATCATATTAGGTCAACAAATATGGCCTAAATCAAATGGAATCAATGTCCTTTATTTTGCTTCCAAACTTTACTATTTTTGGATATTTTTTCCTTTCATGGCTTGTACGATTTCCCTTGATATAATCAACATATATTGTCCATTATTTAATAGAAGAATGATTTCAAATCAATCTTATATTATTTCCATTATTTATTTATTTAATTTTTAATTTTAATGGATAAAATATCAAAATAAATAGCATAAATAATAGAATAATGCATGGGTGGGCTTAGAGGTCGTGGATCATGTTGGAAATAAGTTCAGATCATAGAAACCAAGGCCCATTTGAAAGAAATCCAAGATTGATCAATATTCTCTTCATGCATTTCTTCAAAATTGATCAATTTTAGTAATGCATATCTCTCCCAATTTTAACCTTATGAGTGTTTTCTTAGACTTTTTAGAGATCTTAGGATGTCCTCTAAGCAACCCTTTTGGTTTCATCTCAATTGGAATTTCCATGTTCATGTACTAAGCTTTGACCCAAAAGGTGTTTTTGTTGACTTTTTGAAAGGACCCATAATGTCTGAGGTTGTATCTTTCAATTGGTGCATCTCTTGAACTTGAGGGATGAAGAGAAGTTGTAGGGAATTGGATTTTATTCAAAATGAGCCTTGGTGGAAAAATTTCTGATAAGGTATGAGTAAGTTATGCCTGGTCAAAGTTTGGTTGACTTTTCCTATAGAAACCCTAATTAGCAATTTTTGACTTTTGATGAATTAGGAGCATTTATTGAGGAATCATGATCAACCCTTGATCAAGTGATGGATATCACTTCAAAATGTTGATGTTGACCAAAAATATTAAAGTTCGACTGTATATAGGCGACAATTGACTTTTGACCTAGCACAGTTGATTATGAGGCAATTGAGCAGTTGATTGAGCAAACTTGTTGCGCAAAGCATGAAATTTGGCATGGACTATCTTGAAGACATATTAGGACCATGGAAAACACTTGAAACCTTTGGATCTCACACATCTTGATGAAAATTGAAACCCTAGCTAGAGATTCATTGCCTTAGGAGGAGAATTTGTCTAGTCAATTCTTAGTCATCCTTGAGCAATTTGAGGACCTCAATGGGCATGCCTTGAGTAAAATGAGAGGGAAAATTTTGGGGTACAACAGCATCCCCTGTTCAATCTTCTTAAACCTTAAGATTTAGATTGGCTTGTCTGCCTTTCGTAATCTGAAGGTGGAAGATGATTGAACACTAGAGTGCCCAGAAATCTGTACTCTCCCGAAGTAACATTGTTGGTTGATAATATCGAGAATAGGCTTACATATTCCATTTATAAAAGGTGACATAAGACCGTCAGAGATGGGCTTAAAGATTCCATCCATAGAAAGTGACGAAGAGTCGTCGACGATGGGCTTAAAGATGCCATCTAGAGAACATGGTGATTTCATGAGAGTTTCCTTTGTGGGGATTCCTGTTCTTGTCATTGAGGAGGACTCTACTAAGGAATGTTGGTCTCTGTTTCAGGAAATAGAGTCTAGGAGCTTCAGTTGTCCATTACTCTACTGGGGAGTTATCTCTTGACTGAAGAGACGAAAGTGAGCTGTTATCTGGTCGGGATCCAGGCTTCATAACGACTTGCTGAGGACAATAAGGCTGACTGCTATCTGATCGTATTCCATGCTTCACAGCGAGATACTGGGGAATATGAAATTAACTGCTAACTGGTTGGTTCTAGGCTTTGCGGTAATTTGACGGGGTAAACTGCTATCTGGTCGGACTCTAGGCTTTATAGTATCTTTAACTGGATAAGTATCAGAAAATCTTAGGGTCAATTTAACTGAAGCAGGTAAAGTGTCTACCGGAAAAGAATCAGAATAAATCATTGGTCGATTTAAACTGAACCAACAGAGGTCTTGAATTATATTTAACTGGAATAGAATCAGAGAAATCTTAGGGTTGATTAAACTGAACCAGAGAATGTGTCTAGCGGAAAGGAATCAGAATAAATCATTGGTCGATTTAAAACTGAACCAACAGAGGTCTTGAATTATATTTAATTGGAATAGAATCAGAGAAATCTTAGGGTCGATTTAATTGAACTAGAGAAAGTGTCTACCGAAAAGGAATCAGAATAAATCATTGGTCGATTTAAAACTGAACCAGCAGAGGTCTTGAATAATATTTAACTGGAAAAGAATCAGAATAAATCCTTGGAGTGATTTATCTGAACCAGAGAAAGTGTTTACCGGAACGAAATCAGAATAAACCATTGATCTGTTTAAACTGAACCAGTAGAAGTCTTGAATAATCTATAACTAGAAAAGAATCAGAATAAAATTTTGGAGCGATTTATCTGAACCAGAGAAAGTGTCTACCAGAACGAAATCAGAATAAACCATTGATCGGTTTAAACTGAACCAACAGAGGTCTCCTTATGGGAATTCCTGTTCCTGCTGTCTGAGGAGGACTCCGTTGGGGAATGTGGGTTTTTGTTGTTCTCCTGCTTGAGGAAAAATATGGGAAATAGAGTCTAGGAACTTTAGTAGTCCATGACTCTACTGAGGAGTTGTCCCTATACTAGAGAGATGAGAGTTTGCTGCTTTCTGGTTGAAATCCAGGTTTCACAGTAGCTTGATGGGGATAATGGAATTAACCGTTACCTGAAAATGTATTAAAAAGAGCCTGTGTGAGATTGCTTTGTCTAGTCGTGTAGATAGTTTTCCTGTCTGATTTCAGATGTTAATCTATAATCAGCTATTCATAGATAGTTCTCATGTCTGTTTTCAGGTATTGTTGTACCCTAAAATTTTCCCTCCCATATTTCTCAAATACATGTCAAGTGAGGTCCTCAAATTGCTCAAGGAAATCCAAGGGTTGACCAGACAAACTCTCTCCTAAGGCAGTCTACCTCAAATTAGGGTTCATTTTGCATCAATATGCTTAAGTCCAAAGGATCCCAGATGCTCACCATTGTCCTAATATGTTCTCAAGATCATCCATGCCAAGTTTCAAGCCTTGCAAAGGAAGTTTGCTCAATCAATTGCTCAAAGGCCTGAAAATCGACTGTGCTAGGGCAAAAGTCAATTGTGGCCCACATAGAGTCAAACTTCAAGATTTTTGGTCAACATTCTCATTTTGAAGTATTATTCATCATTTGATCAAGGGTTGATCATGATTCCTCAAGGATTGCTCACAATTCATCAAAACCCAAAAGTTGCTAAATTAGGGTTTTGCAGGAAAAGTCAACTCAACTTTGACCAAGCATAACTTTCTCATACCTTATAAAAAATGACCCATCCAAAGATAATTTTGAAGAGGATGCAATTCCCTAAAACTCATCTTCAGCTCCCAAGATCAAAATATGCACTCACAAGAAGATATGAATTTGGACATTATAGGTCATTTTGAAAAGTCAACAAAAACACCTTTTGGGTCAAAGCTTCATACATGAACATGGAAGACTCAATTGATATGAGACCAAAAGGGTTGCTTAGAGAACATCTTAAGATTTCTAAAAAGTCCAAGAACACCTCTCTAGGGTCAAAATTGAAGGAGTTATGCATTGGCCAAGTTGACCTATTTTGTAAAATTGCCAAAAGTCAAATGTGCTCCAATTTGCATTTTTGCCAAATGGGCCCAACTTTTTATGCTTGCACTGAGTTTGTAATGTGACCCATGACCCATGAGCCCTTCCACTTGTCATTCTTTTATTTTTTTTATTTATTTTGATTTTATTTCAATTAAATCAAATAAAATCAATATAAAATAGTAAAAATATCAAAAGCTAATTAAATCTTGAGATTTTGTGCATGATTAGGTCCATTACCTAGATGGAAACAAGATCAAATCGTGCAAGGTTCAAAATGGACAGAAAAAGATTGGATTTGCTTGATTTGGAAAGATTTTACACAAGGATCAAATCATGAATCAATATTCATAATTGGAGAAGATTTGAAACAAATTGTAACCCTAATACATTCTTGGATACATAAGGAACAAGTGCATACCAAAAACAGAGAGGTTGGAGGCGTGCAAGAGAGAAAACAAGTTTCAAAAAATTCAAGAAAAGTGGAAAACTGATTTCCAAGTTAAAGATCACTTCAAGGCATTCTAGTTATCCCAATCGTTTGCTGGACATCCCTGGATCGTATTACAACCGTTAGAAAGCTTCCCCTCACTCAGAATCACGCTGTAAGAGTCACACGATTTGCATAATTTCTTGAATTCGAATACGTTAATTTTGGCATACTTAGCATGATTCATTGATATATTCATAATCCTTGAGATATTTGCAAGCTAATGGTTGTATTTAATTTCATTTTTATTGTCTGTACACCAAGATGCCATGGCTAGGGCTCGTGGTTCATTTTTAGAGATTTTTCATACAGGAACAATTGGCCATTAATAATGGTATCATGATGCTCGTGAGGCTGCAACAAGTTAATTGGTACCATTGGTTTTCACTTATCATGCTTGTATGAGATTTTGGAAATGCACAGGGTTATACCTATGCTCAGTGTCCGTAGGTAAAAGTCTTTGATCTAAAACGACGGAGGCAACGAAGAAGATGATATCGTGGCAGTCTGTGAGTGGCTTGTTTGAATGTGCGCGTGTTTTGGGAAGCGTGGCATGATATTTGCATTATATTTTATTTGTTGTATTATTTTTTTACAACTAAACAAGCCAACGCATATGGAAAAGCTGTTGGTCTTTGATGCACACGTCCTAGGTTCGATCCCAGGCGTGTGCATTTTATTTTCTCAATATTTTCAGGATGATTCAGTGTACCACATGGAAAAGGACTCATCATGTACCATCCAGATCTGATCATTCCCTCCATCAACACTCCAGATCCAAGGCCATCCCTTGAAGGTCTACAATACGCCCTAGTCAAGCATGTGCATAGGATTGGAAAAAGTCAAACAGGCCAGGAGTTTATTGGGCTCAGATTTGCAAATGGCACCCCTCCTTGTTGAAACAACACCGGGCTCATCCTTTCTTTTCTTTAATATTGTTTTATTTATTTAATTTGTTTAATTATTTTTGTTAACCAAAATCAATTTCTTTTTTTCACAAAAAATCATAAAATCAAGTTTCACAAAATTTAGAATTAGTTTTTTATTTTATTTTATCAAATTTAATTTAATATTAGTTTAAATTTAATTTAGGGTAATTCTAACTTTTTGTATATAATTAAAATCAATTAGAAAAACTAGGGTTTAACTTTTGATTTAATTTCTATTTCTTTCTCAAATAAAAGGAAAAATACAAAAATAGGTTAATTTAAATATTTTTCTTAAATTTAAATTAATTATTAATTAGGTTTTTTTTATTTATTCAATTAAACTTTATTTTCCCAAAATAACACAAAAACGACAAAAAAATGATTTCTTCTTGTAAATTACAATTAGGCTTAGTTGGGGTCAAAACCCTAAATCTCTCGTTTGCGATTCATCGCGCGCGTTTATTAATTTTTGCAATATTAATGTAACTGCTCATGGTATGTAATAGTTTAATTAGGACTTTCTTTCTTTATCGTCTTTTATGGGTTTTTGGCTATGTAATTAATCCCTACCCCGAAGCCTTGTAATAGCGTAGGTTTTTATTTCTCGCATTTTAATTCTCGCAAATATTAATTGTTTAAATGTATGTTAATTGGATTGTATGACAAGATTGCATGATAATTTAAAATGGCTAGAAAACCCTAATGTGAAAAGATAATAACTGAAATCAAATCACTCACACATGCGCACTCTTAGGGTATACTCTCACTTCGGTTGCCTTCGGTAAACGATCATTAAGTATAGGGTGTCTTAATGGTTTTCCTCTTGTCTAACAAAGATCAAAAATTCCGTTCAGCAATGTTGCCTCGGAAAGGTTGCCTCAGAAATGTTGCCTCAAATATGATCTTAAGACATTAGGGTTATTACTAAGACGTCCTAACATTGCTTTAGTGATCGTACGTCCCTTACGAATTGACCCTTACAACTCCAACGACTGTGCTACCTATTGCTCAATAGTAGGATAGCGCTGTCTAAAGGAAACGAGAATAGAAACAATCCTTTTTCGAGTAAGTAGATGCCAGTAGGTACTTGCTCAAATCAAACTTCTTCACACCAAACACTTTTCAAACTAAAGTTTTCAAAACACTTTGTAACACTCTTGAGGACTGATACAAAGGCTAAAACGAAGTAAAACAAAACTTTTCAAAACAAACACACACAAGCAATTTTAAAAGATGAGCAAGTACCTAAGAGCCCATGGAAAACCATGGATAGAAAGGGTGCTAACAACTTCCCTTTCTATAATCTACCCCCGTACTCAGAATATCTCGAAAAAGGAATTTTTCTGTGCTTTTTTCCTTTTCGGTTGGATAAAATAAAGTCGGTGGCGACTCTTGCTTACCGCGACATTTTGCGAATAAAAAACGCAAAACGCAAACCAACATTTTTCAAAACAGTCGGTTCTGCCACCGTATCACAGAACTGGCGACTCTGCTGGGGAATTAATAAGTGGGGTATACCTTAGGATCTAGTTCATCATATTTGCTTCTCTTGTTTGTTTTGGTTACTTTACTTTTAAGGGTTTTGTTTGGGAGTTACTATAGACCCTAACCCGGATCTGGGGACACCTTTTAGGTAAGTAGCAATAAACTGTGAGGGAACTATACGGAGTAGACCAATACGGTTGAAGCAGTAGCTACATTGATGTGGCACATTGGTTGATACCGGTATCCATTATGGAGAAACGAGAAGAATACGGGGCTGCTGCGTGTGTTGTTAAGCATCAACTGACCTTAGAACCTTTAATCGACTAACTTGGCCATTAGAAAGTAGTGAGATATCCGACCTCGGTGTAAAGATGAGAACTGATTGATACTCGACGCTACACTCATTGAAACCATACTCTCGAGATAGTTCCGGCCACAAGAAAAGATTGTGTGAGCTGAAACCATGACCGATGGAGGATGGTCAGTGATATTGAGAACCTCTAGAACCCGATTACTTTTGCTAGGACAGGTTGAAACCAACTGAACTTCAAGAGGGTAATACCTTTGACCCCATGCAAGCCTTAAACTTAAGGGCTTTTATGTGACTTGTTTTCCTTTGCCATGTCTGTTATCTGCTATACCTGTGTTTCTTTTATCATGACATCATGCATCATAACATAGCATGCATGCTTCATTATACTAACCATTTCAAAGACCAAGGGGATTTATCTTTGCTCTATTTTGCAGATTATGGCTTCCATGCGCCAAAATACCATCCGAGTTAACTTTGTGCAAATACCTGCTCAACTTAAAGAGTTAGCCTCAAGAGTTTCTGAGAATTCCATGTTCATTAAGAGACATGGTCAACTTTTTAGCCTAGTCACCTCAAAGTTTGATGAGCAGATGATGATTATGCTTTTCCAGTTCTTCGATCCTGTGCATCATTACTTCACCTTTCCAGATTATCAACTGGTTCCCACTTTGGAAGAGTTCTCTCACTTACTGGGCATATCCATCCTTGAGCAGGTACCCTTCACAGGTATGGAAGAGACTCCTAGACCAGAAGACATTGCCTCAACTCTGCATCTGAAATGGGCTGATGTGGTATCCAATTGGGAAACACGAAGCGGGGTCGAAGGCTTCTTAGCCAAATTTATGATAGACTAGGCTAAGCTATTCTGGGATAATTTGGATTTTCAGGCTTTTGAAGATATCTTGGCTCTCCTTATCTATGGTTTGGTTCTCTTCCCGAATCCGGATTCCTTTGTAGATGTGAATGCGGTCAAGATTTTCCTTTCTCGCAATTCTGTGCCTACTCTACTGGGTGATATCTTGCATGCCCTTTATACTCGTACCGTGCGAAGAAGAGGGACTCTCATGTGTTGCATGCCGTTGCTGTCAAGGTGGTTTATTTCGCACCTCCCCAAGTATGTGCTGAAGAACGAAGAAGGTTTGGGATGGTCTTACAGAATAATGTCACTTGCTCATACAGATATTCTTTGGAGCTCCCGGGCTATGGAAGACACTGCAGTTATTGATTGTTGTGGGGGATACCCTAATGTCCCATTACTTGGAATCAGAGGGGGGTATAACCTACAATCCTTATTTAGATTTGCGATAATTTGGTCGTGCTCAGAGAGATGGTCCCGATGAGCTACTTCTTGAGGATATTGCATTTGACTACAAGGAAGATGTTGACGAGCATCATCGGAGGTTTATATGAGCTTGGGGCATGGTGAACAGATCTTACCCCCAAGAGCTAGGACCAAGGACTTCCCTTCCTATGTAGCCTTATCTCCAATGGGTCCGAGCTCGTGCCCAGAAGCTTGGGATGCCTTATGAAGCCGTATTGCCAGTGATTATGGAGCCCACTAATGAAGAAGGCATTCCTTACACAGTTCTTTATCCTTACATGCCCACTGATCCTGGGGCATTACAGAGGTCTTGGATTCAGCTGAAAGAGGAAAGGGATACTTACCGGAAGAAGTACCATGAGCAAGAGAGGAAGATCTTGAAGCTCACTAGGCATCTCGAGGAAGAAAGAGTGATCAATGACTATGTCAGCACAAAGAGGAAGCGTCCATGGTACTTTTGATTTTTCTTTTTTAGTTTTAGATTTGTTTTCCATTTACTTCTTTGTAACGCCTGAAAGGAATTGTTGAACCTTTTACAAGTTAATCTAATAAAGTTTGTTTATTTTTTATTTTGCAAATTTAAATCTCCCAAAGTCTTTGAAATCATTACATACACATCCCATTATCATGCACACCATTACAGGTACCATTACAGGTTTCTCATCTTCTTTGCTGTTTATTTCAGCAGAAATGTATTCCGATCAAGCCATCAAAGATCTTCAGGCACAAAACGCCCAATTCCAACAGATGTTCTTAAGCTTGGCTAAAGGGCAAGAGGATCTAAAAAGTCTCATTCTGAAAGAGAAGAAGAAGAAGAAGAAGAAGAAGGTGGTTCTTCTGAATATGGGCAAAGGTTTGGGGATAGGTTGAGACATCAAGCTGATCTGACCTCTTCATCCAAGGAAGGGGAGAACCAAGAAGAAGAAAAGGGCCCCAGTTCTACAATCTCTGATAATGATACTGATTTTGATGATGAGCAATATCCTCCTGCCGAGGATAAGTGCAAGTAGCTAGAAGACCGACTGAGTGCTATGGAGATTCAAAAGATCCCTGGTTTGGATTTCGGAGAACTGGGACTGGTACAGGAGTGGTGATCCCTCATAAGTTCAAAACTCTGATTTTTGCTAAGTACGATGGAGTATCCTATCTAAAACTCCATCTCTGCTTGTACGTCAGAAAAATCCAACCCCACACTGCTGATAGAAATTTGTGGGTGCACTTCTTTCAAGATAGTCTGTCAGGGACTCAGCTTGAATGGTTTTATCAGCTGGAAGGAGCCAATGTCCGAAACTGGGAAGACCTTGCTGCTGCTTTTCACAAGCAATATTAGTATAACGCCGACCTTGCTCCTACTCGTACTCAGCTCCAGGGTATGTCTATGGGTGCAAGTGAAGGTTTTAAGGACTATGCTCAAAAGTGGAGAGACTTGGCTGGAAGAGTCCAACCCCCTTTGTCTTATAGGGAGTTGGTTGACATGTTTCTAAGGACGCTATCTAGTCCATTTTTCAATCATCTGATTGGCAGTTTGTCATATGGGTTTACTGAGTTGATCTTGACTAGAGAGAGAGTAGAAGCTGGAATTCGAAGTGGTAAAATACAGAAGGATACTTCATCAAGTGCAGTAAAGAAGTCTTTCACCAGTAAAAAAGAAGCTAGCGCAGTTTACGGCCCGAGGGGCCAAAGCAGACCTGAACACCGTCAAACAGTAAATGCGGTAGTGATATTAAGACCCACAGTTGCTCCATAATGCAAAAATCAAAAAATGGTGGAAATACCATAGAGGCAGTACACTCGGCTCGATATGACCTTGTCTCAAATTCTACCACAATTATTGAAGACCAATCTGGTAACTCTGAGGGAAGCCCCGAAGAACCCCAACACCACTTCTCCCCACTATAACCCGAATGCCCGCTGCGCCTATCACTCCGAAAGTCCAGGTCATGATACAAACAACTGTTGGGCCTTGAAAAACAAGGTGCAAGACTTGATTGAAGCCAAAGAGATTGAGTTTGACGCTCCAGAGAAGCCCAACGTCATAAGTGCTCCCATGCCCAAACATGGTCATGGAGTAAATGTTGTGGACGATAATTTATTTGTGACCTCCGTGGAAGAAATTTCTACTCCTTTGATGACAGTAAAGAAGAACTTGCTATCAGCCGATTTATTTCCGGGTTATGGTGAAGGTTGCCACACGTGCTCAATTCTGCCTGCTGGTTGCCACTTATTGAAATCAGGTGTTCAGCGCCTGATGGATAATAAAGAGACCTTGTTCGAAAAGACTATGATTCCGTTGGTTCCAATTCAAGATGTTTCCATCATAACCATTTCCGCCAATCCTTCCAAGGTTTCCCTGAGAAAACCTGTTAGGATTACACATGTCCCAAGAATTGCTCCGTTAATAATTACTGTCCCTGGTCCTATCCCATACACTTCGGATAAGGCTGTCTCTTGGCACTATGGTGCTGATGTGTATTACCATGGAGTTAAGCAAGACTTAAAAAGTGAGGAAGCTGATGTTGATGTCAGCAATATTGTCGGGGCTAGCAAGGTCACCAGAAGTGGAAGGCTCTTTTCTCCCGAGATCTCCCCTCCGACTATCCACAAACCTGTTGTCATTCCATCTGCTGGTACGTCAGCTACCATCCTAGTTCCTATTCCAGTCATCACCCTGGTCGCCGAGCCACTAGGACTCGGGGAAAAGAAATCACAAGTGAGCCTGCCCGGGCGGAGGCACCTAGGAAGATCATTGTAGAAACCTCAAAACAAGAGATAGAAGAAATTCTGAAGATTATCAAGAAGAGCGACTACAACGTAGTCGAGCAGCTGGGGCAGACCCCATAAAAAATTTCCATGTTGTCCTTGTTATTGTGTTCTGAAGCCCATGCAAAAGCTTTAATTGAATTCCTCAAAACTGCGCATGTGCCGCAGGAAAATTCAGCCGATCAATTCAAAGATTGCGTAGCTAGCTTGACTACCGACAATGGGCTGGGTTTCTCAGATGCAGATCTGACCGCTAAGGGGAGAAATCATAATGATGCTCTGCACGTCTCGTTTGAGTGCATGGGCACTACTATGGCACATGTACTGGTGGATACTGGGTTTTCATTGAATGTTTTACCAAAGAAAGCATTAGATCGTCTGGACTGTGAAGGTTTGATTCTGAAACCGAGCAATATTGTGGTCAGGGCTTTCGACGGGTCAAAAAGGATGGTGCACGGGGAGGTGGACGTCCCTGTTAAAGTTGGATCTCATACTTTTGCATCCACTTTCTACGTGATGGATATCAGACCATCGTATTCTTGCTTGCTGGGTCGCCCTTGGATTCATAGGGATGGGGCAGTGACTTCCACGCTGCATCAAATGTTGAAATATCCGGTAAAGGGGAAGATTGTCACGGTACAAGGTGAATATGAGTATATGGTGAGTCATCTCAATTCCTTTCTCTACGTGGAGATGGATGGGGAGTTTATCAAAACCCCTTGTCAGAACTTTAAAGAGGTCCCTCAGACTTTGGCGTCAACTGAAGTTGCTACCGATAAACCTCCAATGAAGATGGCTTCTCTCAAGGATGCCAGGGCTGTAATTGAAGAAGGTGGGTGTACCAATTGGGGTCAGCTCCCTGATTTCATGCACAAAACTGACAAATTTGGTTTGGGCTTTACTACAGGGGCTCAAAGGGATGTTAGGCGGCCACGGATTGGAAGACCTTCTCCGCATATCAACAATCAGGGAATTAATGCGGTTGAAGATGGAGAAGAAGATTTAGATATCGACAGTTGGATCTACCCAACAACCAATGGTGGATTGAACAACTGGACGACGAAGGACTTCATACCTGTTTCTTTTTATTCCATGGTAATTGACTTTTGTTTTAAGAGTTGTAATAGATAGTTTAAAACTTTATGGCCCGGTGCCTTGCCCGAGGCACATTGGCTTTGCTTGTGAGGGCTTATTATTTGTCATTTTCATATATCATTAATAAAGCATTGGACGTTTCTTGCATTACAAATTTTGCGCTCCTTGTTTTTCTTTTTTCTGTCTCTCGCTTTATAAAAAAACAGCTATTCTCTCACATACACTCACGTATCATAATGCAGATCCATATCCACTCTGGATCCTATTGATAACGACTCTGCTACTGCCAGTTATGACTTCGGAAATCCGATCAACCAAGCCGAGGTCGAAGGTGAGGATGATTGTGAGGTGCCTGGAGAACTTGTTAGACTGTTACTACAAGAAGAAAGGGGAATACAGCCTCATGAAGAGCCAGTTGAATCAGTAAATTTGGGTACAGAGGAAGACAAGAAAGAAGTCAAGATAAGTGAGAATCTAGGGCCTAGTGTCCAACAAAGGTTGATACAGATGCTACGCGACTATGTTGAGATCTTCGCTTGGTCTTATGAAGATATGCCTAGTTTGGACACTGATATTGTGGTACACTGCCTGCCAACTAAAGAAGACTGCCCTTTGGTGAAGCAGAAGGTTCGTCGTATGCGCCCTGAGATGTCTGAGAAAATAAAAGTTGAAGTCATGAAACAGTTCAACACGGGATTTTTAGCTGTCACTTCTTACCCGCAGTGGGTTGCCAACGTTGTTTCAGTACCTAAGAAGGATGGTAAGGTACAGATGTGTGTGGACTATAGAGATCTGAACACGACAAGCCCCAAGGATGATTTCCCACTTCCTCACATTGATGTTTTGGTCGACAATACCGCGCAACATAAGATCTTCTCCTTCATGGATGGTTTTTCTGGTTACAACTAGATCAAGATGGATCCTGAGGACATGGAGAAGACAACCTTCGTTACACAGTGGGGCACCTTTTGCTACAAGGTAATGCCTTTCGGGTTGAAGAATGCTGGGGCAACTTATCAGCGTGCCATGGTCGCTTTGTTCCACGACATGATTCACCATGAGATTGAGGTTTATGTTGATGACATGATAGCAAGGTCCCAGACTAAGGAAGAGCACCTGGACCATCTCCAGAATCTATTTGACAGGTTGAAGATGTACAAGCTGAGGTTGAACCCGAACAAGTGCACCTTCGGGGTAAGGTCTGGTAAGCTGTTGGGTTTCATTGTCAGTGATAAAGGTATTCAAGTGGACCCTGCCAAGGTAAAGGCCATACAGGAGATGCCGGCTCCCCGCATAGAAAAGGAAGTCAGAGGCTTTTTGGGACGTCTAAATTACATTGCCAGGTTCATTTCACATCTGACTGCTACTTGTGAGCCAATCTTCAAGCTGCTGAAGAAAGATCAAGTGGTAAAATGGAATGATGAATGTCATACCGCTTTCGAAAGGATCAAGGAATACCTCCAAGAGCCACTAATTCTGATGCCTCCAGTTGAAGAAAGAACTTTGATTTTATACTTGACAGTACTGGACAATTCAATGGGGTGCGTGCTGGGGCAGCATACGAGTCTGGCCGAAAAGAGCATGCTATTTACTACCTTAGAAAAAAGTTTACCGACCGTGAGACCCGGTACTCATTGCTCGAGAAAACTTGCTGCGCTTTGGCATGGGATGCTCGCCGGATGAGACAGTATATGCTGACTCACACTACCTTATTGATATCAAAGATGGATCCAATTAAGTATATTTTCGAGAAGCCTGCTCTCTCTGGAAGGATAGCAAGATGGCAGATGATCCTAACCGAGTACGGCATCCAATACACAACCCAAAAAGCAATCAAGGGGAGTGTATTGGCGGATCATTTAGCGCATCAAGCTATGGATGACTACCAGTCCATGAATTTCGAGGTCCCAGATGAGAATATCATGTTGGTGACCGACTATGAAGAACCTGGACCGGATGAAGGACCTGAGGAAGGATCCCGATGGTCTATGTATTTTGACGAAGCCTCAAACGCGTTAGGTAATGGCATTGGTGTTGTGATCATATCTCCTGAGGGCTATCATACTTCGTTCACTGCTCGATTATGTTTTAACTGCACCAACAATATGAAGGAGTATGAAGCATGCATCCTGGGTCTCCGAGCTGCTATTGACCTAAGGATTAAGTTCTTGAGCGTATTCAGAGATTCCGCTCTGGTGATCAATCAGATCAAAGGCGAGTGGGATACGAAGCACCCAAATCTTATTCCTTAAAAAGAATATGTACTGACATTGCTCCCACATTTTGAGAAGATAACCTTTGGACACTTCCCAAGAGAAGAGAACCAGTTAGCGGACGCGCTAGCTACCATGTCTTCTATGTTCAAAGTCAGGTGGGACAATGAAGCTCCCCAGATTACCATTGAGAGGTTGGACGAACCCGCACATTGCTGTGCCATTGAGACTGAAGAGGTAGCAGATAAGCCCTGGTTTCACGAGGTAAAGAGGTATCTTGAGGCTCAAGAGTACCCCGAGGGTGCGTCTGTTAATGATAAGAAGTTTCTGAGAAGGTTCACTGCAAAGTTCTTCATCAGCAATGGAATCCTTTATAAGCGTAACCATGATTCAACCTTACCGCGGTACATGGACAAAAGCGAGGCAGAAAGGATCATGGCAGAGTTACATGAAGGTACCGTCGGAACTTATTCCAGTGGACATACCATGGCAAAGAAAATCCTATGGGCTGGATATTATTGGTCTACTTTGGAAGCCGATTGTTATCAGCATTCTCGAACCTGTCATAAGTGTGAAGTCTATGTTGATAAGGTGCATATACCTCCAGTTCCTCTGAATGTTTTGACAGCTCCTTGGCCTTTCGCAATGTGGGGCATCGATATGATTGGCGAGATTAGACCTACTGCGTCTAACGGGCATCGTTTCATTCTGGTAGCTATTGATTATTTCATGAAGTGGGTTGAGGCGGCTTCCTTTGCTACAGTAACCAAGAACGTCGTGGCGTGGTTTATTCGACAAAATCTGATCTGTCGATATGGTGTACCAGAGAGGATCATTACTGACAATGGTACAAATATCAATAATACAATGATCACCGAGCTCTGCAAACAATTCAAGATACATCATCACAACTCTTCTCCCTACCGGCCGAAGATGAATGGGGCTGTTGAAGCAGCTAACAAGAACATCAAGAAGATTGTGCAGAAGATGACTGTGACATACAAAGACTGGCACGAGATGTTACCATTCACTCTTCATGGGTACCGTACCTTAGCACGGACGTCAACAGGGGCAACACCCTACTCTATGGTATATGGCATGGAGGCAGTCCTACCCATTGAAGCCCATATACCCTTTCTCAGGATTATGAAGGATGCAGGTTTGAGCGAAGATGACTGGATCCAGACCCGGCTTGATCAGCCGAATTTAATCAATGAAAAGAGACTTACTGCTATTTGTCATGGTCAGACATATCAAAAGCGAATGATCAAGGCTTTTAACAAGAAAGTCAGGCATCAAGAATATCAAGTCGGGGATCTGGTGATCAGACGCATCATACTGCCACAAGGTGATCCCAGTGGCAAATGGACCCCCATATATGAAGGGCCATTTGTGGTTAAGAACATTTTCTCGGGAGGAGCCATGATTCTAACCACCATGGATGGTGACGACCTTCCTCACCCCGTCAATGCAGACATAGTGAAAAAATACTACGCCTAATCAAAGACCCGCTAGGTTGACTGGCCTAGGCAAAAATAAGGGCTTCACGGTGAACCAAAAGGGTTCGGGAAAAAGTAAGGGATGAAAATGAAAAAAAAATACACCCGGCAAGTCGAAAACCTGAAAAGGCGGCTTGGGAAAAAAAGGGTATCCCGGTGGACTGAAAACCCGAAAGAGCGGTCCAGGCAAAAATTAAGGATTGAAGCGTAACACTATGTCTCATTGGACCATCTTGCGACCAGACTTCGGTATCGACTATCAAGCTCGGACGACACCAATCAATCTGATCTACCTTTGACCAAGTAGCAAAGTGATGAGACACTCAAAGATATAAAGGCATTAGTAGAGTTGGAACCCAGTGGGATTGTTTTGCATAGCTGTTTTTCTTTCTTTTTCACAAGTTGTATAATTTCTATCCTACAGAGGCGTTCTCTTACAAGGACGTCAGCCTCTTGTACAAAATGCCTATTACAGGTCAACTTCAAAATCAATACAATTCAATTTCACAAATTTCAACTTGTTTTTCTTTTTCTGTTTTGTTTTGCAAGAACGTCCAATGATTCATTTTTGATATATGCATTTGAAAATAATTGTTGCTCATAAATATTTACATACGAAACAAAAGACAATTACTCATAATTCCAGGAATAGGGGCAAACAAGAAGTGTCCAAACCTTATAGTTTCTCTACCCACCAGGTATATGGATAGAGCCAGCTTGAGAATATGACCAAAAGTACATACATTCCCCGCAGAGTAGGAAGTATCCAAAGACAGTAGTGTTAGTTCTCCCCAGCCGAGGTTCATAATCGCGAATGAGTCGGAAAAATTCTCCACAAGCAGAGTTTATTTATCACCAGCAATAGAAGTTCACCACCAGCTTAGTTTATTTCTCTAAATCAGCAGATCGTCCAACAGAGTGTCTCTCTTCCCTACAGAGTCTCTCCCGACAGAATGTTCTCAAGCAGAATAGACGGAAGTCTCCAGCTAATCATCTTCAGTCATTATCCCCAGCGAGAACAAAGAACTCACCTCCTTATATTCTCCAACAGCAGTCCGGGATTTATTCTCCCCAGCCGGAGAATATCACAAGAACATTGCATATCCATACATCATGGCATGCGCATACGCATCATGCAACACAATCTCATTTATTTTGAGAACATCATTACTCAATACATTTCATACATCATGACATTACATACGACTAACTCTTTACCTTTCAGGGAAAGATGCAATCAAGTTCTCACAAGTTTTCTCTGGTTCAGTCAAATCGATACTAAGATTTCTATTCTAGTTCAAGGTATGAAGCCCGAAAATCGACCGAATAAGATCTTGATTTCTCCAAGTACTACGAAGCTTGGAATCGACCAGATAGTGGTATATCTTAAATCCAAGCTTCGAAGCCCAGAAGTCGACCGGAAAACAGCGTAACCCTCAACAAGTTATTGTGAAGCTTGGAAATCGACCAGATCGCAATATAAGATACCACGAAGCTTGGAATAGACCAGACAGTGGTTCAAAACACCGTGAAGCCTGGAAGACGACCAGATAATAGAATAAGACGTTGTGAAGACTGGATCATGACCAGATAACGGAAAAGGACACTGAAGCCTGGGACACGACCAGATAACAGTATAAGAAACTGCGAAGCTTGGAATTCGACCAAATAGAAGTTTACTCGACCAATTACTATGAAGCATGAAAATCGACCGGATATTAGTACGCCTTAAATTCAAGTTGAAACCCGGATGCGACCGGATAACCACTTGATTCCTTCTGAAGCCCGGAGTACGACCAGATAAGAATTGAGAAATTGCAAAGCCTGGAAGACGACCGGATAACAATCCTAATCTCATCTCCCCAGTAAGTCATTTTAAAACCTGGAGCACGACTAGATAGCAATCGGTCTTATTTTCCCCAGCAAGTCACTGTAAAGCCTGGAGCACGACCAGATAGCAGTTCATTTTCACCTCCTCGACTAAGATATGATTCCCCAGTATAATAATGGATGACTGAAGCTCCTAAAATTCTATTTCTCCCAAGACAGAGACCAACATTCCCCAACAAAATCCTCCTCGACAACAGGTATACGGGCTCTCGCAAAGGAATAACTTATGCGATCGACACTTCTTCTGATGGCATCTTTAAGCCCATCTTCCGCCATTGACTTCCAAATGGCATCTATAAGACCATTCCCAATATCGCAAGACCAATACTACTTCATGCGAGTGCAAATTTCTGGGCACTCTAGTGTTCAATCATCTTCCACCTCCGGATCACGAAAGGCAGACAAGCCAATCTACATCCTCAGGTTTAAGGAGATTGAACAGGGGCAGATGTTGTACCCCAAAATTTTCCCTCGCATATTTCTCAAATACATGTCAAGTGAGGTCCTCAAATTGCTCAAGGAAATCCAAGGGTTGACCAGACAAACTCTCTTATAAGGCTGTCTACCTCAAATTAGGGTTTCATTTTGCATCAAGATGCGTAAGTCCAAAGGATCCCAGATGCTCACCACTGTCCTCATATGTTCTCAAGATCATCCATGCCAAGTTTCAAGCGTTGCAAAGGAAGTTTGCCCAGTCAATTGCTCAAAGGCCTGAAAATCGACTGTGCTAAGGCAAAAGTCAACTGTGGCCCACATACAGTCAAACTTCAAGATTTTTGGTTAACATTATCATTTTGAAGTATTATTCATCATTTGATCAAGGGTTGATCATGATTCCTCAAGGATTGCTCACAATTCATCAAAACCCAAAAGTTGCTAAATTAGGGTTTTGCAGGAAAAGTCAACTCAACTTTGACCAAGCATAAATTTCTCATACCTTATAAAAAATGACCAATACAAAGCTCATTTTGAAGAGGATGCAATTCCCTACAACTCATATTCAGCTCCCAAGATCAAAATATGCACTCACAAGAAGATATGAATTTGGACATTATAGGTCATTTTGAAAAGTCAACAAAAACACCTTTTGGGTCAAAGCTTCATACTTGAACATTGAAGACTCAATTGATATGAGACCAAAAGGGTTGATTAGAGGACATCTTAAGCTTTCTAAAAAGTCAAAGAACACATCTCTAGGGTCAAAATTCAAGGAGTTATGCATTGGCCAAGTTGACCCATTTTGCAAAATTGCCAAAAGTCAAATATGCTCAAATTTGCATTTTTTTGCCAAATGGGCCCAACTTTTTATGCTTGCACTGAGTTTGTAATGTGACCCACGACCCATGAGCCCTTCCACTTGTCATTCTTTTATTTATTTATTTATTTTGATTTTATTTCAATTAAATCAAATAAAATTAATATAAAATAGTAAAAATATCAAAAGCTAATTAAATCTTGATATTTTATGCATGATTAGGTCCAATACACAGTTGGAAACAAGATCAAATTGTGAAAGGTTCAAAATGGACAGAAAAATATTGGATTTGCTTGATTTGAAAAGATTTTGCACAAGGATCAAATCATGAATCAATATTCATAATTGGAGAAGAATTGAAACAAATTGTAACCCTAATACATTCTTGGATACATAAGGAACAAGTGTAGACCAAAAACAGAGAGGTTGGAGGCGTGCAAGAGAGAAAACAAGTTTCAAAAAATTCAAGAAAAGTGGCAAACTGATTTCCAAGTTACAGATCACTTCAAGGCATTCTAGTCACCCCAATCGTTTGCTAGACATCCCTGGATTGTATTGCAACCATTAGCAAGCTTCCCCACACTCAGAATAACACTGTAAGAGTCATACGATTTACATAATTTCTTGAATTCGAATACGTTAATTTTGGAATACTTAGCATGATTCATTAATATATTCATAATCTTTGAGATGTTTGCAAGCTAATAGTTGTATTTAATTGCATTTTTATTGTCTGTACACCAAGATGCCATGGCTAGGGTTCGTGGTTCATTTTTAGGGATTTTTCATACAGGAACAATTGGCCATTAATAATGGTACCATGATGCTCGTGAGGTTGCAACGAGTGGATTGGTACCATTGGTTTTCATTTATCATGCTTGTATGATATTTTGGAAATGCACAGGGTTATACCTACGCTCGATGTTCGTAGGTAAAAGTCTTTGATCTAAAACGATGGAGGCAACGAGGAAGATGATAGCGTGGCAGTCTGTGAGTGGCCTGTTTGAATCTGTGCGTGTTTTGGAGAGCGTGGCATAATATTTGCATAATATTTTATTTGTTGTATTATTGTTACAACTAAACAAGCCAGCGCAGATGGTAAAGCTGTTGGACTTTGATGCACACGTCCTGGGTTCGATCCCAGACGTGTGCATTTTATTTTCTCAATATTTTCAGGATGATTTAGTGTACCACATGGCAAAGGACTCATCATGTACCATCCAGATCTAATCATTCCCTCCATCAACACTCCAGATCCAAGGTCATCCCTTGAAGGTCTACAATACGCCCCAGTCAAGCATGTGCATAGGATTGGAAAAAGTAAAATAGGCCAGGAGTTTATTGGGCTCAGATTTGCAAATGGCACCCCCTCCTTGCTGAAACAACACCAGGCCCATTCTTTCTTTTCTTTAATATTGTTTTATTTATTTAATTTGTTTAATTATTTTTGTTAACCAAAATCAATTTTTTTTTTCACAAAAAATCATAAAATCAAGTTTCACAAAATTTAGAATTAGGTTTTTTTTTATTTTATCAAATTTAATTTAATATTAGTTTAAATTTAATTTAGGGTAATTCTAACTTTTTGTATATAATTAAAATCAATTAGAAAACTAGGGTTTAACTTTCGATTTAATTTCTATTTCTTTCTCAAATAAAATGAAAAATACAAAAATAGGTTAATTTAAATATTTTTCTTAAATTTAAATTAATTATTAATTTGGTTATTTATTTATTTATTCAATTAAACTTTATTTTCCCAAAATAACACAAAAACGACAAAAAAATGATTTCTTCTTGTAAATTACAATTAGGCTTATTTGGGGTCAAAATCCTAAATCTCTCGTTTTCGATTCATCGCACGCGTTTATTAATTTTTGCAATATTAATGTAACTGCTCACGATATGTAATAGTTTAATTAGGACTTTCTTTCTTTATCGTCTTTTACAGGTTTTTGGCTATGTAATTAATCCCTACCCTGAAGCCTTGTAATAGTGTAGGTTTTTATTTCTCGCATTTTAATTCTTGCAAATATTAACTGTTTAGATGCATGTTAATAGGATTGTATGACAAGATTGCATGATAATTTAAAATGGCTAGAAAACCCTAATGTGAAAAGATAATAACTGAAATCAAATCACTCGCACATGCGCACTCTTAGGGTATACTCTCACTTCGGTTTCCTGCGGTAAACGATCATTAAGTATAGGGTGTCTTAGTGGTTGCCCTCTTGTCTAACAAAGATCAAAAGTCTCGTTCAGAAATGTTGCCTCGGAAAGGTTGCCTCGGAAATGTTGCCTCAAATATGATCTTAAGACATTAGGGTTATTACTAAGACGTCCTAACATTGCTTTAGTGATCGTACGTCCCTTACGAGTTGACCCTTACAACTCCAATGATGGTGCTACCTATTGCTCAATAGTAGGATAGCGCTGTCTAAAGGAAACGAGAATAGAAACAATCCTTTTTCGAGTAAGTAGATGCTAGTAGGTACTTGCTCAAATTAAACTTCTTCACACCAAACACTTTTCAAACTAAAGTTTTCAAAACACTTTGTAACACTCTTAAGGACTGATACAAGGGTTAAAATGAAGTAAAACAAAACTTTTCAAAACAACCACACACAAGCAATTTTAAAATATGAGAAAGTACCTAAGAGCCCATGGAAAACCATTGATAGAAAGGGTGCTAACACCTTCCCTTTACATAATCTACCCCCGTACTCAGAATATCTCGAAAAAGGAATTTTTCTGTGCTTTTTTTCTTTCCGGTTGGATAAAATAAAAGTCGGTGGAGACTCTTGATTACCGTGACATTTTGCGAATTAAAAACGCAAACCAGCATTTTTCAAAACAACCGGTTCTGCCACCGTATCACAGGTATTAATCTAGAACTTGGTAACATCGGTCATATAAATGATTTCCCCGTCTGGTTTCAGGCATTAATCCGTGGCCTGCTGTATTTGTTGGTAAACCCATCTTGTTTTGGGAGTTCATACCACTTGGTTGTGCAGATAGCTTCCCCGTCTGGTTTCGGGCATTAATCTTTGACCTGCTGTAAAAGTTGATAGTGTTTGTCTGTCTGCTAATTTAACATGAAAAGGTAAAATCAGTTTCATGCGATGTCATGATGTATGAATTGCATGATGCTCCCAAAATAAATGAGATTGTGATATATGTATTTGTATGCATATGCCATGATGTATGAGCATGTAATGTTGTTGCGCAGTATCTTTGTCTGGGAAAATAAATCCCTGACTGCTGCTGAAGAGTACCGGGAAGCTGAATCCTGGACTGCTGTTGGTGAGTGAAGAAAGTGATTCTTTAATTTCCGTTGGGGATAATGAATGGAGATAGTTTTGTTTGCGATTCCCTTTCTCTGCCGGGGATCTTCTACTTTTGCTTGAGAATGATTTTGCTGGGGAGAAGAGTTATGTTGGAAGATTTCACCAATTTGGAGAAATAGACTCCGCTGGGGGATGAACTTCCGTAGCTAGAGAAATAAACTCTACTGGGGATAAGACTTTATAAATTGAGATTTATAAGACTCTGTTGCGGAAGGAGAAATCCATAAACTGCTTGGGGATTTTGTTGAAATCCTATTGGGGAATCTTGAGAAGTTTGGCGACTTCACCAGGGATTTTCTTGTTGGAGCAGTAATTGAAGATTTTTGCTCTGTTGGGGATATGTGAACCCGACACCATTAGGATGCAGGCTGAGGATATGGCAGTGACTTTTTAGTAGAATTCCCCTGCCTATATACATACTAGAGAAAGTAGTTGCGGATATTTTATGGATGGTTTGAGTGTCATCCCAACTCTTGGGGTTTTGAGTAGATGTTTATTAGGGAGACAAATGACAAGATGACGGGACATAGTCGTACGCTTTAATCCCTAACTTTTTCCTGGACCATCCTTTCAGGTTTTCAGTCCACTGGGATACCCTTTTTTCCCAAGCCGCCTTTTCAGCTTTTCGAATTGCCGAGTGTACAATTTTATTTATATATCCCTAATTTTTGCCCGAACCCTTTTGGTTCGCCGGGATGCCCTTAATTTTTCCTAGGCCTGTCAACCTAGTGGGTCTTTTTCATGCGTAGTATCTTCCGACTATGTCCATGTTCACCGGGTACGGAGAATTGTTACTGTCCATAGTAGTAAGTGTTTCCGCACTTCCAGAAGATGTTTGCTTGATCGTACATGATTTGTTGCTGGAATTCATGTCCAATTCCCCAAGTGACTCAGATGGAGATCTGCCCCTGGCTATTTGGAACTTTTGAGAGATTCCTTAAATCTTGACTTGACTTCCCCAAATCAGCGGGACATCATGCCATGCCCCTTGATTATGAAAGGGATGTTACTGGAAATGTCTTTCCATCTGCGGTGATTCTATCCATTGAGAGGATTTCTGTTCATTGAATATCCGTTGTGCAAATTTCTCTGCTGTTGAACGATTAGTCATATGCAAACAATGTCATTTAAAGAATGCAAAGCTTATGTCCGTCTTGAAGTTATAAAATTCATTTTTTTAGTAAAACAAACAAAATTTGCAAGAGTGTGATATCAACTCGGGATTTGTAGCAAGTCCTACAGGAGTCAGGATACCTGTTGCAACAATATGCATTCGAACTAACCCATGCTTTTCAGCTAGGACTTTTAAGGGTAATGTGGCCTGGTTCACGGTTTTAAGAAACAAAGGAGAAACACTCAAAATTTATTTTTACCTAATCTGTTCTTCATGATGTTCTTCAGTCCTATGCTCAGTTAATTGTGCGTTTAAATCCCAATTGAGTTTGGAATCTTTGCTCTGATACTTGGTGATGGTTCAGAAATTGAACGTGTGTTTGAGAAGGCAGTCATTTTTGTAACCTTTTCTTTTTGTTGAGTATTTGTAGCGAACTATTATCCCTGTTTTTGCCTGAACTATTTCTTTTGTGATTACAGTCAGCGGGATGCCCCAGTTTTTCTTAAGTCTCCTACATAGGTTTTGACTTAGCGGGATTTTCTTTTGGAAAATAATAACTGCCTGCTTTGATGATTATGCCGAACCATCACCATCATTTGGAAGGTATCTTCTACATTATTTGTCGAGCTTGAACCTCCGAATTAATTGAGAAAGCTACCCTGCCCCGGGTTATGATTAAGAGTTTTAATTTGTGTGAAAAGAAAAACTCCTACTTCTTTGGCTCAAAGGAGTTGACTAGGGATTATCTTCCTTATAACTCCACTGTTTAGGATTTGAAACAACGCCTGTACATCGTTAGCGGGGTCTGTTCAAAATCATACTGTAGAGATTGTGGTATCATTTTCGTCATCCTCCCTCTAAAGGCTTAGAGCTTTTGACCAAGAGTTGAATATCAGAAAAAGGAATGCAGTTTAAATATAGTGAATACAAATGAATTAATTCAAAACAGACATATGCAATGCATTGATAAAGTAACAAAGATTGACATGAAACAAATGTTCGAACAATCAAAAGAAAATTACAAATTAAGAATTCAAATGAACAAAAAGCCTCTTTGTCTGAACTTGTCACTTCAGATGGTGTGTGTTTGAGGAACAGTAGAAGAATTCAATCTGGCCATCTTGTGTGAACTCCAGTACTCCTTCGTTGATCAAGTCCTGAGTATTATTTTTCAATGCCCAACAGTCATTCGTATCATGTCCAGGACTATCAGAATGGTAGGCGCATATTGCATCAGGATTAAAGTTAGGGGAATAAGTTTTGGGGTTTGGATGAGGTCTTATCAACGTAACCAAATTCATCCTCAACATATGTTGCAATGCCTGAGGAAATGGTATGTTGATTTTGGTAAACTGCCTCTTGGGCTTATCTTGCCTTTGTTGATTACCCCGTCGTTGTTGGCAAGGTTGTGGTTGGGCTTATGACGTAGCAGCAATTTGGAAAGCTCTACTCTCCAAGCCAACCTTTTGTCCCATGACTTGATCCCCAACCTAGACTGTTTGCCTCATACGGTTGCATCCGTCTTGATGAAGCTTGTTGACAATGCCTCTTAGATCTTCTTGTCCCCAGGCTAGGCCTTGGATAAGAGCCATTTTCCTCAGCATCTAGATTCTCGTTGCCTCTACCTTAGCTTGCAGTTGTTCTAATTGTTCATCCTTGTCGTTGTCAGGATGTTTCTTGGTCAGATTCCCTACGAGGAATGTTTTCAATTATTCTTGCCCCTTGGTTTGATTCAGGAACATTTCTTTGAATTGAGCATCTTAAGTTTAGAGATCCTTTACTGTCTGTTCAAGAGCCATTTCTTCTTGCTGAAATAAACAGCAACGGGATAAGAAGCCTGTCCTTGGAAAACCTGTTATGAAATGGCATGCATGCAATGTTTTCAAGGATCTCGCGGTGTAAACAAGAAAATTTCGAAAGTTGAATTTTGCAGCTTTGATTGAAGAGCTTTCGTAACGCTGAAGGTCCTTCTACAAGAATCAAGCTCACCATTTCGAGTGGGTCATAGCCTCTGACTCAATTTGTCTTGTCTTGGTCTTTTGACGACATTGGCTAGAAGAAAATAAATCCCCTTTCCCCTTGCTAGACGCCTAACCTGCATCACAAACCCTTGAGATCCTTGAAATGGTTACGGAAATGCTATGGTATGATGTTATGATGTGTATGTTATGCATCAAGTAAAAGTGTAAGGCAATGAAGACGAGTGATTCTTAGAAGTCCAGGTTACTGGATAATGATTGTAAACAAACCCTGCAGGGAAACCAAGTTGTTAAATAATGAAATAAAACCCTGCAAGTACTTCAAGCTAAAAGCAAACAAGTCACACAAGTAGCCTTAGGTTTAGGATTGCATGGGGTTTATTGGTAAGTACCCTCTTGAAGTTTTAGTTGGCTCTACCTGTCCTAGAAATAGTAATCGGGTTCTAAGGGATCTCAATATCACTGATCCTTCCCACAAGTTTCGTTCTGATCGACAAATGACTTGCCACCAAACAAAAATTGGGAGTCAAATCTCAATAAGTGTAGTATCGAGTATCAACTGACTTCGGGCTACACCAAAGGCGGCTATCTCACTACTTCCTAATGGCCAAGTTGTTCAATTAAAGGTTCTAAGGTCAGTTGATGCTTCATGACACCACACAGCGGCCCCGTATTCTCCTTGACTACTCAAGGGCTACCAGTACCAACCAAAGTGTCACATCAACATAGCTATCGCTTCAACCATGTCGGTATACCCCATACAACCCCCATGATCTATTACTACTTACCTAAAAGGTGCCCTAGATCCGAGTGTAGGATCTATAGTAACAACCCAAACAAACCCTCCAAGGATAAAGCATACAAAGTAAGCAATTAAAACTGTTTTAAAATGAACTAACTCTTAAGGTAACCCCACTTTTCATCTCTCCCCAACAGAGTCACCAGTTCTGTGATACGGTGGCTGAACCGATTATTATACTGGTTTTTCATTTTGTATTTGCAAATGATGTGGTAAGCAAGAGTCGCCACCCACTTTTCTTTTATCCAACAAAGGAATGGGTGAAAAGAACAGAAAAAGACCATTCGAGAGTTTTCTGAGTAAGGGTGGGGTGGGGGGGTATATTATGGAAAGGGAAGGTGTTAGCACCCTTTCCATCCGTAGTTCTCTACAGGCTCTTAGATGCTTAGCTCATGTTTTGAAAATTGTTTATGCTTTGTGTGTTTTGAAAATTGTTTTAAAAATGCCTTAGTGCGGCGATTCGCTTTGTGATAACTCTTGTATCAGTCCTCAAGAGTGTTGACAAGGCGAATATTTTTGAAAGTGTTTTGAAATGTTTTTATGTATGTGCAAAAAGTTACTTTGAGCAAGCATCTAAGAACTTATCTACTTATACTCGAAAAGGTTCGTTCTTTTCCTCTTATCCTTTAGACAGTGTTATCCTACTATTAGTGAGTAGGTAGCCATATCGTTGGATGTAGGAGGGACAGACGCGGGTCATTGTTATGGTCATAAAAGGCAACATATAAGGATACCTTAGCAGTTCAGAGGGACTGTCATCATATATTTGTAGGCAACATTGAGGGACAAGATCATTTCTCATAGGCAACTCGAGGGACATTGAGGGACTATGATATTTATGATAACTTTAACTGAGGGTCTTTGCTAAGGGTATCCCTATGTTCGAGGGACATGACCATTGTTTTTCCGAAGGCAACAAGTGAGGTTACCCTAGAGATGCGAGTGTGAAATTTTGCTTGATTCAGATATATTATCTTTGAATTAAGTTATGCTATATTCAATTAATCATTACCTTTCCATACAATCCTATTAGCCGTACATCTAAGAAGTTTAGCAGGGTGCAGTAAGTAAATTGCGGAAAATAAAATTCCTAAGCTATTACAAGGCCTTGAGGTAGCTACACAATTAGATGTGGAAATTTAAACCCTAATTAAAGCTATTACAAACCGGAAAACTGTTACATAATTAAAAAATAATAGTACGAAAAATAACAACGCGCAAAAATTAAGACATGAATATGTTCGACAAAGCCTAAAAATCTAATTGCTTAATAAAATATTTTTGGTATTTTATATGAAAAAGATTTGAGATTTAACCTAATTCCTAATTAACTTTTAATTAATGAAATAATCAAGTTAAAGTAATTAAATTAATTAATTTACAAAAATTTAAATCTAATTATGAAAACCTAAGTCTACTTTTTTTGTGATTTTTTATTATTATTATTGATTTAAAAAAATGAATTTAAGAAATATAAGAAAATTAAAACAAAATAAAACAATGAAAAAAAGAAAGCCAAAGGGCCTGTGGTTTATGGAGTAATTTGGGGGGTGAGGCGCTGAATTTGGCTAGGCCAAGATCAAATAAGCCCAAACGCCCGCATGAGATCCAATGTTGCTACGTCTGGAAGGTCCACCATGGGCTCTCAGATCTGGGATGTTAGATCTAATGCAGCATAGATCTAATGGTGATCCCTTGATGACACGTAGTGTGCGCGCCTGACCCTGGAGCATTGGATCTGAAATAAACTTATTAGAAAATGCAAAATATGGAATTCCAGGGTCGAACCCAAATCCTTCTTCTCACATGCCTTATGCCTTTACCATCTGCGCTGCCTGCTTATTCATATATATATATATATATTAACACAAAAATAATATAATATAAAAGTAAATATATGGCTGAGTCACCATAACACGCATGCCATGTGAGGCCCTGTATTTTAAATGGACGAATCATAGAATATTATCCAACCACACTAGCACAGGGAGGGTCAAACCACCCCTCGTGGTGGTTGACCACCATCGTCTCCAGCGACCTCAAATCTCTAACCTGTGAAATAACATGATTCCATACCAGAAATTGAACCTACCCCCCTAAATCATAGGCTGCGAATTCAACCATGGGGTTAGTTTAATCTCAAAGGTCCTGCATCATTGAAATCGAAGCTTGCACTTCTCTAAACCCTAGCAATGGTGATTTGTATTTCTGGCATTTTTGCTTAAATAAAATACGTCAGAAAATTCATAAGCTATGATAACAATATAGATATACAATCAAAAGGGATTTATATTAAGAATTAAGTAAGTTTTGAGATCAAGAATTTTTACCAAAGTGAGAGCATCGAGTGAGGATGATTCTGGATGCTTTGGCCTTCAAGGATGGATTGGTTGACTTTCTAGGAGTCTAAGGGACGTGGATAAATGGCTGGAAGTGCTTGAAATAGACTGGAAAGGGAGATATTGAGTTGCACCACTTTTAACAATTTTTGAAAGTTTGCTAGGGTTATTTGGATGTAGTTGCGCTCTCCCATGGCTTGGCCTCTTGTTGTGCATATATAGTGAATCATATTAGGTCAACAAATATGGCCTAAATCAAATGGAATAAATGTCCTTTATTTTGCTTCCAAACTTTCCTATTTTTGAATATTTTTTCCTTTCATGGCTTGCACGATTTCCCTTGATATAATCAACATATATTGTCCATTATTTAATAGAAGAATGATTTCAAATCAATCTTATATTATTTCCATTATTTATTTATTTAATTTTGAATTTTAATGAATAAAATATCAAAATAAATAGAATAAATAATAGAATAATGCATGAGCGGGATTAAAGGTCGTGGACCATGTTATAAATAGTTCATATCATAGAAACCAAGGCCCATTTGAAAGAAATCCAAGATTGATCAATATTCTCTTCATGCATTTCTTCAAAATTGATCAATTTTAGTAATGCATATCTCTCCCAATTTTAACTCTTTGAGGGTGTTCTTTGACTTTTTAGAGTGCTTAGGATCTCCTCTAAACAACCCTTTTGGTTTCATCTCAATTGGATTTTTCATGTTCATGTACCGAGCTTTGATCCAAAAGGTGTTTTTGTTGACTTTTTGAATGGACCCATAATGTCTGAGCTTATATCTTTCAATTGGTGCATTTCTTGACCTTGAGGGATGAAGAGAAGTTGTAGGGAATTTAATTTTATTCAAAATGAGCCTTTGTGGAAATTTTTTTGATAAGGTATGAGCAAGTTATGCCTTGTCAAAGTTTGGTTGACTTTTCCTATAGAAACCCTAATTAGCAATTTTTGAGTTTTGATGAATTAGGAGCATTTCTTGAGGAATCATGATAAACCCTTGATAAAATTATGTATATCACTTCAAAATGTTGATGTTGACCAAAAATCTTGAAGTTCGACTGTATATAGGCCACAATTGACTTTTAACCTAACATAGTTGAGTGTCAGGCATTTGAGTAGTTGACTGAGAAAACTTGTTGTGCAAAGAATGAAATTTGGAATTGACTATCTTGAAGACATATTAGGACCATGGGAAACACTTGATACCTTTGGAGCTCACACATCTTGATGAAAATTGAAACCCTAGCTAGAGATTCATTGCCTTAAGAGGAGAATTTGTCTAGTCAATTCTTAGTCATCCTTGAGCAATTTGAGGACCTCAATGGGCATGCCTTGAGTAAAATGAGAGGGAAAATTTTGGGGTATAACAAAAGGAAATTTGGAAAATGTTGTTGTTTCCATCTTGTGCAACTGCCATCAGTAGCGGGTATTTGTATTTCCCGTACAACCACGTTCAATTAATCTGAATAATAGGTTTGTATGACGCAAACCCTATGATGCAAAGATAAAAATCCCAGAACATTCTACTAAATATTCCATTTTTGGTGACATGAGTACCATCTGAGGCATACACTAATAATGTTTCTATAATATAAACAGTTCCCGGAGAATACGTCTGAAGTGCATGCAGGTAGCAGGAAGTTCTTTGGATGACTCCTCCTAGTTTCCATATACCTTTTCAACCGCCTTGGTCTTGGCTAACCACGCTGTTGTACCCAAAAATTTGCCCTCTCATTTCTCAAAGAATCACTCTGGACCCTCAGGTTTGCTTCCATCCAGTTCCAAACCTTGAATTGTAATCTTTTTTAAGAAAGTCATCCACAAGGACAAAATGGTCAATTGCATACTGAAAAGTCAAACTTTGACTTTTTGATCAAAATCAAGTGTCAAGAATCATATTTCAACAAGACATCTTGAAATATGAAGTTTGTTTCATCTAGAAATTCAAAAGTCAAAACGACTTTGGAAAAGTCAAAATTCTAAAATACTTAGAATTTTTTCTAAGTGTTTAAGAAACATGACAAACTCAACTTCTGATCAGGTTATCACCACGATGCAAGATGATTCTGGAAGAACTTATGATACAATAGTTATAGATTTCAATGAGATCTAAAACATTGCAGAACAGAACTTCTCTTGGAAATACTGGGATTTCAAGTTATAACTCCTCAGAGACACGTCCTTAAAACTGAGACACTCAGCAAATTCTGGTCACTTTCAAAACAGAGTTTAGTCAGAACTTCTGGGCCAGCTTTCAGAAAGATTCAGCCAGAGTTTGCAAGGGTAATTGAAAGAAGATTACAAAGCATGCTGCAAGCTTCCTTGAAAGTCTGAAAGCTCCTTCAAAACATGCTAAAGCAAAGAGATACAAAGATCAGAGGTTGGACGTTACGCTGAAGCAAAACTTCTTATCCAAAATTTAGCAATGACGCAAAATCTCACATTGCAGGATTCCTGGTTTGATAAATCTCATCATCATTTAATGCTCACAACCAATTTTGAGTCTTTATCCAAAGGATCTCCCCACGCGTGGCATAAAAGTACCTTTGCTGTCTTTAAAAAGCAACTTTTGTACAGAAATATGTGAGGGCCCATGTGTTGCTTTTTCTTTTGGGTTTAGTTTTCCTTAATCCTTGCTTGCTAATCCAGTTTAGGCATGGCTAAAAAACTTCCAACTACCACACCTATTTGAACTTGCTTCAAGAACAAGTCAGCGCCTAGCACATGATAGTTGTACCCTTGATCTCTCCAAGCTACAAGATCCTTGCCTATAAATTGGAAACCATTGGCAATTGTAAAGGGGTCGAAATTTTGAAAAAAAGAAAAGCCTTGAACCCCTGCAAGAATTCCAAGAAGTCCCAAAAAACTACAAAAAAATCTGTTGGCTTTTTAGAGAGAGATTAGTCAAAAGAAAGAAAAGAAAACTGTGATACCTTCATAAAAAATCTAAAATTCCCAAATAGAAAACCAAAACATTCGTTCTTCCCTTGAAGTAAAAGAATTTGGTATTCTCTCTTCCATTGTTCTTGCTGACTCCAGAATATCTGAAGGCAGCAACTCAAGTTCCTAATACACACTCCAGGTTCAAGGTAAGTCTCCCTGACTCTGCATCTTTTCATTCAGAACATCATCAAACATGTAAATATCATAGTATTAATGTTGTTCATATCACTGCGTAAGTAGAAAAACCGTGGATCAGAACTTCTTAATTAAGGCTAGACCTAGGATCAGAATCATAACTTCTATAAACTGTTGTGCTCTTATCCTTCTGATTTGCTGTTTGCTAAAAACTGAATAAGTTATCATTGTGCTGATTGATACAAGGAAAGAGTTGAAATGTAGCACATAACTTTTATGATTTTTCTCACTGATAACACACACACTGAACTTCCGATTCTTACATGCTGATAATGCGCTGAACTGTTGATGTTCACTCACTGGCTTAGCACAATGCAAAACTTCTGATGTTTCCACTCACTGTTTTAACACGAACAAAATTTCTAAGACTTCCTCACTGTTCTGACGCTCAGATGTTCAGCACATAGAAACCCAGAATTTCTGCGTCTCTCCTCTAACGTTTATTGCAGGACCTCAGAATGTACTAATCTAGAACTTCTGATTACACTGACGTTCCCTTCTGAGTCACTACGTGCTTAGCCTCAGAACTTCTGATCTTTGTCATTTTGCTTGCAGCAGCATGCTATTTCTATCTTTCATTTATTTTCCTTTTCATCATTTTTAATATTACCTCTTTTTTATTAGCGTTAAAAGACATAAAAATATTTTCTTTTATTAATTAATTAATTTCTTTTCATTAAGACAAAAAACCATTTTCTAAACAAGTCCTTTTTCTTTCTTGCATTATTATTTCAATATGGTTGTAATAAATAATTAGGATTTATTTTCTTGCAAACCCCATTCGTAAATTTGTATACCCCACCCCCTACTGATTGTAATAGCGTAGAATCCTTAATTTCCACACTTTTTTTGCTTTTATACATTGTTAGTAACTAGGGTGTGTATGGCAAGATATGAAAATCAACAAATAGATCACCCTAATCAAGACAAAATTACGCATGCAATCAAATACACTTGCACACTAGCACCCCTAGGGTGATTCCACTTGTTGCCTTACAAAAATGGCCATGTTATGCATGTGGGATGTCTTAGCACAAACAAAAATCATAAAAATACAAGATCGTAGTCCCTCGATGACGCTATCAAAGTTTCCTTTAGAAATGATCTTAGTCCCTAAAGAAAAAATGGTAAGTCATCTCACAACATTGCTATCATGGTTATACAATGACCCAACATCCGTCCCTTGACATCCAATGATGGGGCTTCTTACCAAAACAATGGTAAGGTAGCAACGTCTAAAGGAGGAGGAAAAGAACACCTAAAGACCTTTTGAGTAGGTAGATTGCCCCTAGTTGCTTGCTCCATTTCAAAATAAACATCCTTACTATTTTAAAAAATAATCACATACACTTTCAAAACATCTTCAAAACATTTTCCAAACATTGAAAACATTTTTCAAAAGATCAACACTTTGTATACATTTTTACGAACGAGAATCATTACAAAGTTTTCCTAACCGATGGCGCCTTTTCAAAATACTTTCAAAAACCACACAAAGCATATTTTCAAACAAAAGCAAGTGATCTAGCAAGTAACTAAGAGCCCATGGAAAATCATGGATGAAAAGGGTGCTAATACCTCCCCTTTTCATAATCTACCCCCCGAACTCAAGAAACAATCTCAAAGGTGTTTCCTGTGCTTTTTTTACCTTTCCTTTTGGATAAAAGAAAAGTCGGTGGCGACTCTTGCTAACCGCAACATTTGCGATAAAACGCAAAACCTTCAAGTCAGTTCTCCCACCGTATCACAGAACTGGCGACTCTGCTGGGGAATAAATTCTAAAAGTGGGGGTTACCTTAGGGTTTAGATCACATTTACTTGCTTACATTGATTGACTTGTATGCTTTACATTATGGTTCTTTGTTTGGGTTTGAATCCTCTACCCGGATTTGGAATACATTATAGGTAAGTAGCAATACGTTGTGGAAACTGTGTGGGGTATACCGACATGGTCTAAGCAATATCTACATTAGTGTGACATATTTGTGGGTACCGGTAGCCTTTGAGTTAATCGAATAGAATACGCGGCCGCTGAGTGATGTCATGAAGCACTAATGAACCCCTAGAACCTTTACTTGAGCAACGTGGCCTTTAGGATGTAGTGAGATGACCGACTTTGGTGCAGTCCGAAGTTGGTAGATACTCGATACTACACTCATTGAGGTTTGGTTTCTTGGAATATTTCGGTCGCCATTAAAGAGGCTTGAGCTGAAACAATAACTGTGATCGATGGGAATGAGAACTGACTGTTTTGGAATGCTGGTTTGCGTTTGCGTTTCGCAAAATGTCGCGGTAAGCAAGAGTCGCCGCCGTCTTTTATTTTATCCAACAAGGAAAGGACAAAAGCACAGAAAAATTCCTTTTCGAGATGTTTCTCGGGTTCGGGAGGTAGATTATAGACAGGGAAGGTGTTAGCACCCTTTCTATCCGTGGTTATCCACGGGCTCTTAGGTACTTGCTCACTATGTTTTCAAAAAAGTTTTGCTTTTCTTTTTGTTTGTGGGTTTGAAAAAGTTTTTGTTTGAAAACTTCGATTTAACTCTTGTTTCTGTCCTCAAGAGTGTATGAAGTGTTTTTGAAAACTTTGTTTGAAAAGTGTAAGTGCGAAAAATTTGTTTTTGTTTTGAAAGAGCAAGTACCTAAGAACCTCTACCTACTCAAAAGGAATTAAACTGTGTAAATGTCCCTTTAGACAGTGCTATCCCACTATGAAGGAGTAGGTAGCATCGTCGTTGGAGTTTTCGGGTCAATTCGATTTTAGGGGCGTGTGGTCACTAAAGCAACGTTAGGACGCTTTAGTGATAATCCTAATGTCTTAGATCATTTTTATCGAGGCAACCATTTCGAGGCAACTTTGATCTTTAGACAGGAGGACGACCTCTAAGACTTCCTATACTCAATGACCACGTTCGAGGCAACCAAGTGAGGCGTACCCTAGGAGTGGCATGTGCGAGTGTATTGTTTTTCAGTTTATATTATCTTTGTACATGTTAATGGTGAGCTACGGTTGATTTTAATTTAAGATAGATCTTGTCATGCATAGCCTAGTTAGCATACATCTAGCAGTTAATGGTTGCGGAAAATAAAACTAAGCTATTACAAGGCGTCGGGTATTTACATCGCCAAAAACAAACCCTTGAAAGTAAATGCGGAAAGTAAATAAAAGCGGTAAATAAAAAATCCTAAGTTAAAGCTATTACATCCTCGGAGCAATTACAATATATAGATCAAAATAGTACGCGCGAGAAAAAGTTTTTTCAAATAAAGCATGTTTTTGGTCTTTTTTAAGTTAGGAATTAAGTCTAAATTAATAATGGAATTAAAAAGGAAATATTTTGGGTTTTATCTTAATTAAGGAAATAAAATTAAAAAAAGGTGAAAATATTAAAACCTAATTCTAAGTCAATTTTTATTTATTGCAAAAAATGTTAAGATTAAACCTAATTAAAAAACTAAACTAATTGGTTAATAGTTTATTTACAAAATTAATTACTAAAATTAATTGGTGAGAATAATATTTTGTTGTTGTCTGTTTTTTATGAAAAAGAAGGTTAGTGTGTTAATTAGTTAGTTAGTTTTTAATAATAATAATAAGAGCAAAAAAATATGAAAAGAAAAGAAAAACAAAAGCAAACTGTGGGGGGCGCTGGGCTTGAAGAAGGGAGGTTTGGTCAGCATTTTTTCAGGCTCAGCACGCTGGCCTTTGTTGACTCTCCAGATTGCCTATGCTTGCATTGACTTGAATCCATGGTGGATCAATGGTTCTGGCCTTTGGATCTAGCTCGAAGCCACTGGGTACGTTGAGATCTGAGGATGTATGGTGTTCCCTGCCTTCAGCGCTGCATCTGAGTACCTGAAGAAAAAGCGTAACAAAGTTTTGGGGGACCTGGGATTTGAATCCAGGTCCCAGGGGGTCTTGCACTAACGCGTTCACCAACCGGACAATCTGCCTCATTCGTTAGTTAAATAGAGAACAAATATTATATACAAACAATAATTATGCCTGGCAAAAAAATAAAAAAATGCGTAATTGATTCAAACGAACCAATCACGCCCAGCCACATTATCGTCTTCCTCACAAAAGCATGGTTCGTTTACCTGCAGATTTTGTTCTGCAGGAAGTTTCGTGGGGTCGTTCGAACGTCTCTCCTAGGCCATGAAAATAAAATCTAAGAGTACCAACGTACTCGTCTCTTCCTCCTGGTCATCCATGTAACCATGGTTTGCATTGATTTTCCCTGTGACATAAACGCCTAAAAAACCAGAACCGGAACCCTAGGTTCTATATATGGGGTTAGAAGCCATGAAAATTAAATTGGATAATGCCAAAACATTCTAAATCAAATAACAATCACAAATATGTCAATATTTTAAAGAAAATATGCAAGCATGGGTGTTTTCGATTTCATGTTCAAAGGCGTTTTCTAGAACACTTACAGTGCGATTTAGATGATGAAAAGCTTGGTTTTTGATTGGCCTCGCTTCAGGAGGTTGATGGCAAGAGAGTCACGTCTTTCTTTGGGTCAGAATCTGCCTCCAAACCAAAACATGATCACCACTTTTCAAGCATTTCTTTTCAAGGTCGGGGCGCCGTTTCTGCAGAGTTTGTGTAGGTGTTTTTCACGTGTGTTTCATCAAGGGTTTTTCGTGTGTTTATGCAAGGGTTTTTCATGTGTTTCTGCAAGGGTTTTTCGTGTGTGATTTGTCTATGAGCAGCAGGTTTATATAGGCAAAGAAATTAGGTCAACAAATGTGTATCAAATCTTGGTCCATTATGATGAAGCGATTTGATTTGATCTTCATGAAAACTTGCCAAATTTGATTCAATCATGCATTTCTGCCAGCTTGCTCTGAGTTGTTTGGGCCTCCATCTTGATGGAAATCAAAAACTGACTTACCTCTTCGATTTTGCCTTCTTTGCCAGTTTCGATTGCTTCAAAGTCCCAATTCGAATCTATTCCTTATTAGACAACCTCGACCAGCCCTTGGCCTTGTGATGAGTCTAAGTTCTGATTCGAAGTGTTCAGAACTTCCTTTATCAGAGCATCTTAGGTTGAGAGAAACTCTGCACTGAAATGCCATTCGAAAATCATTTCGTTCTGATATTCTTATTCAGGGAAATTCTGCACTGAAATGTCATTCGAAGGGTATTTGTCCATATACCAATCGAAGGGTACTAATTGAAACTTCAATCGAAAGACACTGTTAACAGGCCAATCGAAAGGTCTTGTTCATGCTAATCGAAGGCTCTTGTGTTGCCTCCTTCGAATGGACTTCTTATGTACCTTTTGAATGGGCCTTCTGAGTGCTTCTTCGAATGAGTCATTTACATGCTCTTCGAATGAGCTTCTCGCCTGGTGAGTTGAAGGTAAGCCTGAAGTAGCTAGTGCATAGTCGAAGCATTGTAACATTGACTTGATCGAAGGAGGGTCCAGCGCTCAATCGAAGACCTGCAGACCAAAACCTGATCGAAGAGTACTAAATGCCCAATCGAAGACTGGTGAACCAAACCTGATTGAAAGGTTCTCAACGGCTAATCGAAGCCTTTTCTCAGATGCCAATCGAAAGACACTTTATATATCTTCAAAAAAACTTTATTTTCCTTAGGCAAGGGTTTGTGACTAACCATGTAAGGGAAGACCTTTGAAAACATGGGAGGGCAAATTTTGGGGTACAACAATAACCAAGGAAACAATCTAGTGATATTGAGCTCCTTAGAACCCGGTTACTATTACTAGGACATGTTTAAGTCAACTAAACTTCAAGAGGGTACTTACCTATAAAACTCCATGCAAGCCTAAACTAAGGACTTGTTTGCTTTGTTTGTATATGCATACTTGTACATTAGATCATGGACATCATGAACATCATATACATCCACTAACCATTTCAAGGATTTTGGGATTCATCTTTGTTCTTGTTTTGTAGGATATGGATTCACTTCGCAGGAAAACTATTCAAGTCAACCTTGTAAGAATTCCTCCTCAACTTAAGGAGCTAGCTTCAAATATTCCTGAGAACTCTCCATTCACCGAAAGACATGGCCGTCTACTCAACCTGGTCACCTCCAACACAGATGAGGATATGATGAAGGTGCTCTTTCAGTTCTTTGATCCTTTGCACCATTGCTTCACATTTCCCGACTATCAACTTGTGCCTACTTTGTAAGAATTCTCCCAACTCTTGAGGATTCCCATTCTCAATCAACTACCTTTCAGCGGTACAGAAAGAGACCCAAAGCCAGAAGAGATTTCTCAAGCTCTACACTTGCGCTCATCTGATGTCACAACTCATTGGGAAAAAAAGGAGTAGTGTCAAAGGTTTCTTAGCAAAGTTCCTATTTGAGAAAGCCCAAAGCTGTTGGAATTCCCTAGACTTGCAAGCCTTTTAGGAAATTTTGGCTCTTCTCATCTATGTGATGGTTTTGTTTCCAAATCCTGACCAACTCATAGATGTGAACGCCGTCAAAATCTTCATATCACGCAATCCGGTGCCTACATTGCTAGGGGATATCTTACACTCTTTTCACACTCTCACAATGAGGAAAAGAGGTGTCCTTATGTGTTGCACTCCTCTTTTGGCAAGATGGTTTATTTCTCATCTTCCCCAATTAGTCATAAAGAATGAGCAAGGTTCAAGGTGGTCACAAAGGTTGATGACGCTCAAACATTCAGAGGTGCTCTCGATCCAAAGAGAATGTTATCATCGTCGGCCATTGTGGATAATTACCTAATGTCCCTCTACTTGGATTTAGGGGATGAATCACCTATAACCCCTGCTTAGCTTTAAGATAATTTAGTTACGCTCGAAGGGATGGCCCACACAAGATGCTGATTCAAGGTTTGGTATTCGACTACGAAAACGACGATCAAGGTCTTCGCCAGAGATTTATCCGAGCTTGGGGGATGCTAAACAAGGTGGATAGCAAGACTTTGGGGCACAAGAATTCCATCCCTCTTGAGCCTTACCTCAAATGGGTACGAACTCGTGCTCAGAGTCTTATGATGCCTTACCCCTCCATTCTCCTGATAATCATTGAGCCTGTCAAGGAGGGAGATGTTCCATACACTATCCTACATCATGACATGCCCACATCTCTTGAAGACCTACAAAGGGATTGGATACAACTCAAAGGAGAGTGAGATACTTTTGAAGCCCAATTCTATGCAAGCGAGAAGAAGGTTTTGGAACTCACTAGGATACTTCATGAGGAGCGGACTCTAAATGCCTACATTGCACCCAATAGGATGCGCACTACTTTTTTATCTTAGAGTTTTGTATTATTTTGTCCAAGGGAAATTGATGTACTCAAACTTTATCTTATTAATATAACATGTATTTCTTTTTGTCTAAAAAAATTTGAATCTTTGAAATCCTTGAAAACATTGCATATGCATATATCATTCATCATAACATGAACAGGTCTTATGCAACAAGTCTCCTCATCTCTCTACTATTTATTTTAGTAAGATGGATCTCTAACAAACAGTGAAAGATCTCCAAGCTCAGAATACGCAGTTTCAACAATTGCTCATGACCCTAGCCAAGGGGCAAGAAGAATTGAAGACTCTGCTAGCTGAAGAGAGGAAAAATAAAACAAAGAAGGTAACTGGAGTCTTAAACATGGGGAGAAGATTTCAGGGGCAGACAAGAAGGACTTTGAATTTCGCGACAACATCAGGTGAAGGAGAAGGGAAAGGCAAGGAAACAACTGTCCCATCAGAAGAGGAGGAAGAAAAGGAAGACTACTATGAGGAACAATATCCTCCAGTTGATGATAAGTACAAACATCTTGAAGAACGGTTGAGCGCGATGGAAATACAAAAGGTGCTAGGCTTAGACTTTGAGGAATTGAGACTAGTGTCGGGGATTGCGATTCCTCTGAAATTCAAAGCGCCTACATTTGCCAAATATGATGGAGTGTCATACCCTAAAATGAATCTCCGGTCATATGTGAGAAAAATCCAATCCCATACCGCTGATAAAGACTTATGGGTGCACTTTTTCCAAGAAAGTATGTCTGGAACATAACTCGATTGGTTTTACCAACTAGAAAGAGCCAACATCCATAATTGGGAAGATCTTACCGCGGATTTCTACAAGCAATATCAATAAAATGCTGATTTGGCGCCTACCTGTACTCAACTCCAGAGTATGGCCATGGTTTCCAATGAAGGTTTCAAGGATTACGCACAAAGATGGAGAGATTTGGCTGGAAGAGTTCAACCCCCTCTGTCTGAAAGGGAAATGGTAGACATGTTCTTAGGCACCTTATATGGTCCCCTTTTCAACCATTTAATCGGAAGTTCATCTGCAGGCTTTACTGAACTAATATTGACCGGAGAGAGGGTGGAAGCTGACATAAAAAGTGGAAAGATTCAGAAGGATTCATCTTCTTCTACAGCTGTAAGGAAGCCTTTCATCGGGAAGAAAGAGGTAGTTGCTGTATATCCGCAAAGGAACCAAGATAGGGCCGAACACCGACCAATGGTGGGGGCTGTTATGATTCCCAAGCCTACATCTGATCAACAAAGAAATAATCAACCAAGGGTGGAAAGACCAGTCAGGAAATTCACCAGAATTAACATGACTCTGTCTCAAGTATTACCACATATTCTGAGATCCAACTTGGTAACCTTGAAAGAAGCTCCGAAAAACCCCAATACAACATCCCCTCATTATCATCCCAATGCCCATTGCGCATATCACTCTGAAAGTCCTGGTCACGATACTAATAACTGTCGGGCCTTGAAGAACAAAATACAAGACCTCATTGAAGCAAAAGAAATTGAGTTTGATGCACCCGAGAAGCCAAATGTCATTTCTGCTCCTATGCCCAGACATGGTCACAATACCAATGCTATTGAATCTTCTTCAGAGTCAGAGTCTTTATCAGCTTCAGAAACATATGTTTCAGACTTTTCTTCAGGAGTTCTCTTATCAGAGTCAGGACAAAACCTTTCCCAATTCCAAACTTCTGATTCTTTGATAATGACATCTCTGCTTAACTCAACTTTGTTAGTTTCTGGATAATAAACTTTGTACGAACCTGTACTGTGGTGCCTCACTAGTAACATTACTTTACTTCTATCACCCAACTTCTGTCTTCTAGCTTTTGGGACATGTTTGTAACATACATGTGATACAGTGGCAGAACCAACTGTTAATACTGGTTTGTGTTTTTTGTTTGCAAATATTTCGGTAAGCAAGAGTCGCCACCGACTTTTCTTTTATCCAACAAAGGAAAGGGTGAAAAGAACATAAAAAGACTTTTTCGAGATTTTTGAGTAAGGGGGGGGGGGGGTAGATTATGGAAAGGGAAGGTGTTAGCACCCTTTCCATCTGTGGTTTTCCACGGGCTCTTAGGTACTCGCTCCTTTTTGAAAACTGTTTTCGTGTTTGTGTGTTTTGAAAGATTTTGTTTGCTTTATATTAACTCTTGTATCAGTCCTCAAGAGTGTGATAAAGAGTTTTTGAAAGTAGTTTTTGAAAGTGTGTAAGTGTGAAAAGAATCATATTTGAGCAAGTACTTAATAACTATCTACCTACTCGAAAAAGGATGTTCTTTTCCTTCTACCCTTTAGATAGTTCTATCCTACTATTAGTGAGTAGGTAGCCATATCGTTGGATGTTGAGGGACTATCGAAAGTGACTCTTATGGTCAATGAAGGCAACATGTAAAGATACCTTAGCATTCTAAGGGACTGTCATTATGTAGGCAACATCGAGGGACAAGATCATTTCTTGCAGGCAACTCGAGAGACATTAAGGGACCATGATCTTTATGATGAATTTTAAACTGAGAGTCTTTGCTAAGATATCCCTACATTCGAGGGACATGACCATTTCCGAAGGCAACAAGTGAGGTTATACCCTAGGGGTGCAAGTGTAAGAAATGTGTTTTTTTTCCAGATATTTTATCTTGAAGTTAATGACATAATGATTAATTTATTAATTCTTATCACGCACGCCTAATTTACTAACAGTTTATATACAAGCATATAAGAAATATAGAGGCGAGAAATAAATTTCCTACAGCTATTACACGGCTTTGGTGTAGTTACATAAATAATGACTGAAAAGTAAAATGCGGAAATTGAAAACTCTAATTAAACTATTACAAATAGGGCATAGTTACATAATAAAAATTAATCGTATGAAAAATAATAACACACAAAAATTAAGACTAGAATAAGTTCTAAACCCTAAAAAATCTAATTGCCTATTAAAAATATTTTGACGTTAGGGAGGTGTTGTTGTGTTAGGGAGGTCTATGGTATGCCTGCATGCTAGAGGCGATGGATCCAGGTCAGCTGAAGATCTGATGGCGATGATGTGGTTAGCCCATGATATGCGTGAGTGGCCTGACTACACTGGATCTGGAGGAAAATCATCAGAAAAAATAAACTTCAAGACCTGGGAATCGAACCCAGGTCTCTCCCTTTGCACCCTTATGCCTTTTCCATCTGCGCTGCTAGATCATTCATGTATATAAACAAAACAAAACTATATAATGTAAAATAAGGACAACTGCTGAGTTATCAAACACACGCCAACAAGTGGGGTCCATGATATTTGAACGATCTAACCAGAAGAAGCCATTATGCCACGTAGGGTCACCGACTGGTCAAACCACCTCAGAGGGTGGCTCCGGTCATCATCTCCAGCCATCCAAAAATGTAACCTATAAAATAGGGAGATTTGAAGCCTGAAATTTTGCCTACCCCCCCTAAAACCTAGGCTGCGAGTTCAACCATGGCCTTAGTTTGGTCTAAAGATGTCTCCATCTTTGAAACCGAAGTTCACATGTTTTCAAACCCTAACAATGGCAAGCTTTGATTTTGGAACTGAAACTCACATGAAGCATGTTTAAACATTTACAATGATCAATATGAACATATATATGCACACATAACTCATTTATATTGTGTGATAGGAGGATTTGAATTCAAGAAATTATACCAAATTGGTGATGCTTGAAGGAGGGATCCTGGGCACAATTTGACTTGGCTAACGAATGAGGATGACTCCTGGGACCTTCAGGAGGAAACTAGGATACTTGGTTTGGATGGAGAAGGCTTGGATCACTTAGTACAGTGTTCACATTTTCTTTTAAACTTTTGGAAATAATTTTGGACTTGTGGAGGCAGCTTTCACGTGTGTATTAGGTCTGAACTTGTTGTGTATATGTAGTAAATCTCATTAGGTCAACAATTGTAGAAAAAATCCAATGCTTTGATGAGAAATATCTTCTTTCCAATTATTTGATTTTTGGCTTGTTTTGGAACAAATCCAATCTTTCTTCCCTCCATGATTTCCCTGTGATTTGCCAACATATTTTACCTTTCATTTGATGAGAAAAAGATTCTCAAATCATATCATTCATTATTTCTTTTATCAGATGAGTGGGGTTGGATATTTCTCTCAAGTTATGAACCTAAGACCTCTCAAGTTGATAGAACCAGTCCAATTGTGTGCCTGACAAACTGTCTTGGAAAAAGTGTACCCAGAGGTCTTTATCAGATGAGTGAGGTTGGATCTTTCTGACATAGGATCTCAGATGCATCTTTGGGAAGGACAGACCGTCATACTTAGAAAATGTTGGTACTTTGAACTTGGGAGGAATGACGATCCCAGCGACCAACCCTAGTTCTTCAAAATCTAAACCAGGTACCCTTTGCAACTCCATGGCTGCCAATCTATCCTCAAGATTTTTATATTTATCATCCGCCGGGGGATATTGTTGTTCGGAGTAGTCTTCATCCTCTTCCTCTTCTTCCTCTTCAACTTCAGATTCAGAAGGTCCCACAACTCCTTTTCCTTTATCAGCCCCTTCATCAGACGTTGAGGGGAACTCGAGAAATTTTCTAGCATTGCTTTCAAACCTTCTTCCAAAAGTGGCTACTCCGGGCCTTTTCTTCTTTTTATCTTTATTTTTCTCCAACAGTTCTTTAAGGTCCTCTTGACCCTTTGCTAAGGTCACGAGGAGTTGCTGGAATTGAGAATTCTGTGCTTGCAGATCCTTAACCGTCTGCTCCAAATCCATCTTGCTGAAATAAACAGCAGAAAGATAAGGAAACCTGGTGTGAAGACCTGTTTATGCATATGATGAATGGTATGTTATTCATGTAAGGCATTCAAGGATTTAGAAATTCAAATTTGTTGCAAACAAAAAGGAACACACGTCATATTAAGAAGAAATTGTTAGTACATAAGTGCCCCATGGGCAAAATATTACAAAATTCTTAATGTAAAAAGACATTGCGTATCCTCTTTGGTGCGATGTAAGTGTTGAGAGTTTCCTCCTCATGAAGTCGGTGGGTAAGCTCCAAAACCTTCTTCTCACTGGCATATAAGCTGGCTTCAAAAGTATTCCGTTCTTCCTTGAGTTAGATCCAACTCTTTTGCATTTCTTCTCATGATGTTGGCATGTCAGGATGTAGGAGGGTGTATGGAACCTCTCCTTCCATAACAGGCTCTTTGATCAAGGGGAGAATGTGAGGGTATGGCATCATAAGATTCTGGGCGCGAGTTCGTACCCACTTGAGACAAGGCTTGAGGGGGATGGAATTCTTGTGCCCCAGTGTCTTACTATCCACCTTGTTGGGTATCCTCCAAGCTCTGATGAACCTTTATCGAAGTCCTTGCGCATCATTGTCGAAGTCAAAAACTAGGTCAGGAATCAACATGTCATGAGGACCATCCCTCCGAGCATATCCAAACTGTATTAGAGCTAAACATGGGTTGTATGTAATGCCTCCCCTAATGCCAAGTAGTGGGACATTAGGGAATTCCCCACAACGATCAATGATGATGACATTTTCTCTGGACCGAGAACACCAATGTACATCAGAATGTGTGAGGGTCATCAACACTTGTGACCACCTTAAACCCTGCTCATTCTTTAAAACTGATTGTGGAAGGTGAGAAATAAACCACCTTTCTAGGAGAGGAGTACAACACATGAGAACACCTCTTTTCCTCATTGTTCGTGTGTAAAATGAGTGTAGGATGTCCCCAAGCATTGTAGGCACAGGATTCCGAGATATGAAAATCTTGATAGCATTCACATCTATAAGTTGATCAGGGTTTGGGAACATGACCAACCCATAGATAAGGAGTGCCACAATCTCTTCAAAGGCTTGTAGATCAAGAGAATTCCAGCAGTCTTGTGCCTTCTCAATTAGAAACTTTGCCAAGAAACCCTTGACACCACTTCTGGTTTCCCAATGTCCCTTGATGTCAGATGGTTGCAAGTGTAATGCTTGGGCAACATCTTCAGGCTTTGGTTCCTTTTCCGTACCGTTGTAGGGTAGTTAATGAAGAATAGGAATTCTCAGGAGTTGAGAACATTCCTCCAAAGTAGGTACTAGTTGGTAATCAGGGAATGTGAAACAGTGGTGTAGGGGGTCAAAGAACTGGAAGAGAACTTTCACCATGTCTTCTTTAATGTTGGAGTTAACCGAGTTGAGAAGTCTACCATGTCTTTCACTGAAGAGAGAATTCTCTGGAATCCTGGAAGTGAGCTCCTTGAGTTGAGGAGGGATTCTCACAAGGTTGACTTGAATTGTTTTCCTGCGAAGAGATTCCATGACCTATAAAACAAGAGCAAAGATGAAGATCCAAACCCTTGAAATGGTTAAGGGATGCATATGATGCTTTATGATGTTCGTGATGTATGCACAAACACATGTACAAGCAAGTCACACAAAACCCTAGTTTCAGGCTTGCATGAGGTTTCATAGGTAAATACCCTCTTGAGTTTAGTTGGCTCAAACCTGTCCTATAAATAGTAACCGGGTTCTAAGGAGCTCAATATCACTGGATTGTTTTCTATGTTCATTATTTTGGTTTAGCCACTTAACTAGCGACCAAAATATTCCAAGAAAACAACCCTCAATGAGTGTAGTATCGAGTATCTACCAACTTCGGACTGCACCAAAGCCGGTCATCTCACTACCCCTAATAAAAGGCCAAGATGGTCAAGTAAGGTTCTAAGAGTTCATTAGTGCTTTATGACATCACTCAGCGGCCCAGTATTCTCTTTGATTGACTCAAAGGCTACCGGTACTCACAAATATGTCGCACTAATATAGCTATTGCTTCAACCATGTCAGTATACCCCACACAGTTTTCACAACGTATTGCTATTTACCTATGAATGTTTCCCAAAAATCCGGGTGAGGATTCAAACCCAAACAAGAGAACCAAATGTAAAGCAATCAAAGCAAACAATATAATCATGCAAAGGGTGATCTAAGCCCTAAGGTTACTCCATTTTTAAAGTTATTCCCCAGCAGAGTCGCCAGTTCTGTGATACGGTGGGAGAACTGACTTGGGATTTTGCGTTTGTGTTTGCAAATGTTTCGGTTTAGCAAGAGTCGCCATCGACTTTTTATTTTATCCTAAGGAAAGGTCAAAAAGCACAGGAAAGACCTTTGAGATGTTTTCTTGGGTTTAGGGAGTAGATTATAGAAAGGGAAGGTATTAGCACCCTTTCTATCCATGGTTATCCATGGGCTCTTAGTTACTTGTTTAGATCACTTGCTTTGCTTTTCAATTGTTTGAAATGGTGCTCTTCAATTGTTTGAAATGGTGCTTTGTGTGTGATTTTGAAAGATGTTTTGAAAAGAGGCCATCGTTGTGGCAACCTTTGTAATGATTCTTGTTTGAATGTATACAAAGGTGTTTTTTGTCTTTTGAAAAGTTTTCAATGTTTGAAAGTAGGGTTTTGAAATTGTGTGGTGAAGTGTGTTTTGAAGATAGCAAGGATGTTTTTGCAAGTTTTGATCAAGTAACTAAGAGTTATATACCCTATTTTACTCAAAGATCTTTCTTACGTTTTTAACCCTTTTAACAGTGTTGTTTAACCATTGTATTTGGTGAACAACCTTGTGTTAGGATGTTAAACGGGACAGGCGCGGGTCATCGTATAAACCATGATAGCAATTGTGTCAAGTATTTTTGGCAATTTTCTTGAGGGACTTGATCATTTTGTTTAGGCAACCTATATAGCATCATCGAGGGACTATGATCTTTTGTTTTGTTTTTGTTTTGCCAAAGTACTTGACATGCATATCATGGACCATTTTTGAAGGCAACAAGTGGATTGTAACCCTAGGGGTACAAGTGTGCATTGTGTTTGTTTTTTTTCATGCATTTTTGTCTTTGATTAGGTCAAACTATTTGTTGGTTTTGATTTTGCATATAAACCCTAATTCTCTAATCATGGCATAATTGAAAGCTTAAAGGTGCGAGAATTTAAATTCTACACTATTACAACATGATATAGGGAGGGGGGGGGGGGGGGGGGGGGTACAAATAGGGGATATATTTGCAAGAAATTAAACCCTAAATTATTACAACCAAATTGAATTTGTAAGGCATAATATTTAAATGTACAATATTTAAATAAAATACAATAAATAAATATTAGATAAAATGTATTATGCAAAAAAAAAGGTTTTTTTATGTATGTAAAGTATCTTTAAATGGAAAGAAATGTAATGAAATAAAATAAAAAGTTAATTTTAATTATTTTTTAGGGCAAAAAACCCTAATTTTTTAAGAAATGGTATTATTTAATATTTATATACAAAAATGTATCAATATGTACAAAAATAAAAATATATTATAAAAAAGAGTTTTTTAGTATAAAATATCAATAAAAATAAAAATGTATTATTTTTGTGTTTTTTATTCTATGCTTTTAATAAAAATAAAGTATATATATATATATATATATATATATATATATATATATATATATATATATATATATATATATATATATATATATATATATATATATTAAATATATTAAGTGTGTAAAAAATAAAATAAATTATTTACAAAAATGTATATGTTTCAAGAAAATATTTTCAAATGTGAATAAAAATAATAAATGAAAATAAAAGTACTTTTTACATTATTTTTAAGTTTAAACAAAAATAATATAAAGTATTTAAACATTTTAATGTTGGAAATAATAAAAATAAATACCAAATAAAATGTAAAAATTTATGAAAATATTTTTTTGGCATTTTTTATGTTTGGAAATAGAATAATAAAGTCAGAAATGAAATTAAAATGAAAAAATAATAATTATACAAAGAAATGGGCCGGGGGGGTGTGAAGCTGAAAAAGCAAGTGTTAGAAGCAAAAACAAGCCAGCCCAGCCCATCAACTTCATCTTCTTCCTCCAGACTTTGAAAAAACGCGCGCTTGCTACACAAACTCGTATCTCCTGTATTTGTGATCTTTTGACAAAACTCAAAACATGAAACTTGTAGAGCATCAAATTACGATTCTAACCATATAAAAAACTTAATCTAACTCTCAAAGACCAGAGAGAATTTCTCTGGCCCTAATTTCTAACCTAGTTTTTTCAGAAAGTTCATGGATGAAATTCTCCTAGCACGATTAATATAAATGAAAAGTAAGCACATGTATGGTTTTAGGGCAATGAATACAACATATTTCATTCACAAACCTAAGGCTAAATGTTCCTAAATAGAGAGATAGAAGTTCATGAAATACCTGTTTCAGTTGAGTTCGAGCTGGACAATGCAACAACTTTCAATGGGGCCTGAGGTTCTTTTGAGCTTGCTTGATGTCCCCTGAACCTTTCCCAATGCTTAGTTTGTTTTGAAGTGGCCTGAATCGTGCTACAGAACTCAACCTGCAAAGCTTCCAAACAAAAATGATGATGCGTGTTAATGGAGTTACAGTAGCTTGTGAATGGTCTGGACAGCTTAGGTGTATTGTTTAGAAGGTGTTTGAAGTGATTTTGGACAAAACACACGAGGGGATTTGATTGTGGCTTGTGATTTGCAGAACTGGCCCTGTTTTGCAAGAAAATGTGGTTTTTGAGTATGAGGAGGTTTGAGAGGTCAAAGGCTCGTGCTTCTGGCTTGCAAGGATGTGTGTAACTTGTTTGAAAACTTGGCTTCAGTTCAATATATTAGATGTGTGAGTTATGAGCTTTTTGGCCATCTGACTTGTTTTGAAAGCAAAGTTTAAAGTGAAATGAGATAGGCCTGTACAGGCTATCTCCAAGCATGCACCAACTCCTTATACCTTTGCCTAAGTTTTTGGAACTTGTTTGCTTCAAAGAGAGAAGTTCAAAGCTCAAGAAAGACAACTTTGCAAAAGTTATGCTTTATGAAAATGGAAGTGTGATCTTTATGCCCAAAATGGAATTATTCAATGTACAATGCTCCCTTGATCATAACAATGCCTCTAACCAATGTATTTACATTCAATTTTTGAGTGTTGAAGGGTTTAGAGACCTGTAATTATGTACTAAGCTAGTTTGGTCAGATTTGCAATTTGGTATGAACATGTATTGGCCATGGTTACAAAGTGAGTTTTTGCCAACTTCAAGCATTCGATTCTCCCTAACCACAAAGGTGTTTGAGGAGTTCTCTGACAATTTGGAAAGCTTGAAATATGTACTATAATCCATCTTTGAAATTAAAATTAAGAATCCAAGTGGAACTATGTGAAAAATGGCCAATAAGATGGGTCAAAATCCTGCCTAAATTAGGGCAAAATTTCTCTAAGTTAAAAGTTTTAGGAACCCTTGTTCCAAAAATCATAACTTGAGATTCAAGCTTCTTTTGAGAAAACTTTGTGAATCAAAGTTGTAGACTTTGTGATGGACTACAACTTTCATGTTGTAATTTTATATTGAATCCATTTGCATCTTGGTGAAAATGTGGTACAAAGTTAGGAAAAAATAAGAAAATTTTATAACTTAGAAAATTTCTAAGTTATGAAAATTTTCCATTTTAAACCCTAATTTGCAATTTTGGGTTTCTTGATGAACAAGTTTCATAATTTGACATGTCTTGATGAAAAATGATTCTTGGAACTTGATTTTGACCAAAAATTCAAAGTTTGACTTTTCAGTGTACAGTCAAATTTTGATCAGTTGACTGAAAAATTCATCTGTCAATCCTATGCATTTGAGATCTTTTGAACTTGTTGAATGGGTCAAGACAATGTCATTGAGTCCTTGAGTCCATGGTTAAGCTTGATTTGCCATTGACTAGGTCAAACAGTCAAAAATTACTTTTGCACAATCAAAACCCTAAAAATGACCATTTTGCCCTTTTGGTGATATGATCAAATTTCTTATGGAATTGTGATCCAAACTTAATCAAATGGTTCATATAAGTTCATAATGTTGATGTGGGTCAAAATTCATGAGATTTGGCTGTCAATTGGCCACAGTTGACTTTTTCTCCAATATAGCTGATTTCTAGGTCAACTGTCCAATTGACTGGGCAAAAAATTGATTCAAGGCTTGAAACTTGGTACGGGAAAACTTATGAGTCCAACATGAAGTATGAAAGTCACTTTGGGAATTGTAGGTCAAAACATCCCTGTGCAAACTCAAACCCTAATTTAGGTCAACAGTGCAAGGAGGTGTCTTGAGCAGAGAAAACCCTAGCTTGATCTTGAGTTCCAAGAGTCTTGTGATGAGAAATGTTGATGAAATGAGAGGGAAAATTTTGGGGTACAACAGTTTCCCCTGTTCAATCTTCTTGAATCTGAAGAGTTAGATTGGCAAGTTTCCCTTTCGCGACTCGAAGGTAAAAGAGGATTGAACACTAGAGTGCCCGTAAATTTGCACTCGTCAAAATATAGCTGAGGAAATGGGCTTAAAGATGCCATTTGGAGATGTTAGAATCTTGCTGGAGATGGGCTTAAAGATGCCATCCAAGAATGTTTGTTGAATTACAATGTTGTGGGTCAGAAGAATGAGCATCAAAATGGTATCCGTGTCTGGAATGCATTTGAACTGTATCTGGAGACTGAGTCTGTATGAGCAATAGAATGGAGTCCGTGTCTGGAGCGTATCTGAGCTGTAACTGTATTTGAACTTTGAATGAATATCAGAATGAATGCCGTGTCTGGAGTATATCTGTATTGTATCTGAAGTTGAGATCTGTATGAGTAGCAGAATAACTTCCGTGTCTGGAGTGTATCTGAGACTGTAACTGGGATCTGAATAAGTGACAGAATGACTTCCGTGGCGACTGCACTGGGGAGAATCAAACTTCTGGTGTAAGGGCCAGAATGGCATCCGTGTTTAGAGCACATATGAACTTGTAGTTGATAGTTGAATCTGAATGAGAGATAGAATGGCTGTCGTGTCTGGAGTGTATCTAGTTTGTATTGGATTGCTGAAGTCTGAATGAGTAGTAGAATGACCGCCGTGTCTGGGGTGTATCTGTATTGTATTTTGACTTGAAATTATGAATGAGTAATAGAATGACCGCCGTGTCGGGGGTGTATCCATATTGTATCAGAAAAATTGTTAACGATAGCCTTTTAATCTTATCCTGAAAAGGGTAAAATGTTAGCTAAAACACAAAGTTATGTTGCATGATATGTATGATGCGATGAACTGTGTTTCATTAATGTTTATAATATATGAATGTAATGGATGGGCATGTAAGCTGAGTGGTTGTCTTGCTGAGGAAAATAAATCCTTGATAACTGGAGATAATTAAATCTTTGACTGCTGCCGGAGAAAGTGAATCCTTGACCAATCCTGAGGATTCAAGAAAAACTTTGATTGTTGAAGATGATAAATCCTTGCTGACTGCTGAGGATTAAAGATCTCTGATTGTTTGAGAAGGAGAAATCCCGGGACCACTGCTGGAGATTGAAAATCCTTGGCGATTTGTGGGGATTAACAAGGCTATTGACAACTTCTGCAGGGAATGAGAATCCTTCATGACTTTCCTGGGAAGTAAGGAAAACTCCGAAAATCTCTACTGGGGAGTTAAAACCTGGGAGGCTTCTACTTGGAGAAATGAGACCGAGAATCTTCGATCTTGCTGGGAGATAACTCTGTGGGGAGAATGTTTACTCGGCTGGTGAAATCAGGAGCTTTGGGTTGTATGCCAAACTACTGGGGAAGCATCCTAGTTGGGGATAAGCCAAGAGGTTAACTGTCATCTGCTTGGTTTTCAGACTTTTAAGATAGCCTGCTGGGGAAATTGGGGAAAGTTGAACAGTTCCCGCCGGGGGTTGATAGTTGGAATTTTGACTTCGCTGGGGAAGAAAGTTTAGAATATTCTGGCTCTGCTGGGGATAGGTATTTCAGGGTTTTCGGGCTCCGATGGGGATCTTGAAGTTTAACTCCGCTGGGGACACATACTTTAAGACTTTGGCTTTGTTGAGGATCTGAACAATGTATTGCAGGGGATTTCTTCTGGAATGGCACAAAGATATCTTCCTACACCTTCAACCTATCAGTGATTATCCTTTCTCAAATTCGTTTTATTTGTAAGCAGTGATTATATTCAAATGCATATGCCTATTTAACAAAACTTTGGACGTTTTCAAATAAAAACATAAGTGTAAAAAAGAAAGAAAGGCAAGCAAATTTCTGAATTTTGAACTATCTTTGTATTAAATTTTGTGAGTATCTTTGTACCAAGGAGACAGACATCCTAGTAAGAGAATGTTGTCGTAAAAATTGAAAAATTTTATACAAAAGAAAGATGGCTATGTGTAACAATTCCATGGGATTCCCATTCTGCTATAGCCTTCGTAACTTTGAGTATCTTGTCCATTCACTGCTTCATCCGCCGATGACTGGATTGATCAGAAGCTTGGAGCTTGTTGGTGAAGAGATTGTCCTTAAAGTGATCCGACGAACCATTGTCATACGCTTTAATTCCCTAACTTTTTCCTGGACCGCCCTTTCGGGTTTTCGATCCACCGGGAAACCCTTTTTTGCCCAAGTTGCCCTTTCGGGTTTTCAACTTTCCGGGTGTACAATTTTTTTTGTTTTATCCCTAATTTTTGCCTGAACCGCCCTTTCGGGTTTTTGATTCACCGGGATGCCCACTTTTGCCCAAGTCGCCCTTTCGGGTTTTCAACTTGTCAGGTTATTTTATGTGTAGTATCTTTTGACTATGTCCGCGTTCGCAGGGTGCGGCAAGTCGTCACCGTCCATAGTGGTCAGAATCATTTCCCCACCAGAAAAGATGCTTTTGATCACAAATGGTCCTTCGTAAGTAGGAGTCCATTTTCCCCTGGGATCACTTTGCGGCAAGATGATCCACTTGATTACAAGATCTCCGACTTGATATACCTGACGCATGACTTTCTTGTTGAAAGCCTTGATCATCCGTTTTTGATACGTCTGACCATGAAAAACAGCAGTAAGTCGTTTCTCGTCGATCAAATTAAGTTGGTCAAGCCGGGTCTGAATCCAATCGTCTTCACTCAAACCGGCATCCTTCATAATCCTCAAGGAAGGAATATTAACTTCCATGGGTAGAACAACTTCCATGCCATATACCAAAGAAAATGGGGTTGCCCCTATTGAAGTACGTGCTGTGGTACAATATCCATGCAGAGCAAATGGTAACATCTCATGCCAATCCTTGTAGGTGACTGTCATCTTTTAAATGATCTTCTTGATATTTTTGTTCGCGGCTTCAACAACACCGTTCATCTTCGGCCGGTAGGGAGATGAATTGTGATGATAAATATTGAACTGTTCGCATAGAGTGGTGATCATAGTGTTGTTCAAATTTGTACCGTTGTCTGTGATGATCCTGTCGGGGATACCATACTGGCATGTGAGGTTCTGTTTGATGAAGCGGGCAACCATATTCTTTGTAACTGAGGCGTAGGAAGCTGCTTCGACCTACTTGGTAAAATAATCAATAGCGACCAAGATGAAGCGATGTCCATTGGATGCTGTAGGCTTGATCTCTCCAATCATGTCAATGCCCCACATTACCAATGGCCAAGGAGCTGTCAGAATGTTGAGAGGAACAAGAGGAATATGTACTTTGTCGGCATAGATTTGGCATTTGTGGCAGGTGCGGGAATGTTGATGACAATCAACTTCCATGGTAGACCAGTAGTAGCCTGCCCTTAGAATCTTCTTAGCCATCGTACGTCCGCTCAAGTGGGTGCCAAATGTGCCACTATGTATTTCGGTCATGATCAACTCTGCTTCAACCTTGTCCACACAACAAAGTAGAACACAATCATGGTTGCGCTTATAAAGGATGCCATTGCTTAGGAAGAACTTGGCAGAAAATTTCCTTAAGAACTTTTTATCATTGACTGAAGCTCCTTCAGGGTATTCTCGAGTCTGGAGATACCTTTTGATTTCATGAAACCAGGGTTGTTCCACTACTTCTTCAGTGTTAATCTCGTGACAGTGCGCAGGTTCGTCCATTCGCTCGATGGGAATTTGGGGAGCCTTGTTATCCCAGTTGAGTTTAAACATGGAAGACATTGTAGCCAGAGCATCGGCTAACTGATTTTCTTCTCGCGGGAAATGCTCGAAGGTAATCTGCTCGAAATGAGGCAACAATGTCAAGACATGTTCTTTGTATGGGATAAGACTAGGATGTTTAGTGTCCCACTCTCCTTTAACTTGACTGATAACCAAAGCCGAGTCCCCAAATACGACCAAAGATTTGATTCCCAAGTCTATAGCAGCCTTGAGACCAAAGATGCAAGCTTCATATTCAGCCATGTTATTGGTACAGCTGAAGCAAAGTCGGGCAGTGAAGGGTGTATGGCAACCTTCCGGAGAAATGAGTACCGCACGGATACCGTTGCCAAATGAATTTGAAGCACCATCAAAGTACAGGGTCCATCGGGATCCTTGTTCAGGTTCGTCATATGGTCTGTTACCTTCAATGTTGTCCAATGTCATGATGTCCTCGTCAGGGAAGTCGAATCTCATAGATTGGTAATCTTCAACGGCTTGATGAGCTAGATGGTCAGCTAGTACACTCCCCTTTATAGCTTTTTGGGTAGTATACTGGATATCATACTCAGTCAGGATCATTTGCCATCTAGCGATTCTTCCAGATAAAGCAGGCTTCTCGAAGATATACTTGATCGAATCCATCTTGGAAATCAACAAAGTGGTATGAGTCAACATATACTGCCTTAGCCGGCGAGCAGCCCATACCAAAGTGCAACAAGTTTTCTCGAGCAGTGAGTAGCGAGTCTCACAGTCGGTAAACTTTTTGCTAAGGTAATAAATGGCATGCTCTTTTCGGCCAGACTCGTCATGTTGGCCCAGTACGCTCCCCATTGAGTTATCCAACACAGTCAGATACATGATTAACGGCCTTCCTTCGACGGGTGGCATCAAAATAGGAGGTTCTAGTAAATACTCCTTGATCTTATCAAAAGAAAATTGACAGTCATTGTTCCATTCAACCACCTGATCTTTCTTCAACAGCTTGAAGATTGGCTCACAGGTAGATGTCAGGTGAGAGATGAACCTGGAAATATAGTTTAAGTGTCCCAATAATCCTCTAACCTCCTTTTCAGTGCGGGGGCCCGACATTTCTTGTATAGCCTTTACTTTAGCTGGATCGACCTCAATGCCTTTGTTGATGACAATAAATCCTAAAAGTTTACCAGACCTAACTCCAAAAGTGCACTTGCTTGGGTTCAGTCTGAGCTTATACTCCTTCAACCTGGCAAAAAGTTTTTGCAAATGATCAAGGTGTTCTTCTTCTGTCTGTGATCGAGCTATCATGTCGTCTACGTAAACTTCAATCTCATGATGTATCATATCATGAAATAAAGCTACCATGGCGCGTTGATAGGTTGCCCCTGCATTCTTTAGTCCGGATGGCATCACTTTGTAGCAGAAGGTACCCCATTGCGTGACAAAAGTAGTTTTCTCCATGTCCTCGGGGGCCATTTTGATCTGGTTGTATCCTGAGAATCCATCCATGAAGGAAAATACCTTGTGTTGAGCTGTGTTGTCAACCAAGACGTCGATATGTGGCAGTGGAAAATCATCTTTAGGGCTAGCCCTGTTCAAGTCCCGATAGTCCATACACATTCTGACTTTGCCGTCCTTTTTAGGCACGAGCACAATGTTAGCAACCCATTGTGGATAGGAAGTAACAGCCAGAAAGCCAATGTTGAATTGCTTCATTACCTCAGCTTTGATCTTCTCACACATGTCGGGCCTCATTCGGAGGACCTTTTGCTTGACCGGTGGACAGTCTTCTCTTGTAGGGAGATGGTGAACCACGATATCTGTGTCCAATCCCGACATGTCTTCATAGGACCAGGCGAAGATTTCAACATATTCGTTCAACAACTGCACTAAGCGCTCTTTGACACTTGGTTCCAGGTTGGCACCCACTTTTACCTCCTTCTTGTCTTCCTCTGTTCCCAAGTTGATGGTTTCTAGCAACTCTTCATGAGGCAAAATAGCCCTCTCTTCTTGTTGCAAAAGTCTGGCTAATTCTCCAGGCACTTCACAGTCTTCGTCAACTTCGTACTCACCATGATTGACCAAATCTTCAGAGTTACCGAAGGCTAAAGTAGAATAGTCACCCATGGAATCCGGAGTGGATGGGTACCTGCATTTGTGAGTGTGGTTGTGTGTAAGGGATATCCATCCTTAAACAAAACAAAATGCAAAAGGAAAGAAAATGAACACAATAGTTTATAGATAAAGACGTCCAATGATTCATTAAAACATGGCATATGATAATGAAGAAAATCAAGCCCTTACAAATGGACCTACATGCCCCGGGCAAGGCATGAGGTGAAAATAGTGTACGAATTGTTTAGTTATTACAGACCAAAATAGGAAATTGTTCAAAGATAAATTTACTGGTTGATGAAGGTGATGGGAATAAAATCCTTTGCTTCCCAGTTGCTTAAACCCCCTTCGACGGTTGGGAAGATGCAATCCTCAAAGTTGTTCTCTTCATCCTCATCTTCTACAACATTAATTCCATGGTAGGTGATTTTTAATGGTACAAATTCAGGATCAGGTGTAATCTTGACATGCCTTTTGCAAGCCTTGGGAAGATTGTCGGAAATGGTTATTATTGCAATATCATTGGTTGAAGTAGCAAAAGTAGCAGGAGTAACAGGAGTGAAGGTATCAACAGGGGTCTTTTGGAAGAGTATCTCTTGGGTATCCATCAGGCGTTGGATACCTGATTTCAACATTGGGCAGTCAGCTCGTATGTTTAAACAAAAGTAGCAGTTTTTCCATAGCCTGGGAATATCCCGGCTCTCATCAAATTCTCTTTAATCACTACTAACAGAGTCAAAAGGTCAGCAACATCGGTAACATGAAGGTCTTCCATAACGGCATGAATATTATGACTGTGCTTGGGCATCGAAGCAGATATCACGTTGGGCTTCTCAGGAGCATCAAATTCTACTTCCTTGGCGTCAATCAGGTCTCGGATTTTGTTCTTAAGCGCCCAACAGTTGTTGGTATCATGCCCTACACTGTCAGAGTGGTAAGCACACTTGGCATTGGAGTGGTAGTATGGAGAGGAGGTATTAGGGTTCTTTGGCGCTTCCTTCAAACTGGTAAGATTCAGCTTTAACAAATGAGGGAGTACTTGAGTTGGCGTCATGTTGATTCGGGTGAACTTCCGTTGTGGCCTTTCTACCCGTTGTTGATTAGGTCTTGACTGATTGCCGCGAGGTTGATCATTTGCAGAGTTTTGAATCATTACAGCCCCTACAGTTGGCCGGCGCTCGGTTCTTCCTTGACTTTTCTGAGAATAAACAGCAGAGGCTTCCTTCTTAGCTGGGAAGGTTTTCTTAACAGCAGTGGATACAGAGGTATCTTTCTAAATCTTACCACTTTTGATACCGGCCTCGACCCTTTCGCCGGTCAAAATTAGTTCGGTGAATCCTGCGGAAGAACTCCCGATTAAATGATTGAAGAAAGGGTTAGACAGGGTCCCTAAAAACATGTCAACTAGCTCCCTATCCGATAATGGTGGCTGCACCCTTCCAGCCAGAGCACGCCACTTCTGGGCATACTCTTTAAATCCTTCATTGGAAGCCATCCCCATACTTTGTAGCTGAGTACGAGTGGGCACCAAATCAGCATTGTATTGGTATTGACGGTAAAAAGCAGCAGCTAAGTCTTCCCAGTTATGAACCTCAGACCTCTCAAGTTGATAGAACCAGTCCAATTGTGTGCCTAACAAACTGTCTTGGAAAAAGTGTACCCAGAGGTCTTTATCAGATGAGTGGGGTTTGATCTTTCTGACATAGGATCTCAGATGCATCTTTGGGCAGGACAAACCGTCATACTTAGCAAATGTTGGTACTTTGAACTTGGGAGGAATGACGATCCCAACGACCAACCCTAGTTCTTAAAAATGTAAACCAGGTACTCTTTGCAACTCCATGGCTGCCAATCTATCCTCAAGATTTTTATATTTATCATCCGCCGGGGGATATTGCTGTTCGGAGTAGTCTTCATCCTCTTCCTCTTCTTCCTCTTCAACTTTAGATTCAGAAGGTCCCGCAGCTCCTTTTCCTTTACCAGGCCCTTCATCAGACGTTGAGGGGAACTCGAGAAATTTTCTAGCATTGCTTTCAAACCTTCTTCCAAAAGTGGCTACTCCGGGCCTTTTCTTCTTTTTCTCTTTATTTTTCTCCAACAGTGCTTTAAGGTCCTCTTGACCCTTTGCTAAGGTCATGAGGAGTTGTTGGAATTGAGAATTCTGTGCTTGCAGATCCTTAACCGTCTGCTCCAAATCCATCTTGCTGAAATAAACAGCAGAAAGATAAGGAAACCTGGTGTGAAGACCTGTTTATGCATATGATGAATGGTATGTTATTCATGTAATGCATTCAAGGATTTAGAAATTCAAATTTGTTGCAAACAAACAGGAACACACGTCATATTAAGAAGAAATTGTTAGTACATAAGTGCCCCATGGGCAAAATATTACAAAATTCTTAATGTAAAAAGACATTGCGCATCCTCTTTGGTGCGATGTAAGTGTTGAGAGTTTCCTCCTCATGAAGTCGGCGGGTAAGCTCCAAAACCTTCTTCTCACTGGCATAGAAGATGGCTTCAAAAGTATTCCGTTCTTTCTTGAGTTGGATCCAACTCTTTTGCATTTCTTCCCATGATGTTGGCATGTCAGGATGTAGGAGGGTGTATGGAACCTCTCCTTCCATAACAGGATCTTTGATCAAAGGGAGAATGTGAGGGTATGGCATCATAAGATTCTGGGCACGAGTTCGTACCCACTTGAGACAAGGCTTGAGGGGGATGGAATTCTTGTGCCCCAGTGTCTTACTATCCACCTTGTTGGGCATCCTCCAAGCTCTGATGAACCTTTATCGAAGTCCTTGCGCATCATTGTCAAAGTCAAAAACTAGGTCAGGAATCAACATGTCATAAGGACCATCCCTCCGAGCATATCCAAACTGTCTTAGAGCTAAACATGGGTTGTATGTAATGCCTCCCCTAATGCCAAGTAGTGGGACATTAGGTAATTCCCTACAATGATCAATGATGATGACATTTTCTCTGGACCGAGAACACCAATGTACATCAGAATGTGTGAGGGTCATCAACCGTTGTGACCACCTTAAACCCTGCTCATTCTTCAAAACTGATTGTGGAAGATGAGAAATAAACCACCTTTCTAGGAGAGGAGTACAGAACATGAGAACACCTCTTTTCCTCATTGTTCATGTGTAAAATGAGTGTAGGATGTCCCCAAGCAATGTAGGCACATGATTCCGAGATATGAAAATCTTGACAGCATTCACATCTATAAGTTGATCAGGGTTTGGGAACAGGATCAACCCATAGATAAGGAGTGCCACAATCTCTTCAAAGGCTTGTAGATCAAGAGAATTCCAGCAGTCTTGTGCCTTCTCAAACAGAAACTTTGCCAAGAAACCCTTGACACCACTTCTGATTTCCCAATGTCCCTTGATGTCAGATGGTTGCAAGTGTAATGCTTGAGCAACATCTTAAGGCTTTGGTTCCTTTTCCGTACCGTTGTAGGGTAATTGATGAAGAATAGGAATTCTCAGGAGTTGAGAAAATTCCTCTAAAGTAGGTACTAGTTGGTAATCAGGGAATGTGAAACAGTGGTGTAGGGGGTCAAAGAACTGGAAGAGAACTTTCACCATGTCTTCTTCAATGTTGGAGTTGACCAAGTTGAGAAGTCTACCATGCCTTTCATTGAAGAGAGAATTCTCTGGAATCCTGGAAGTCTACCATGACCTACAAAACAAGAGCAAATATGAAGATCCAAACCCTTGAAATGGTTAGTGGATGCATATGATGCTTTATGATGTTCGTGATGTATGCACAAACACATGTACAAGCAAGTCACACAAAACCCTAGTTTCAGGCTTGCATGAGGTTTCATAGGTAAATACCCTCTTGAGTTTAGTTGGCTCAAACCTGTCCTATAAATAGTAACCGGGTTCTAAGGAGCTCAATATCACTGGATTGTTTTCTATGTTCATTTTTTTGGTTTAGCCACTTAACTAGCGACCAAAATATTCCAAGAAAACAACCCTCAATGAGTGTAGTATCGAGTATCTACCAACTTCGGACTACACCAAAGCCGGTCATCTCACTACCCCTAATAAAAGGCCAAGATGGTCAAGTAAGGTTCTAAGAGTTCATTAGTGCTTTATGACATCACTCAGCGGCCCCATATTCTCTTTGATTGACTCAAACGCTACCGGTACTCATAAATATGTCGCACTAATATAGCTATTTACCTATGAATGTTTCCCAAAAATCCGAGTGGAGGATTCAAACCCAAACAAGAGAACCAAATGTAAAGCAATCAAAGCAAACAATATAATCATGCAAAGGGTGATCTAAGCCCTAAGGTTACTCCACTTTTAAAGTTATTCCCCAGCAGAGTCGCCAGTTCTGTGATACGGTGGGAGAACTGACTTGGGATTTTGCGTTTTTGTTCACAAATGTTTTGGTTTAGCAAGAGTCGCCACCGAATTTTTATTTTATCCTAAGGAAAGGTCAAAAAGCACAGAAAGACCTTTGAGATGTTTTCTTGGGTTCAGGGAGTAGATTATAGAAAGGGAAGGTATTAGCACCCTTTCTATCCATGGTTATCCATGGGATCTTAGTTACTTGTTTAGATCACTTGCTTTGCTTTTCAATTGTTTGAAATGGTGCTCTTCAATTGTTTGAAATGGTGCTTTGTGTGTGATTTTGAAAGATGTTTTGAAAAGAGGCCATCGTTGTGGAAACCTTTGTAATGATTCTTGTTTGAATGTATACAAAGGTGTTTTTTGTCTTTTGAAAAGTTTTCAATGTTTGAAAGTAGGGTTTTGAAATTGTGTGGTGAAGTGTGTTTTGAAGATAGCAAGGATGTTTTTTTGCAAGTTTTGATCAAGTAACTAAGAGTTATCTACCCTATTTTGCTCAAAGATCTTTCTTATGTTTTTAACCCTTTTAACAGTGTTGTTTCACCATTGTATTTGGTGAATAACCTTGTGTTAGGATGTTAAACGGGACAGGTGCGGGTCGTTGTATAGACCATGATAGCAATTATGTCAAGTATTTTTGGCAATTTTCTTAAGGGACTTGATCATTTTGTTTATGCAACCTAGATAGCGTCATCGAGGGACTATGATCTTTTGTTTTGTTTTTGTTTTGCCAAAGTACTTGACATGCATATCATGGCCCATTTTTGAAGGCAACAAGTGGATTGTAACCCTAGGGGTGCAAGTGTGCATTGTGTTTGTTTTTTTCCATGCATTTTTGCCTTTGATTAGGTCAAACTATTTGTTGGTTTTGATTTTGCATACAAACCCTAATTCTCTAATCATGGCATAATTGAAAGCTTAAAGGTGCGAGAATTTAAATTCTACACTATTACAACATGATATAGGGAGGGGGGTACAAATTTGAATAGGGGATATATTTGCAAGAAATTAAACCCTAAATTATTACAACCAAATTGAATTTGTAAGACATAATATTTAAATGTACAATATTTAAATAAAATACAATAAATAAATATTAGATAAAATGTATTATGCAAAAAAAAAGGTTTTTTATGTATGTAAAGTATCTTTAAATGGAAAGAAATGTAAAGAAATAAAATAAAAAGTTAATTTTAATTATTTTTTAGGGCAAAAAACCCTAATTTCTTAAGAAATGGTATTATTTAATATTTATATACAAAAATGTATCAATATGTACAAAAATAAAAATATATTATAAAAAAGAGTTTTTTAGTATAAAATATCAATAAAAATAAAAATGTATTATTTTTGTGTTTTTTATTCTATGCTTTTAATAAAAATAAAGTATATATATATATATATATATATATATATATATATATATATATATATATATATATATATATATATATATATATATATATATATTGAATATATTAAGTGTGTAAAAAATAAAATAAATTATTTACAAAAATGTATATATTTCAAGAAAATATTTTCAAATGTGAATAAAAATAATAAATGAAAATAAAAGTATTTTTTACATTATTTTAAAGAAAAAATTTTCAAATGTGAATAAAAATAATATAAAGTATTTAAACATTTTAATGTTGGAAATAATTAAAATAAATACCAAATAAAATGTAAAAATTTATGAAAATATTTTTTGGCATTTTTTATGTTTGGAAATAAAATAATAAAGTCACAAATGAAATTAAAATGCAAAAATAATAAATATACAAAGAAATGGGCTAAGGGGGTGTGAAACTGAAAAAACAAGTGTTAGAAGCAAAAACAAGCCAGCCCAGCCCATCAACTTCATCTTCTTCCTCCAGACTTTGAAAAAACGCACGCTTGCTACACAAACTCGCATCTCCTGTATTTGTGATCTTTTGACAAAACTCAAAACATGAAACTTGTAGAGCATCAAACCACGATTCTAACCATATAAAAAACTTAATCTAACTCTCAAAGACCAGAGAGAATTTCTCTGGCCCTAATTTCTAACCTAGTTTTTTCAAAAAGTTCATGGATTAAATTCTCCTAGCACGATTAATATAAATGAAAACTAAGCACATGTATGGTTTCAGGGCAATGAATATAACATATTTCATTCACAAACCTAAGGCTAAATGTTCCTAAATAGAGAGATAGAAGTTCATGAAATACCTGTTTCAATTGAGTTCGAGCTGGACAATGCAACAACTTTCAATGGGGCCTGAGGTTCTTTTGAGCTTGCTTGATGTCCCCTGAACCTTTCCCAATGCTTAGCTTGTTTTGAAGTGGCCTGAATCGTGCTACAGAACTCAACCTGCAAAGCTTTCAAACAAAAATGGTGATGTGTGTTAATGGAGTTACAGTAGCTTGTGAATGGTCTGGAAAACTTAGGTGTATTGTTTAGAAGGTGTTTGAAGTGATTTTGGACAAAACGCGCGAGGGGATTTGATTGTGGCTTGTGATTTGCAGAACTGGCCCTGTTTTGCAAGAAAATGTGGTTTTTGAGTATGAGGAGGTTTGGGGTACAACAGCTGCCCCTGTTTAATATTCTTACACTTGAGGATGTAGATTGGCTAGTCTGCCTTTCGTGATCTGAAGGTGGAAGATGATTGAACAGTAGAGTGCCCAAAAATTTGCACTCGTCTGAAATGACGCTTGACTATGTAGATAATATCGGGAATGGGCTTATAGATTCCATTTGGAGAATATGACGGAAGCTTGACGGAGATGGGCTTAAAGATGCCATCCAGAGAGTCGTCGGAGATGGGCTTAAAGATGCCATCTAGAACAATGTTGATTTCATGAGATACTCTTTTATGGGAATCCCTATTCCTGTTGTTGAGGAGGATTCCGCTGAGGAATGTTGGTCCTTGTTCGGGAAATAAAGTTTAGGAGCTTCAGTTGTCCATTACTCTACTGGGGACTCATCTCTTGATTGAAGAGATGAAAGTGAACTTTATCTGGTCGGGATGCAGGCTTCACAGTGACTTGCTGAGGATAATAAGGCTGACTATTATCTGGTCGTATTATAGGCTTCATAGCGCTTTATTGGGAAAACATGAAATTAACTGCTATCTGGTCGTACTCCAGGCTTCATAGTAACTAAAATTGTTATCTGGTCAGAATCCAGGCTTCAGTAACTTGAACCGTTATTTGGTCGTGTCAAGGCTTCAGTGATTTGAAGAGATTAAGTTGTTATCTGTTCGGACCCAGGCTTCAACTTGAATTTGAGGTATACTATTATCTGGTCGAGTCCAGGCTTCATAGTAATTGATAGAGTAAACTGCTATCTGGTCAGATTCCAGGCTTAACAACACCTTATACTGTTATCTGGCCGGATTCCAGGCATCACAGTATCTTGAATTATTGATTGACTATTATCTAGTCAAGTTCCGGGCTTCAGCAATGATGTTAACTGTTATCTGGTCGGGTCCAGGCTTCACAGTGTGGTGAACTACTATCTGGTCGGAATCCAAGCTTTGTAGTTTCTTCAACTGGAATAGAAATCAGAAAAAATCTTAGTGTCGATTTAACTAAACCAGAGAAAGGTCTTGAGTTGTCTTCAATGAACCAGACGAAAGTATCAGAATATATTCGACTGGAATAGAAATCAGAGAGATCTTAGTGTCGATCTAGCTGAAACAGAGAAGTTCTTGAGTTAACTTTGACTGGAATGAAAATCAGAATAATCTTATTATCGATTTAACTGAACCAGACAAAATTCTTGGAATATCTTCAACTGGAATAGAAATCAGAGAGATCTTAGTATCGATCCGACTGAAGCAGAGAAGGTCTTTTGAGAACATCTTTCTGAGGAAAATGATGAAACAGCCTTTCGTTAGGCGTAGCTTTTTGAGAAGACTACCAGGTCACATACATAGTCAACGGTGTTTGTTAATTTGATCTTCTTGAAAACGTTAAAGAGTTATTCGTATGAAATGTCATGTTGTATGACATGCATTGTGATGATGTTCTTAAAATAAATGAGATTATGCTGTATGTGATGTGTATGCGCATGCCACGATGTATGAATATGGGATGCTATTGTGATATTTCTTAGTCTGGGAAAGTAAATCCTGAACTGCTGCTGAGGAGTATTGTGAAGCTGAATACTTTCATTTCCGCTGGGGATGATGAATGGAGATGATTTGCTGGGTATTTCTCTTTTCCGTTTGAAGATATTATGCTGGGGATTGACTTTGTGGAGAGAGGTAATTCTTTGTTGGAAGATTTTGCCGATGTAGAGAAACAAAATCTGTTGGGGAATAAACTTCCGCAGTTAGAGAAATAAAATCTACATGGGAGGAGGTTTTATAGACTGTTTGCAATTATAAAACTCGGCTGGGGAAAATAGATTTAAGCTCTCTGAAGGAACTTTGCTGGAGGAGATAATTCCTGCTTGGAGAAAGAGATAAAAACTTTGGTTGTTTCTACTATGTGGGGAACATAGATGTCACAAGGTCGTATGTAATAATGACTTCGTCTCAAACTGTCTCTGCCCCTGTACCATGCTGGAAAGAGTAACTGTCAGGACTACAAATGGCTTTGTTAGACTTTGCCCCATTTCTTAAAATCGTTAGTGACCGTCTTTCTGTTTCTTATGCAAGTATTTGTGAACAGTAATCATATTTAAATGCATATGTCAAAAATAATCTTTGGAAATTTCCGCAAAACAAAACAGAAAAAGAAAAACAAATAGTTTTGTACTTTCAGAGAAATGATTTGTATTGATTTCTGAAGTTCTCCTATAACAGGCATTTTTGTACAAAGAGACTGACGTTCTAATAGGAGAACGCCGTTATAAAAAATGAAAACTACACAAAATAGTGTATAAAGAGAAAACAACTATGTGTAATACTTGAGCATCTCATCACTTTGCTACTTGTCTGAAGCTGACTGGATTGATTGGTACCATTTGAGCTTGGTAGTTGATACTGAAGTCTGGTTGCAAGGTGATCCAATGGGACATGGTTATATGCTTCAAATCCCTAACTTTTGCCTGGACCGCCCTTTCGGGTTTTCACTTCACGGGGATACCCATTTTTGCCCAAGCCGCCTTTTCAGGTTTTTGACTTGCCGGGTGTACATATTTTTTTTGTACTTATTCCTAATTTTTGCCCGAACCCTTTTGGTTCGTCGGGATGCCCTTATTTTTTCCTAGGCCAGTCAACCTAGCAGGTCTTTATTTACGCGTAGTATCTTTTCACTATATCCGCATTAACAGGGTGAAGAAGGTCGTCACCATCCATGATGGTCAGAATCATGGCTCCACCAGAAAATATGCTTTTGATTACAAATGGCCCTTCGTATGTGGGAGTCCATTTGCCCCTGGGATCACCTTGTGGCAGTATGACGCGCTTGATTACTAGATCACCCACTTGATATACTTGACGTCTGATTTTTTGTTGAAAGCCTTGATCATCAGTTTTTGATACATTTGACCATGACAGACAGCAGCAAGCCTTTTCTCATCGATCAGATTCAGTTGATCAAGTCGAGTCTAGATCCAATCATCTTCGTTCAAACCCACATCCTTCATGATCCTCAAAGAAGGGATCTGGACCTCAATAGGTAGGACAACATCCATACCATATACCAGAGAATACAATGTTTCCCCTATTGACGTACGCGCTGAGGTGCGGTAACCATGAAAAGCAAATGGTAACATCTCATGCCAGTCTTTGTATGTCACTATCATCTTCTGTATGATTTTTTTAATATTCTTGTTAGCAGCCTCCACGACGCCATTCATCTTCGGTCGGTAAGGGGAAGAATTATGATGCTGGATCTTGAATTGTTTACAGAGTTCAATGATCATTGTATTGTTGAGGTTTGTACCATTTTCTGTGATGATCCTCTTTGGCACACCATACCAACAAATCAGGTTATGCTTGATAAACCGTTCCACAACATTCTTGGTAACAGTGGCAAAAGAGGCAGCCTCAACCCACTTCGTGAAGTAATCAATGGCCACTAGGATGAAGCGATGCCCATTGGAAGCAGTAGGTCTAATCTCTCCGATCATGTCAATGCCCCACATTGCAAAGGGCCAAGGAGCCGTCAAGACGTTCAAGGGAACCAAAGATAAATGTACTTTATCAGCATAGATCTGGCATTTGTGACAAGTTCGGGAATGCTGATAACAGTCTACTTTCATCGTGGACCAATAGTATCCTGCCCGTAGGATCTTTTAGACATGGTGTGTCCACTAGAGTGGGTGCCAAAGGTACCTTCGTATAAATCTTCCATAATCCTCTCTGCTTCGCTCTTGTCTACACACCGAAGTAAAGTAGAGTCATGGTTGCGCTTGTAGAGGATTCCATTACTGAGGACGAACTTCGAGGAGAACCTTCTCAGAAACTTCTTATCATTGACAGACGCCCCCTTAGGATATTCCTGAGCCTCGAGATACCTTTTCACTTCATGAAACCAAGGTTTGTCTGCTACTTCTTCAGTGTCAATGTCATAGCAGTATGGTGGTTCATCCAACCTCTCGATAATGATCGGAGGAGCCTCGTTGTCCCATCTGACGTTGAACATGGATGACATAGTAGCTAGCGCGTCTGCTAACTGATTCTCTTCTCATGGAAAATGTTCAAAGGTGACCTCTTCGAAGTGTGAAAGCAATGTCAGCACATGTTCTTTGTAAGGGATGAGATTCGGGTCATTCGTGTCCCACTCTCCTTTGATTTGACTTATTACCAAGGCCGAATCCCCGAAAATGCTCAAAAACTTGATCCTTAGGTCAATAGCAGCTTTGAGACCCATGATGCATGCCTCATACTCCGCCATATTGTTGGTACAGTTGAAACATAATCTGGCGGTGAAAGGAGTATGACAGCCCTCAGGAGATATGATTACAACACTAATGCCATTGTCGAGTGTGTTAGAGGCTCCATCAAAAACCATAGTCCATCAGGATTCTTCCTCAGGTCTTTCATCCGGTCCAGGTTCTTCACAGTCAGTCACTAACATAATTTTTTCATCCGGGAACTCAAAATTCATGGACTGGTAGTCGTCCACGACCTGATGAGCCAAATGGTCAGCTAGTACACTTCCCTTAATATTTTTCTGGGCCGTGTATTAGATATCGTATTCGGTCAGGATCATTTTCCATCTTGCTATTCTTCCGGAGAGAGCGGGTTTCTCGAAGATGTACTTGATCAGATCCATCTTAGATATCAACAAAGTAGTGTGGGTCAACATATAATGTCTCAGTCGACGAGCAACCCATGCCAAAGTGCAACAAGTTTTCTCGAGTAGTGAGTATCTTATTTCACAATCGGTAAACTTTTTGCTAAGGTAATATATTGCATGCTCTTTTCGACCGGACTCGTCATGCTGCCCCAGCACACACCCCATTGAATTATCTAACACTATTAAGTACATTATCAAGGGTCTTCCTTCAATCGGAAGCATCAGAATTGGAGGCTCTTGAAGGTATTCTTTGATTCTCTCGAAGGAAGTCTGGCATTCGTCATTCCATTTTACCCCTTGATCTTTCTTCAGGAGTTTGAAGATTGGCTCACAAGTAGCAGTTAAATGGGAAATGAATTTGGAAATATAATTTAGGCATCCCAAGAAACCTCTAACCTCCTTCTCAGTCCGAGGAGCCGACATCTCTTGTATAGCCTTCTCCTTTGCAAGGTTTACCTGAATGCCCTTGTCGCTAACAATGAAACCTAGAAGTTTACCAGACCTTACCCCGAAGGTGCACTTGTTCGGATTTAACCTCAGCTTGTACGTCTTCAACCTATCAAACAACTTTTGTAGATGATCAAGGTGCTCTTCCTCAGTTTGAGACCTGGCTATCATGTCATCAACATAGACCTCTATCTCATGGTGAATCATGTCATGGAACAAATCTACCATGGCTCGCTGATAGGTTGCCCTGGCGTTCTTCAACCCAAACAACATCACTTTGCATCAGAAATTTCCCCATTGTGTGACGAAGGTTGTCTTCTCCATGTTTTTTGGTGCCATCTTGATCTAATTGTAACCAGAGAAACCGTTCATGAAGGAAAATATCTTGTGCTGCATGGTGCTATCAACCAGAACGTCAATGTGGGGAAGCAGAAAGTCATCCTTGGGGCTTGCCCTGTTAAAATCTCTGTAGTCCACACACATCCGTACCTTTCCATCCTTTTTAGCTACCGGGACTATGTTAGCAACCCATTATGGATAAGAGGTGACAACTAAGAACTCAGTGCTGAACTACTTCATAACTTCTACTTTAATATTCTCTGACATTTTAGGGCCCATACGACATACCTTCTACTTTACCGGAGGGCAATCTTCTTTAGTTGGCAGATGATGAACCACAATATCCGTGTCCAGTCCTGGCATGTCTTCATATGACCAGGAAAAGATCTCGACATAATCATGCAACATCTGTATCAACCGCTGTTTGACATTAAGCTCCAAATTTGCACCTATCTTGACTTCTTTTATGTCTCTTCTGTGCCCAAGTTTATTGTCTCAACTGGCTCTTCATGAGGCTGTATAGCCCTTTCTTCCTGCTGTAACAGCCTGAAAAGTTCTCCGGGTACCTCACAATCTTCCTCACCTTCGTCCTCGGCTTGGTTGATCGGATTTTGAAAGTCATAATCGGCAATAGCAGAATTTCTATCAATGGGATCCAGAGTGGATATGGATCTGCAGTTTAATACGTGAGTGTGTGTAAGAGAATAGCTGTATAGACAAAGTAAAAGCAGAAAAGAAAAAACAGAGAGCACAAAATGTGTATGCAATAAATGTCCAATGCTTTATTAATACCATATGAAATTGAAACGTGATAACCCTCACAAATAAACCATTGTGCCCCGGGTAAGACACATGGCCATAAAGTTTATATTGTTTATTACATATCCAAAAACAAGAAAGACAATTACTTCTGAATAAAAGTAAAGGGTACAAAGTCTTTTGCCATCCAGTTACTGGCTCCACCGTTGGTAGTAGGGAAGATCTAGCTATCCACATCATAACTACTGTCAGCATCTTCTGTGGTGGAGACCACATCAATAGCATTGATTCCCAGGCCATGCTTGGTAATGGGTGCAGTTATGACATTGGGAGTCTCAGGGGGTTGAATTCAATCTCCTTTGCCTCGATCAGATCCTGCACCTTGATCTTCAAAGCCCAACAGTCGTTCGTGTCATGCCCCGCAGTCTCAGAATGGTAGGCGCATCGAGCATTTGAGTTGTAGCGGGGAGAGGAAATATTAGGATTCTTCGGGGCTTCCCTCATAGTTACCAGATTGGACTTCAATAATTATGGAAAAACTTGAGACTTAGTCATATTTATCCGGGTAAACTGTCTTACAGGCCTTTATGCTCTAGGCTGATTGTTCCTTTGTTGAGTAGGTGCAGGTTTAGAGATCATAACATCCCCTACCGCTGGACGGCGTTCAGTTCTGTCCCGATTCCTATGGCTATAAGTGGCACTGACTTCCTTCTACCCAGAAAATGGCTTCCTTACTGTACTGGAGGGTGCATCCTTTTGAATCTTACCACTCCTAATTCCATCTTCCACTCTTTCTCTCTTCAAGATCAACTCAGTAAAACCCGGTGAAGAGATTCAAATATGATGGTTGAAAAACGGACCAGATAGGGTACCCAAAAACATATCCACTAACTCCCTATCAGATAGGGGGGGGGGGTTGGACTCTTCCTGCTAAGTCCCCCCACTTATGAGCATAGTCTTTAAAACCTTCTCTCGAACCCATAGACATACTTTAGAGTTGTGTACGGGTGGGAGCAAGGTCTGCATTATACTGATACTGCTTGTAGAAAGCAGCAGCCAGGTTTTCCCAGTTATAAATATTTCTCCCTTCCAACTGGTAGAACCATTCTAGTTGAGTCCCGTATAAACTATCTTGAAATAAGTGGACCCATAAGTCCTTATCAGCAGTGTGAGGCTGGATCTTCCTCACATAAGATCAGAGGTGCATCTTGGGGCATGAAACCCCATCATATTTGGCGAACACCATCTCCTTGAACTTCTGCGGGATGACAAACCCAGAAACCAAACCCAGCTCTTCAAAATCCAGCCCTGGCACCTTCTGGATTTCCATTGCACTTATACGCTCTTCCAGTTGTTTGTATTTTTCGTCGGCCGAAGGGTATTGCTCTTCATTATAGTCAGTCTCATTATCAGATTCCCTTGGACTTGGGTCTTCCTCTCTTGTCTCCCATTCATGATTATCTCCTTCTTTTGATGAAGATGTCAGCTCTACAACTTGCCTTAACGGTCCTTTGAACCTCCTTCCCAAATTCACCACACCAGTTGTCTTCCTTGGCTTCTTCGTCTTCTCTTTGACAATCAAGGCTTTTAGTTCCTCTTACCCCTTGGCCAGAGCCATGATCATCTGTTGAAACTGAGCATTCTGAGTTTGTAGATCCTCCACTGTTTGTTCTAGAGCCATTGCTGAAATAAACAACGAAGAAGATGAGAAACCTGCTATGAAACCTGCTTATGCAATGATATGTATGATATATGTATGCAATGTTTTCAAGGATTTCTAAGACTCCAAATTGCTTAAACAAAAAGAGAACAGACATTAATTGCATTAAGAAGTTTTATCGGTCACAATGATGCCTCTTGGGCTCACAAAGGAAATAACAAAGCAAAAATAACCCTCTAAGCAAAGAGATTCAATCTTCCCACCGGCGCATCCTCTTTAGTGCAATGTAATATTTTATACTCTTCTCCTCGTGAAGTAACCTGGTGAGCTCTAAAACCTTCTTCTCGCTGGCGTAGAATTGGGTTTCAAAGGTATCCCATTCTTATTTGAGTTGGATCCAGGATTTCTGTAGCTTCTCAAAATCAGTTTGCATGTCAGGATGGAGAAAAATGTAAGGAGTGTCTCCCTCAGCAATTGGATCCATAATAACAGGTAAGATGGCGAGGTAAGGCATCATAATACATTGAGCACAAGCTCACACCCATTTGAGGTAAAGCTCAAGAGGGATGGAATTATTGTGCCCCAGTGTCTTGCTATCAACTCTGTTTATCATCCCCCAAGCTCGAATGAACCTTTTACGATAGCCCTGAACATTATTATCATAGTCAAATGTGATTCCTTGGACGAGTGTGTCGTGAGGACCATCCCTTCTAGCATAACCAAATTGTCGCAACGCCAAACAAGGATTATAAGTAATTCCTCCCCTAATGCCTAAGAGAGGGACATTAGGGAATTCCCCAAAGTGGTCAATGATGGTGACACTCTCCAAGGACCAAGAACACCAATGAATATCCGAATGTGTAAGGGACATCAACCTATGAGACCATCTCATACCCTGCTCATTTCTTAAAATAGACTGAGGTAGGTGCAAAATAAACCACCTGGCCAATAAAGGAGTGCAACATAGAAGGGTCCCTCTTCTCTTTAGAGTGCGAGTATGCAGAGAGTGTAGAATATCCCCAAGTAAATTAGGCCCGAATTATGTGACAAATAAACCTTAACTGCATTCATATCTATAAGTTGGTCCATGTTAGGGAATAGTACCATCCCATATATGATAAGGGCCATCACTTCTTCAAAAGCTTGTAAATCCAGGTTATCCCAAAAATAATGAGCTTTCTGAAATAGAAACTTAGCTGGAAATCCTTGGACACCTCTTCTGGTTTCCCAAGTTGACACTACATCAGACCGTTGTAAAGTCAAAGCTTGAGAAATATCTTCAAGCTTTGGGTATATTTCCATACCATTGAATGGTAGCTGATTAAGGATACGTACCCCAATAACTTAGAAAACTCCTCCATAGTATGCACTAACTGGTAATCGGGAAAAGTGAAACTGTGGTGTAACGGGTCAAAGAAATGAAAGAGCACCTTTAACATTTCTTCATCAGGGTTTGAAGTGACCAAGCTGAGAAGTCGACTATGTTTTTCAGTGAAGGGAGAACTTTCAGGAATCCTTGATGCTAATTCCTTGAGTTGATGAGGTACTTCTACAAGGTTGACTTGGATAGTGTTCTTGTGAGCGGATGTCATGTCCTACAAAACAAGACAAAGATAAGCCCTAGAAAATCCTTGAAATGGTTAGTATGATGTTCCATGTTATGATGTCATGATTATGCTAAGAAATCACAGATATAACAAGCACAAGCAAATCACACAAAGACCTTAGGTTTGAGGCTTGCATGTGTTTTAAGGTAATACCCTCTTGAAGTTTCGATTGGTTCAACCTGTCCTATAAATAGTAACTGGGTTCTAAGGGATCTCAATATCACTGATCTTTCCCACAAGTTTCGTTCTGATAGACAACTGACTTAACACCAAATAAAACTCGTGAGTCAAATCTCAATGAGTATAGCATCGAGTATCAACCGACTTTGGGAATACACCAAAGACGACTATCTCACTACGTCCTAATAGCCAAGTTTTTCAATTAAGGTTCTAAAGTCAGTTGACGCTTCATGCACCACGCGGCGACCCCGTATTCTCCTTGATTAACTCAAGGGCTACCGGTACCTACCAAAGTGTCACATTAACGTAGCTATCGCTTCAACCATGTCAGTATACCTTACACAATTTCCACGATCTATTGCTACTTACCTAAAAGGTTTCCCCGGATACAGGTATAAGATCTATAGTACCCCAAACAGTACTGTGATACGGTGGGAGAACTGACTTGAAGGTTTTGTGTTTGATCGCAAATGTTGCAGTTAGGAAGAGTCGCCACTGACTTTTCTTTTATCCAAAAGGAAAGGTGAAAAAGCACATGAAAGACCATTGAGATTATTTCTTGAGTTCGGGGGGTATATTATGAAAAGGGAAGGTATTAACACCCATTTCATCCATGGTTTTCCATGGGCTCCTAGTTACTTGCTAGATCACTTGCTTTTATTTGAAATTATGCTTTGTGTGGTTTTTGAAAGTATTTTGTAAAGAGGCCATTATTTAGGCAAACTTTGTAATGATTCTCGTTCGTAAGAATGTATACAAAGATGTTGATCTTTTGAAAATGTTTTCAAGTTTGTAAGATGTTTTGAAAGTGTAGGTGTTTGTTTTGAAAATAGCAAGGATGTTTTGTTTTGAAATGGAGCAAGTAACTAGGAACATTCTACCTACTCAAAAGTATTTCATGTTCATTTCCTTTTTCCTTTGACATTGTTATCTTACCATTGATTTGGTAAGTAACCCTATCTTTTGATATAAACGAGACGGGCGTGGGTCATTGTATAACCATAATTAGCAATGTTGCAAGATATCTTAGCATTCTCTTTTAGGGACTAAGATCTTTTGAAAGGCAACTTAGATAGCTTCATCGAGGAACTATGATCTTATATTTTGCTTGTTTTTGCTAAGATACCTCACATGTGTAATATGACCATTTTGTAAGGCAACCAAGTGGATTTACCCTAGGGGTGCTTGTGTGCAAGTGTATTGTTTTCATGCTTGATTTTGTCTTTGATTAGGGTTTTTCTAAGCATTGATTATAGTCTTTCCATACAAACCCTAATTACTAGCATGTTATATATAAAGCGATAAATTGTGGAATTTAAAATTACTACGCTATTACAATATTTGTGGGAGGGGTGTACAAATTATAAACGGGGATTGCAAGAAAATAAAGCCTAATTATCTATTACAACCATATTGAATTTGTACAAGAAATGAATAAATGAATGTACAAAAAATGAATAAATATACAAGAATGTAAATGTGAAGGAAATGGATATTTTTGTTTGGATTTTTTTAGAGAAAAGGGGTTTTGAGTTTAACCTAATTGACTAAAAGAAAAATAATTATTTAAAAGTAAAACTTAAATTTACTAGGAAAAGAATTTAAATAAAACCCTAATATAAATATTAATTAAAAAAGAAATTAAGTTTATGAGAAGAATATTTTTTGGTATTTTTGTTTTAAAAATAATTTATAGTGTTATAAAATATTTTTTGGTCTTTTTAAATATTAAAATAATAAATTTAAATCGTGTAAAAGAAAATAATTAAAACCCTAGTTTTCTTAAAATTAAATTTACAAAAGAACAATTAGTAAAATAAATAAAGTGTGATTAAATAAAATAATTTTTGTGTGAGAAAAAATAAATAAACTATGTCAAAATATAAATCTATTATTTTTATATTTTTTATGATTTTTTTAATAAGAAAGAAAATAAAACTGGACCAGGGGTATGAATAGCCTGCAAGGGGGTTAGAGGTAAGAAAAAAAATCATAAGGGCCAAAGGAGGCCCAACTCCTGTCCAAAAAAGTCAGAATGTGTAAAAAATATGAAAAAAATACAAAAGAGTACCACTAGGGCTCGAACCTAGGTCCCTCTGGTTACAGGCGCGCGCTTCTACCACTGGGGTGGCTATACATCCGTTTATATAAATCAAACCATAAATATATATGGTAAACACGTTCCTGAGGCCAACTTCATCTTCAACCTCACGGCCAGCCAGAAGCTCTGTATCTCATTCAAATCTCAACAAAAATGAAAACTGTAAACAAGAAACTTGTAGCAAATTTCCTCACGATTTCAGAAATGCAAAGCAATAGAATTATAGATCAAAGATAAGCATGAATTTTAATGGCCCTAATATGAACCCTAAAATCTCAGAAACTTCAATCTTAAAATTCTCTAAGCTCAAACAAAATTAATGAAAACTATGAACATGGTTAACTTTAGGGCAATGATATCTACATTTTTCATTCACAAATAAATCATTGATGATGCCTGTATGAAAAGTTCCAAAGTCAGAAAACTTACCTTTCAAGAGGGTATCGGGTTTGGAGCTTGAGTAGCTTTCAGTGAGTTCTAATGGTTGGATTAGCTTCCTCAAGTTTCTAGGAAGCTAATGGGATGCTTAGCTTGAGCTAAAAGTGCCTGAGGAGTTCTAAAGAAGTCAAGGTGCAAGGTGCTGTTTTTGAAAATGGTGGATGATGATGGAGGTGTTACAGTGGTGCTGCAGGTGTTAGGATTGTTTGTATATGTTGTTTAGAAGCTTCTGAAAGTAAATGGCCAAGAAACGCACGAATGAATTTGGAGATTGAATTCAAATCTCAGAAATGACAAGTTTTGAAGTATTTTTGGTGATTTTGTGTTCTTGGTGTTTTTAGGGGTCAAGTATGCGTGTGATTTGTGGCCAATGGCTTGTGTGTGTATAAGCAAAAGGGTTCGAGAGCTTTAGACAATCAGAAGTACAAGTTACAAGATAATTGCTAGGTTACTTGATTTTGAAGAAAAGTGGGAAAACAAGTTTCAAGAGGAAGTACAAGCATGGGCTGGGTGATTGTAAGTGTGTAAACCATTTCTCTTGTGTTATGAGACATGTGTGATCAAAAGAGAACAAGTGAAAGGCTCAAGAACAAGTTTTGTGCAAAAAGTCACTTTATCAAAATGGCAATGTGCACTTTCTTCCTAAAATGGATATAAAGAATGGCCTTGCATTGAATGCTTGAAATGAGTCCTATAACAGCTATGAAAGCAATTAATTATGGAGTGCCTAACAAGCTTGAGGCCTGAAAAGTATAGGTTATGCAACACAACTTTGAATTTTGAATTTGTTCATCACAAAATGACTTGTAATTCAAGTGATAAAGCCCTAACTTCATCTCTTCGATTCTCCATACTCAAGAATGATCTCAAGGAGTTCTTAGACATTTTGGAAAGCTTGTAATGTTATCTACAACCCATGTTTGAATTAATTTTGAATATTCCCCTTGGAACTATATGAAAAAGTGCCATGAAGTTGGGTCAAAATCCTGACCGAATTAGGGCAAAAATTTCACTAAGTGTTTTGTTTCATGACCATGTGTTCTTAAAATTATAACTTGAGATACAAGCACTTTTGGAAGGAGTTGTTTAAAGCAATGTTGTATATTTCATGTAGATCTACAACTTTCATGTTGGAAGTTTCCTTTGAATCATCTTGCATCATGGTGAAAATTTTGATCAAAGTTGTGAAAAAATAAGAAATTTCCAACACTTAGAAAAATTTCTAAGTTTAGAAATTTTAAGTTTTCAAAATGAAATCTTGAATTTTTGATTTCTTGATGAATAAGTTTCATATTTTGACATGCTTTGATGAATTGTGATCTTTGGGATTTGATTTTGACCAAAAAGTCAAAGTTTAACTTTTCAGTATACATTTGACTTTTGATCAGTTGACTGAAAATTCATTAGTCAATCCCTTGGACTTGAGCAATGTTTTGAGCCATGTCATTAGGTAAAAATTATGCAATTGGACTCTTGATATCATGCCTTAAACCAATTTATCATTTGCTAGGTCAAAAATCAGAAATTGCCCTTTCCCAATCAAAACCTTAATTTTGACGATTTTGCCCTTTTGAAGATTTGATCAAATTTCTTGAGGAATTGTGATACAACTTGGATCAAATGATTCATATGAGTTTAAAATGTTGATGTGGATAAAAAATTATGAAGTTTGACTGTAAATTGGCCACAATTGACTTTTTCCTCAATACAATTGATTTTTAGGTCAACTGTTCAATTGACTGAGCAAAAGTGTGATCCAAAGCTTGAAACTTGGCATGAGTAATCTTGAGGGTCCATAATGATCCATGAAAGTCATATGGGGCATTGGAAGTTTAAATATCCTTGTGCAATCTCAAACCCTAATTTTGGTCATCAGTGCTTAAAGAGGTGTCTTAAGCTGATCAACCCTAGTGCAGTCTTGAGCCAAAGGAGATCTTGTGAGAAATTTTTTGATAAATGAGAGGACAAATTTTGGGGTACAACAGCTGCCCTTGTTCAATCTTCTTAAACCTGAAGATTTAGATTGACGAGTTTTGCCATTCATGACTCGAAGGTGGAAGATGATTGGACACTAGAGTGCCCAGAAATTTGCACTCGATGATGTGATGGTTGAGGGAATGGGATTAAAGATGCCATTTGGAGAGATGGTGGAAAGTTGTTGGAGATGGGCTTGTAGATTCCATCCAGAAATGAATGCTGAACCGTGTCTGTAAGCTGAAACTGAATAAGTATCAGAATAGCGTCCGTGTTTGGAGCGTATCTGAATTGTATCTGAAAGTTGAATCTGAATGACTATCAGAATGTAATCCGTGTCTGGAGCGTATCTGAAAGGTTGAATTTGAATGAGTATCAGAATTCCATCCGTGTCTGGAGCGTATCTGAACTGTATCTGAGAGATGAAATGAGTATCAGGATGGCATCCGTGTTTAGAGCGTATCTGAACAGTATCTGAGAGTTGAATCGGAAAGAGTATCAGAATGGCATCCGTATCTGGAGCGTATCTGAACTGTATCTGAAAGTTGAATCTAAAGAAACCGTGTTGGATTGCTTCAGTTGGTCGTGTAGATAATCGTCCTGGCTTGTCTTAGGTATCAATCTCTGACCTTTGTAATTTGTCGATGATAACCATTGATTAATCTTATCCTGAAAAGGGTAAAACATTAGCTGTATGCAATGTCATGATGTATGAAATGCATGGTACAATGAGATTGTGATATATGAATTTGTGTTATCGATGTTTATGATATATGGATGCGATGTATGCGTATGTGAGCTAATCTACTGCACTGCTGTTGGATAGGGGAAAATAAATCCATGATTGCTGCTGAGTATATGGAGTGTAAGTCTTTATGTTGTGAAGTTGAAGTGTTGATGAATTTCCTCTTAGAGAGATAATCTCTGTTGCAAGGGAAATGTCGTGTACTGCTTGTAAAATCCTGTTGGGGAATCCTGAGAAATTGGATGACTTCTACTGGTTAGTGATAGCTGGAAGTTTGTTCCACTGGGGATTAAACTCCACACTGCGGGGGACTTTATTTAAATAACTTAGAGAGATTTCCATATCTCTTAAAACCATCAGTGATTTTCTTTCTATTTTGTTCATTTGTAAACGGTAGTTATGTTCAAATGCATATGTTCAAAAATAAATCATTGGACGTTTTTGCCAACAAAACAAGAGTAAAGAAAAACAGATAGTTTTGCACTTTCAAAGAGATATCTTTGTATTGACTTTGAGTAAGTATTTTTGTATAATGAGACAAACATTCTAGTAAGAGAATGCCGTCGTAAAAAAATGAAAATTTGATACAAAGAAAAGATAGCTATGTGAAATAATCCCATGGGGTTCCCATTCTGCTATAGCCTTCGTGTCTCTGAGCATCTTGTCTATTTGTTGCCTTGTCAGAAGCTGATTGAATTGATCAGAACCGCTAAGTTTGTTAGTTGAAGCTAAAGTTTGTCCGTAAATGTGATCCAATGGGACATAGTCGTATGCTTTAATTCCCTAACTTTTGCCTGGACCGCCCTTTTGGTTTTTCAATCCACCAGTGTGATACGGTGGCAGAACCAACTGTTATACTGGTTTTGCATTTTATATTCGCAAATGTCGCGGTAAGTAAGAGTCGCCACCGACTTTTATTTCTTCCAACAAAGGAAAGGAAAAAGAACAAAAAAACCTTTTTTTGAGAGTTTCTGAGTACGGGGGGTAGATTATAGAAAGGGAAGGTGTAAGCACCCCTTCTATCCATGGTTTTCCATGGGCTCTTAGGTACTTGCTCATTTTTCAAATTGCTTGTGTGTGCTTGTTTTGAAAAGTTTCGTTTTACTTCGTGATAACCCTTGTTTTTGTCCTCAAGAGTGTGATGAAGTTATTTCGAAAACTGTTTTGAAAAGTGTTTGTGTGAAAAATCTTGTTTGAGCAAGTACCTAGGAGCTAATCTACATACTCGAAAAAAGTTTGTTCGTTTTCCTTTAGACAGCGCTATCCTATTATTAAGGAATAGGTAGCACCGTTGTTGGAGTTTTAGGGGACGTTTGAAGGGACAAGTACGATCACAAAAGGAATGTTAGGGAAATTTATTAATCATCCTAAAGCCTTAAAGATCTTTTTCCGAGGCAACATCCGAATGGGTCATTTTAGATCTTTTGGGACTAGAGGACGATCACTAACATTCCCTATACTTTATGACCGTTTACCGAAGGCAACTGAAGTGGAGTAAACCCTAGAAGTGAGCATGTGCAAGTGTGTTTTTTTCTTCCAGTTTATTTATCTTTGCACATTTAGGGTTTTCTACTATATTAATTGCAATTTGTCTTTCCATACAATCCTATTAACATACATCTAACAACTTATAATTTGCGGAAATTAAAATGCGATAAATTAAAGTTCTAGCTATTACAAGGCTTTCGCAGATACATAATTATTTTTAACTGTAAATAAATATGCGAAATTTTAAAACCCTAAAAATTAAAGGCGCGCGTGGTGAATTAAATAGAAAAAGGAAAATTAAAGGCGCGCGCGGTGAATTAAATGCGAGAAATAATTAGAAAACCTAAAAATTTAATTGAGAAAATATTTAGTTTTTTTTTGTTGAGAAAAATTAGGCTATGTACAACATTAAACCCTAATTCTAGTTGATTTTAATTATACAAAAAAGAATTAATTTGCCTTAATTTAATTAAACTAATTAATTAATAAAATATTTTTATAAAAAAATGATTTTTGATGTTTTTATGATTTTTTGATTAAATTAAAAAAACATGATTTTTGGTGTTATTTGAAAAAAAGAAAATACTTAATAAATAATGAAAAGGAATTAAAATAGAAAAAAGAAGAGAATTGGGCCTGATATGATGAGAAATTAGGGGGGTGCATGTTGAATTTGTGCCAAGCCCATGAATGTCGAGCCCATTCCTGCGCCTGATTCTGTGCGGCCACGTTTGGAGAATGTACCATGGTCTTTCCTTGGTTTGAGCGTTGGATTTGTGTTGGTGGTGATCTAGTGGCTGGATGTTGAGACCACATGGTAGGCGCTTGGAACGTGTATACATGGATCTACAAATGAGTGTTAAGAAAATAAAGAAAATGCAGGGACCTGGGATCGAACCCAGGTCCTCTCCACTATCCAACGCACGCTTCACCACTGGGCTATATTGTTCAGTTGTCAATATAATAAGACTAAATTATAATATACAAAACAAGGTGAATAAACTGAAAAATGCGCGTAATTTAAACAAGTTAATGGTGTTGTGCCAAATCATCATCTCCTTCTCCTGTCCGTCGTCTTAGGTATCAAACTTATACCTACGGACATTTTCCATAGCTATAAACGTGCAAGCTTTAAAAATTCACAAGACACATGATAAATTAATTCTAGATATACCAATCAACTCGTCTTGATCTCACGAGTATCATGGCACTATTTTCTTGGTCCAATTTAACCTGTACAGAGAAACCCTAAAACGCCCCCTAAACCCTAGCAATGGAAATTAGCGAAACAGTCATCAAAACACAAAATTAATTGAACCAAAACATTCCAAATGATGATAAAAATACAATGCTATGCATAAGAGTGGTTAATCATGCGTAAAATGTAAGATCAAAATCAAGCTTGTATGTGCAAATTGTGGGTTTACCAGGAGCGATTATGGGCTTGGGAAGGCTTGCAAACGATCGTATTAGCTTCAGGAGATGTCCAGGAAGCGATTAGAAGCTTTGAGTGGCCTTGAATCGTCCCCTAGGTTAGAAATCAGATCCACACTTTTTGCCCAATTTTTGAGTTTTCTAGGCTAGCTTGCACGACCTGAACCCTTGTTCTTTTGTATTGTTTTTGTTCAGTATATGTAGTAGCGCGAATTAGGGAAACAAGAACATACTGAATCTTATTGAATTATAGAAATTGAATGTGATTTGTTTTCTATATGACATCTTTCCAAAACCATCCTAATCATGCTATTTTTGCCTCAATTTGCCATGATTTGATTTGATCTGATTAGGCCAACTTGATTAGATTTGATTCTAACAAAAATCAGATCAAAAAATCAATCTTTTATATTTTTTTGCCATTTATTTGATTTAATTTGATTTTTAAATAATAAAAATCAAAATAAAATAAATAAATAGAGCAAATAATATGTGGATGATGATTTGGGTCGTGGACCATGTCTTCAACAAGATACAATCATGAAAAGCTAGGCCCATTTGACAAAAAATGCACTTTTGAGCACATTTGACTTTTGGCAATTTTCCAAAAATGGCCAACTTTGAAAATGCATATCTCTTCAAATTTTAACCCTAGGAAGGTGTTCTTGGACCTTTTAGAAAGCTTAGGATGTCACCTAAACAAAAAATTTGGTTTCATCTCAATTGGGTCTTCCATGTTCATGTAAGAAGCTTTGACCCAAAAGGTGTTTTTGTTGACTTTTCCAAAGGACCTATAATGTAGAAATTCATATCTTTTCATGAGTGCATTTTTTGAATTTTAGGGATGAATATGAGTTGTAGGGAACTTGATTATATTCAAAATGAGCCTTGGATGGGAAATTTCTGATGAAGTATGAGAAAGTTATGCTTGGTCAAAGATTGGTTGACTTTTCCTAAGAAACCCTAATTTAACAACTTTTGAGTTTTGATGAATTAGGAGTATTCCATGAGGAATCATGATCAACATTTGATCAAATGATGAATATCACTTCAAAATCTTGAAGTTTGACTTCATGTGGGCCACAATTGACTTTTGACCTAATATAGTTGATTTTCAAGCATCTGAGCAGTTGGCTGAGCAAACTTCTTGTGCAAGGAATGAAACTTAGCATGGATAATCTTGAGGACATATTAGGACTATGGAGAGCATATGAGGCCTTTGGAGCTCACCCATATTGATGAAAATGGAAACCCTAGTTGGAGGTTCCTTGCTTTAGGAGAGGGTTTGTCTGGTCAACTCTTGGGTATCCTTGAGCAAGTTAAGGATATCTCTGAACATATTTTGAGTAAAATGGGAGGGGAAATTTTGGGGTACAACAGCTGCCCCTGTTAAATCTTCTTACACCTGAGGATGTAGATTGGTTGGTCTGCCTTTCGTGATCTGAAGGTGGAAGATGATTGAACACTAGAGTGCCCAGAAATTTGGACTCACATGGAGTAATACTGATTAGTGATATTGGGAATGGGCTTACAGATGCCATTTGGAAGGTGATGGAGAATTATTGGAGATGGTATTAAAGATGCCATCTAGAGAAGATATCAGTTGCATAAGATATCCCTTTGCGAGGATTCCTGTACCTGCCGTTGAGGAGGACTTCGCAGGGGAATGTTGATTTATGTCCTGGGAAATATAGTATATGAGCTTCAGTTGTCTATTACTCTACTGGGGAATTAATTATTGATTGAGGAGGTGGAAGTGAACTTCATATCTGGTCAGGGTCCAGGCTGCACAGTGACTTACTGGGGAAAGGTGAACTCGACTGTAACTGGTCAGGTCCAGGTCTTACAATGCTGTAAACTGTTATCTGGAGATAAGAGAGAAGAAACCTGGATTGTAGGGTTACTTCGAAATGAGAGCCTGGATAGTAGGGTTATGAGAAGGAACCTGGGTCATAGGGTTACTTCGAAATGAGAGCCTGGATAGTAGGGCTATGAGAAGGAACCTGGGTTGTAGGGTTACTTCAGGATGAGAGCCTGGATAGTAGGGCTATGAGAAGGAACCTGGGTAGTAGGGTTACTTCGAAATGAGAGCCTGGATAGTAGAGCTATGAGAAGGAACCTGGGTCGTAGGGTTACTTCGAAACGAGAGCCTGGATAGTAGGGCTATGAGAAGGAACCTGGGTCGTAGGGTTACTTCGAAATGAGAGCCTAGATAGTAGGGTTATGAGAAGGAACCTGGGTCATAGGGTTACTTCAAAATGAGAGCCTGGATAGTAGGGCTATGAGAAGGAACCTGGGTCGTAGGGTTAATTTGAAATGAGAGCTTGGATAATAGGGCTATGAGAAGGAAACTGGATAGTAGGGTTATTTTGAAGTGATCATGTAGATTAGTTAACCCGTTTGGGTTTCGGGAACTGATTTGTTATTAGTTGTCTACATACGTGATCTGTATAACTGCTGGATTTGTTGAAGATAATTGTCTTTCCTGAAAAGATACCAGGGTTAATTATATGTAATGCATGAAATTCCCTGTGAGATGATGTTCTCAAAATAAATGAGATCCTGTTGTATATGATATGTATGCGCATGTCATGATGTATGTACATGAAATTCTATTGGGGTATGTTCGAGTCTGGGAAAATAAATCCCTGTCTACTGCTGGAGAATATAGCATTCCTGACTGTTGTAGAGAATTGTGGTTCTTCTACTTCCGTCAGGGATGGTGAACGGAAATGACTATGCTGGAGATTTACTCTTTGTCATTTATGAATATTCTGTCAGGGAGAGATTCTGTTTGAGAATAACTCTGCAGGGAACAACTTGGAAAGTGAATCTCCGTAGCTGAAGTAATGAGCTATGTCGGGGATTGAGCTTCTATATCCAGAGAAATAAACTCTGATTGGGAGATAAAATTTACTGACCCGCTCGCGATTATGGAATTCGGCTAGGGGATATAGCTGTCAGGTTTCTGAATGACCCTGGCTGGGGAGATTACTTCCTGTTTCTGGAAAGCCGATATCAATGCTTTTGAATACTTTTACTCTGTAGGGAGTGTATGTACTGATGATTATGCTCCAAAGCTGTCTCTGTCCAGGTACCTGCTGGGCAGAGTAACTGTCGGGTTTGACACTTCTTGTTTTTGCCCATGTTTCTGGAATTACGAGTAATTGTCTTTTTGTTTCTTATGTAAATATTTATGAGCAACAATCATATTCAAATGCATATGTCAATAATAAATCATTGGACGTTCTTGAAAAATAAAACAGAAAAAGAAAAAACTTAAAGTTGCTTGTGAAAATGATTTTGTATTGATTTTTGAAGTTAGCCTATAATAGGCGTTTTCGTACAAGGAGGTTGATGCTCTAGTAAGAGAACGCGGCCGTAAAAATAGAAGCTATACAATTTTGTGCAAAAGGAAACATCTATGTGCAACAATCCCATTGAGTTCTAACTCTGCTATTGCCCTTATGTCTTCGAGCGTCTCATCACTTTGCTACTTGGCCGAAAGTTGATTAGATTTATTGGTGCCGTCCGAGCTTGATAGTCGATACCTAAGTCTGGTCGCAAGATGATCCAATGGGACATAGTGATACACTTTACATCCCTAAATTTTGCCTGGAATGCCCTTTCGGGTTTTCAGTCCACCGGGATACCTTTTTTTGCCCAAGCCGCCCTTTCAGGTTTTCGGCTTGCCGGGTGTACAGATTTTTCCATTTTCATCCCTTATTTTTGCCAGACCCCTTTTGGTTCGTCGGAAGCCCTTATTTTTGCCTAGGCCAGTCAACCTAGCGGGTCTTTTAATCAGCTGTAGTATCTTTTCACTATGTCTGCATTGACAGGGTGAGGAAGGTCATCACCGTCCATGGTGGTTAGAATCATAGCTCCACCCGAGAAAATGTTTTTAACCATAAATGGCCCTTCGTATGTGGGGGTCCATTTTCCCCTGGGATCACCTTGTAGCAGTATGATGCGCTTGATCACTAGATCTCTGACTTGATATTCTTGACGTCTGACTTTCTTGTTAAAAGCCTTGATCATTCGCTTTTGATACGTCTGACCATGACAGATATCGGTAAGTCTCTTCTCGTCGATTAGATTTAGCTGATCAAGTCAAGTTTGGATCCAGTCGTCTTCGTTCAAACTCACATCCTTCATAATCCTGAGAGAAGGTATCTGGGCTTCGATGGGTAGGACTTCCTCCATGCCATATACCAGAGAGTAGGGTGTTTCCGTTGTCGACGTCCGTGCTGAGGTACGGTATCCATGAATAGCAAATGGTAACATCTTATGCCAGTCTTTGTATGTCACCGTCATCTTCTGTACAATTTTCTTGATGTTCTTGTTAGCCGCTTCAACAGCGCCATTCATCTTCGGCCGGTAGGGATAAAAGTTATGATGCTGTATCTTGAACTGTTTACAGAGCTCGGTGATCATTGTGTTGTTGAAATTCATACCATTGTCAGTAATAATTCTCTCTTGCACACCATACAAAAAGATTAGATTATGTTGGATAAACCGTGCCACAACGTTCTTGGTCACAGTAGTAAAAGAGGCCTCCTCAACCCACCTCGTGAAGTAATCAATGGCCACTAGAATGAAGTGATGTCCATTAGAAGTAGTGGACCTGATTTCTCCGATCATGTCAATGCCCCACATTGCAAAGGGCCACGAAGCTGTCAAGAAGTTCAAGGGAACCAGAGGCACATGCACCTTATCAGCGTAGATTTGGAACTTATGACAAGTTCGGGAGTGCTGATAACAATATGCTTCCATAGTGGACCAGTAATATCCTGCACGTAGGATCTTCTTAGCCATGGTATGTCCAATTGAATGGGTTCTGACGGTACCTTCATGTAGATCTGTCATAATCCTCTCTGCTTCGCTCTTGTCTACACACTGTAGTAAGGTAGAGTCATGATTGCACTTGTAGAGGATTCCATTACTGAGGAAGAATTTCGCAGCAAACCTTCTTAGAAACTTCTTATCATTGACAGATGCCCTTCAGGATACTCTTGAGTCTCGAGCCACCTCTTGACTTCGTGAAACCAGGGTTTGTCTTCTACCTCTTCAGTATCAATCTCACAACAGTTGCACTGGTTCATCCAACCTCTCAATGGTGATTCGGGGAGCTTCATTGTCCCACCTGACTTTAAACATAGAAGACATGGTAGCTAGAGCATACTCTAACTGATTCTCCTCTCGCGGGAAATTTTCAAAGGCTACCTCCTCAAATTGTGGGAGCAATGTCAGCACGTGCTCTTTGTATGAGATGAGATTCAGATGCTTCGTATCCTATTCGCCTTTGATCTGACTTATTACCAAGGATGAATCCCCAAAAACGTCCAAGAACTTGATCCTGAGGTCAATAGCGGCCTTGAGACCCATGATACAAGCTTCATACTCCGCCATGTTGTTAGTGCAGTTGAAACATAACCGAGCAGTGAAAGGAGTATGACAGCCCCCAGGAGATATAATTACTGCGCCAATGTCGTTACCGAGTGCGTTTGAAGCTCCGTCAAAAACCATAGTCCATCGGGATCCCTCCTAGGGTCCTTCATTTGGTCCAGGTTCTTCATAGTCAGTCACCAGCATAATATTCTCATCCGGAAACTCAAAATTCAAGGACTGATAGTCATCCACGGCCTAATGAGCCAAATGATCAGCCAATACACTCCCCTTGATTGCTTTATGGGTTGTATATTGTATATTGTACTAAGTTAAGATCATCTGCCATCTTGATATTCTTCCAGAGAGCGGGTTTCTCGAAGATGTATTTGACTGGATCCATATTAGATATCAACAAAGTAGTTCGGGTCAGCATATACTGTCTTAGTCGGTGAGCAGCCCATGCCATGGCGCAACAAATTTTCTTAAGCAGTGAGTATCGTGTCTCACATTTGGTAAACTTTTTGATAAGGTAGTATATTGCATTCTCTTTTCGACCAGACTCGTCATGCTGCCCCATAACACACCCCATTGAATTGTCTAGCACTGTTAAGTATAATATCAAAGGTCTTCCTTCAATCGGAGGCATCAAAATTGGTGGTTCTTGAAGGTATTCCTTGATTCTTTCGAAATCGGTCTGGCACTCGTCATTCCACTTTACCACTTGATCTTTCTTCAGAAGCTTGAAGATTGGCTCAAAAGTAGCAGTTAGATGTGAAATGAACCTGGCGATATAATTCAAGCGTCCCAAGAAACCTCTAACTTCCTTCTCTGTACGGAGAGCTGGAATTTCTTGTATGGCCTTTACCTTCATAGGGTCTACTTAGATGCCTTTGTCGCTGACAATGAAACCCAGGAGCTTACCAGACCTTACTCCGAAGGTGCACTTGTTCGGATTCAACCTCAGCTTGTATGTATTTAACCTATCAAACAACTTTTGTAAATGATCAAGGTGCTCTTCCACGGTTTGAGACCTGACTATCATGTCATCAACATAAACCTCGATCTCATGGTGGATCATATCATGGAATAAAGCGACCATGGCGCGCTGATAAGTTGCCCCATCATTCTTCAATCCAAAAGGCATCACCTTGTAATAGAAGGTGCCTGCTGTACCCCAAAATTTTCCCTCTCATTTTACTTAACAAATGTCAAGTGAGGTCCCCAATTTTCTCAAGGTTGCCCAAGAGTTGCCCAAACAAGCTCTCTCCTAAGGCAATGTATCTCAAATTAGGGTTTCATTCTTCATCAAGATAGGTGAACCACAAAGGTCCCAAATTCCTTCCAAGGTCCTAATATGTTCCCAAGATCATCCATGTCATGTTTCAGGCCTTGCATAAAAGTTTGCCCAGTCAACTGCTCAGATGCTTAAGAATCGACTGTATTAGGTTAAAAGTCAACTGTGGCCCACATACAGTCAAACCTCAATATTTTTGTTCAACATCATCATTTTGAAGTGTTATCCATCATTTGATCAAGGGTTGATCATGATTCTTCAAGGAATGCTCCAAATTTATCAAAACCCAAAAGTTGATAAATTAGGGTTTTGTAGGAAAAGTCAACCCAACTTTGACCAAGCATAACTCCTTCATACTTTATCAGAAATTTTTCATCCAAAGCTCATTTTGAATAGGAAACAATTCCCTATTGTGATACGGTGGGAAGAACTGACTATTTTTTGGAATGCTGGTTTGCGTTTTGCGTTTATGTTTGCAAAATGTCGCGGTAAGCAAGAGTCGCCACCGACTTTTATTTTATCCAACAAGGAAAGGAAAAAAGCATAGAAAAATTCCTTTTTCGAGATTATCTGAGTACGGGGGGTAGATTATAGAAAGGGAAGGTATTAGCACCCTTTCTATCCGTGGTTATCCACGGGCTCTTAGGTACTTGCTCAATTGTTTTCAAAATTGTTTTCTTTGTGCTTGTGGGTTTGAAAAAGTTTTTGTTTGAAACTTTGATTTAACTCTTGCTTCTGTCCTGAAGAGTGTAATGAAGCATTTTGAAAACTTTGTTCGAAAAGTGTAAGTGTGAAGAGTTTTTGTTTTGAATGAGCAAGTATCTAAGAGTTATCTACCTACTCGAGAAAGGAATCATTCTATGCTAATTTCCTTTAGACAATGCTATCCCACTATTAATGAGTGGGTAGCACTATCGTTGGAGTTTAAGGGTCAATTCGAATGAGGGACGTATGATCACTAAAGTAATGTTAGGACACTTTAGCGGTAACCCTAATGTCTTAGATCATTTGTTTGAGGCAATTATATCTGAGGCAACCGTTTCTAGGCGACTATGATCTTTTAGACAAGAGGGCGACCTCTAAAACGACCTATACTCAATGACCGTGTACGAAGGCAACCAAGTGGGGTGTACCCTAAGAGTGCGCATGTGCGAGTGTGTCGTTTTCAATTATTCTTATCTTTGTACATGTTAAGGGTTATCTAATTTGATTTTAAGATTAACATTCAGTCTTGTCATGCATACCCTATTATCAAACATCTAGCAATTATAATTTACGGAATTAAAATGCGGAATTTAAATTACAAGGCGTCGGGTATTTACATCGCCAAAAACAAACCCTTTGAAAAATAAAATAAAGCGATAAAAATAATTAAATGTCTTATTTAACTATTACAATCCGTAAGCAGATACATAATTGGATAAAAATAAGTAACGCGCGCGGGAAATTAAATTGAGTGCGAGTTTAGGGTTTTGACTCTTTTGGTTAAAGAAAAAATCTTTTTTTTTTGGTTTTTGTTGTTTTTATTTTAAGAAAGAAAATAAACCTAAGTTAAATGCCTAAATTAAGTTAATAAATTAATTAATGAAAAAGAATAAATTATGACATGTTTTTGGGTTTTTTTGTTTTTTTAAGAAAGAAAATAAAATTAATTAAATTAGTATTTAAAAACCTAATTAATTCTAATTAGTTTTAATTATTTACAAAAAATGAATTAAAGTTTTCTTATTAAAAAAACCTAATCAATTAATAAGTTTATTAAGAAAAAATAAAAGTTTTAAAATTTGATGGAAATAAAAATATTTTTGTGATTTTATTTTTATAAAAAAAAGGAATTTTGTGATTGGTTAGAAAATAAAACAATTAAAGTATATTAAATAAAAAAACAAATAAAAGAGAAAAGAAGTGTTTGGCCTGTTTTTGAAGGGTGTTGATAGCAATTTGAAGCCCAATATTGGCCAGCCCGTTTGACTTTTTGTGATCCAGTGTGGGTGCATGGACTTGGCTCTTGGTGGACCTCCAGTCATTGGCCACCAGATCTGGCATTTGGGTGGATGAGGGCGCATGGTAGGTTGCAAGCTAGAGCATGCATTGAATCACCTGAAAAATATGAAGAAAACACAAATTGCTGGAGGCAGGGATCGAACCCCTGACCTCCAGCCTTTGGATCCTTTATGGCTTAGGTGGCAACCACTGGAGCACGCTGTTTTGTTTGTTATGATAATAATAACACAAGATAATATATATAAACAAAGCACATGGCCTGAAAAAATAAAAAGTGCGTAAAATATTTGAATGGACCAACAGATGGATGACACGAGTTCATCCCTGTCCTCGAGCCTGTAAAAAAAATACCTGCGGATTTGAATCCGCAGCTAAAAGCGCAGGTTGGTCCAAAAATCTCCCTCAAGCCATAAAAATGACTTTCGAGGGCATGGTCGTGCTCGCCTCAATCTCCTGGACACAACCATGTCCACCATGTTCCTCAATTTTACCTGAAACAAAAGTCCCTAAAAGCAGCAACAAAACCCTAGCCATGGCGTTTTGCAAAATAGGTTATATGAATGAAATTAAATGATGCAAAAAGTTTGAAAATGTTCTTGTGATCATGAATATGCCATTAGTTTTCTCAAATGATGCAAGAACAAACCAAATCGAATTCAAGAACATGGATCGTTTTCGTGAGACTTACAGCGCGTATAGAGGCCCGAGGATGCGTGGTTTTGATCGAATTAGCTTGTGTGAATGTATAGGAAGCTATTGGAACAAGTCTCAATCCCTGAAACTACCTCTAACCTGGGTTTTGATCTCAAGCATTTTTGTGAATTTTGCAAAGTCAGTTCTGCCTCTTCTCACGATTTCCAACCCTTATTTTTTTGTGCTTTAGCTTCCTTATGTATCACTCAACGCATTAGGTTAATAAAATTGGTCCAAATCTTTCCTTATCAATGCTTGCATATTTGATTTGATCTCCATTTACAAACTTGCCAAATTTGCCTAATTTCAATCTTTTTGCACATGATTTGATTCGATACGAATTTGATGATGATAATAGCTGTAATCAAAGCCTAGAACAACCAAAAAATCATGAGTTATCAATGCCTTGGATTTTATATGATTTTATTTGATTTAAAATGAATAAATTCAATTAAAAATCAAATTAAATAATAAAAATGAGATATGGGCACATGGATGGAGCTACGGCATGTGGAAAATAATGAAAACTCAAATCAAGTGGAAAAGAATGGGCCCATTTGGCAAAATTTGAAGTTTTTGGGGATAGTTGACTTTTGGCAATTTTGCAAAAAAGTCCAACTTCAACAATGCACAACTTCTTCAATTTTGAACTTTTGGAGGTTTTCTTGGACTTTTTAGAAGGCTTGAGATGTCCTCTAACCAACCCTTTTGGTCTCATCGCATTTTGATATTCCATGCTCTGGTTATAAGCTTTGGAAAAAAGGGTGTTTTTGTTGACTTTCAAAAATGACCTATAATGTCCAAATTCATAACTTCTTGTGAGTGCATATTTTGATCTTGGGGTATGAATATGGATTGTAGGAAATTGCATCCTCTTCAAAATGAGTTTTGGATGGGTCATTTCTCATAAAGTATGAGAAAGTTATGCTTGGTCAAAGTTGAGTTGACTTTTCCTACAAAACCCTAATTTAACAACTTTTGAGTCTTGATGAATTTTGAGAAATCCTTGATGAATCATGATCAACCCTTTATAAAATGATGAAATATCCTTCAAAATTAGAATTTTGACAAAAAATCTTGAAGTTTGACTGTTTTTGGGTCACAATTGACTTTTGCCCTAGCACAATCGATTTTTGGGACCTTTGAGCAATCGACTGAGCAAACTTCCTCTGCAAGGCTTGAAATTTGACATGGATGATCTTGAGAACATATTAGTACATTGGGGAGCACTTGAGGTCATTTTGACTCAAGGATATTGATGCAATGTGAAACCCTAATTTGGGGTAGACTGCCTTAGGAGAGAGCTTGTCTGACCAACTCTTGAGTAACCTTGAGCCACTTGGAGATTTTCCTTGCAATGTTTTGAGAAATATGAGAGGGCAAATTTTTGGGTACAACAACTACAATTCATCTTCAGCTCACAAGTTCAAAATATGCACTCATAAAAAGATATGAATTTTGACATTATGGGTCATTTTGAAAAGTCAACAAAAACACCTTTTGGGTCAAAGCTTCATACATGAACATGGAAGATCCAATTGAGATGAAACCAAAAGGGTTAGTTAGGGGACATACTAAGATTTATAAAAAGTCTAAGAACATCCTCCTAGTGTCAAAATTGAGAGAGTTGTGCATTGTAAAAGTTGGCAATTTTTGGAAAATTGTCAAAAGTCAACATTGATCAAATTTGTATTTTTTCCAAAGGGGCCCATGTTTTCTTGTTTGGGACATGTTTCTAATAGGACCCATGACCCCTGAACTTTTCCACCTATTATTTTATTACTTTTATCATTTATTTTGATTTTTTATTCATTTAAATAAAAAAAATCAAATTAAAAATGGTAAAATAATGAAAACAAATCAAATCTTGAGATTTTTGTGCACATTTTGAGTCCATGTACAGCTAGCATGCCAGCCAATTCGTGCAAGGTTCATTAGAGTTGAAAAAGATTAGATTGAAGAAAGGTTTGGAAATAAATCATACATTAAGCAACTCAAATCAAATCTCCATTATTTCTCAATTTCATGTCAATTTTGTTGACCTAATTCAGTCTACTATAAGGGGATAACAATTCCAGATCAAAAGGACAAGGATTGGAGGCGTGAAACGACAAGAGAGAAATAAAAATTTTACAAGAAAAGTGTGAGACCTATCTTTGTCTACAGGCCAGTTCAAACCATTCCAAGGCTTCTAATCCATCCCTGGACATCTCAGGAAGCTAACAACATCATTTGCTAGCCTCATAGCATCCAGAAATCGCCCCTAGAGATATCACAGTTTATATTTTTTTTAAAGTTTGAATCCATTGATTTACGCATCATAAATCTATTTTAATCACATATCCATGTTTATCGTCATGCTTGCAACGTTTTTGAATGCTTTGATTTGAGTTTCTGCACAGGAATCGCGTAATGCCATTGCTAGGGTTTACGAGTTTGTGTTAGGGGTTTTCAATGCAGGAACAATTGGCCCTCATATTGGGTACAATGATGATCAGGGATTCAATCCCAGTTGATTAATGGTCACCAATTTCATTTATCTTGCTTGTATGTAATTTTTGAATGAAACAGGGTTATAGCTACGAACAAATGTCCGTAGGTAAAAGTGTTTTACCTAAAACAACGGTCCAAGGAAGAAGATAATGCGTGGCAAGGCGTGGTTGGTTCATTCAAATTTCGCGCATTTTTTTTTCTGGCAGGAGGCTTGATTTGGCTTTTGATTTTATTTGTTTATTATATATACAACTAATAAGTCCAACGCAGATGGTTGGGAAGCATGCCTTTGATGCACACGTCCTGGGTTCGATCCCAAGCGTGTGCATTTTGATATTTTCTTAATAATTTTAGGCCAATCCCATGCAATACAGCATCCCACGCCTATCATACACCATCAACACCCATCCACTGGATACCCAGCTGGCCAGATCTCACGCTTTGCCCTTGAAGGCCCATGGTACACACGCATGTCAATGATACACTAGATTCAAGGTTGACTGGGCTTGAAAGCTTAATGGGCTGGGAAATTCAGATTCCCACCCCCCAGAATTGCTAACAGCAGGCCCAATTCTCAATTCTTTTCTCTTTTTATTATTTTGTTTTCTTTATTCTTTATTTTTTATTCATTTTATTTTTTTTTAAATCTGTTTTTTTATAAAATCATAAAAATCAAAAGGTCATAAAAATTAGAATTAGGTTTTTTATTTATTTTAGCAAATTTAATTTAATTAATTAGCTTAATTTAATTTAGGGTAACTTTAACTTATTTTTACAATTAAAATCAATTAGAAAATAGGTTTAACTTCTTGATTTAGTTATTTTCTTTTCAAATAAAAAAACACAAAAAATAGGTTAACTTAATTATTTTTTCTTAATTAAAATTAATTAGTAATTAGGTTTTTTTTTAATTCAATCATTCCTTAATTTCTTAAATGACAAAAAAATGACAAAAAAAATGATTTTTTCTTCAATCAATTGCAATTAGGTTTAGTCAAGGGTCAAAACCCTAATTTCTCTCGCATTTAATTTACCGCACGTTTTTAGTTTTCTTTCTTATTATTATTGTAACTATTTCAAGGTTGTAATAGTTTTAATTAGGGTTTTAAATTCCATACTTTTATTTCCCGTCAAGGAAATTATGTAACTGTCAAAGCCATGTAATAGCTAGGTTTATTTCCGCTTTTACTTTATGCAAATTATTAACTGTTAGATGAATTAATAGGATTATATGGCAAGAATGCATGAAAAAATTAAAACAATTAGAAAACCTTAATGTGCAAAGATTAAAATAACTGAAACAAATCACTCGCACATGTTCACTCCTAGGGTTACCTCGCTTCGGTTGCCTTCGGTAAACAATCATTAAGCATAGGAGATTTTAGTGGTTTCCCTCCAGGCTAAAGAGATCAAATTTTCCCATTCGAATGTCGCCTCGAAAATGTTGCCTCGAAAATATTGCCTCAGAAATGTTGCCTCGAAAAGATCTTAAGACTCTATGGTTACTACTAAAGTTTTCTAACTATTGCTTTAGTGATTGTATTTGTCCCTTTCGTACGTCCCTTACAAAATCCAACAAAGGTGCTACCTACTCCTTAATAGTGGGATAACGTTGTCTAAAGGAAATAGAATGAACAATCTTTTTTCGAGTAGGTAGAATCTTAAGTAATTGCTCAAAAGAAATCTTCACACTAACACCTTTTCAAAACAGTTTTCAAAAAACAACTTCGTCACACCCTTAAGGACTGATACAAGGGTTATCACGAAGTAAAACATTTTCAAAGCAAGCACACACACAAGAAATTTTAAAAAGATGAGCAAGTTCCTAAGAGCCCATGGAAAACCATGGATAGAAAGGGAGCTAACACCTTCCCTTTCTATAATCTACCCCCGTACTAAGAAACATCTCGAAAAAGGTTTTTTCTGTTCTTTTTCTTTTCCATGATTGGATGAAATAAAAGTCGGTGGCGACTCTTGCTTACTGTGACATTTTGCGAACAAAAAACGCAAAACCCAAACCAGTAAAAATAGTCGGTTCTGCCACCGTATCACAGAACTGGCAACTCTGCTGGGAAATAAAATATAAAGTGGGGTAAACCTTAGGATCTAGGTCATATTTAAATGCTTTCTATTGATTGTCTTGCTTGCTTTATATTTATGGGAACTGTTTGGACTATTTGATCCTACACCCGGATCTGGGAAACACCTTTTAGGTAAGTAGCAATAAACTATGAGGGAACTATGCTGGGGTATATCGACACGGTTGAAGCAGTAGCTACTTTGATGTGGCACTTTGGTTGGTACCGGTAACCCTTGAGCCAATCAGGGAGAGTACGGGGCCGCCGCGTGGTGTCTTGAAGCATCAACTGACCTTAGAACATTTAATTGCCCAACTTGGCCATTAGAAAGTAGTAAAATAGCCGGCCTCGGTGTAGAGCTGAGAATTGGTTGATACTCGATGCTACACTCATTGAGATCAAACTTTAAGGATATTTCGGCCGCAAGAAAATATTGCATGAGCTGAGACAATGCCGATAAAGGATGGTCAGTGATATTGAGATCCTCTAGAACCCGGTTACTTTTTCTAAGACAGGTTTGAAACTAACTAACTTCAAGAGGGTACTACCTTTGACCTCATGCAAGCCTTAAACCTAAGGACTTTGTGTGATTTGACTATGCTTGCTATACCTGTGTTCGCTATACCTATGCTTTATCATGACATCATGCATCATAACATAACATCCATTCTTATTGCACTAACCATTTCAAAGACCAAAGGAATTTATCTTTGCCCTATTTTGCAGATCATGGCTTCTGTACATAGAAACACTATCCGAATCAGCATTGTGAAGATACCTTCCCAACTCAAAGAGCTAGTATCAAGGGTTTTTGAAGCTTCTGTGTTCACTAAGAGACATGGTCGACTTCTCGACCTAGTTACTTCAAACTTTGATGAAAAGATGATGAGTATACTTTTTCAATTCTTTGATCCCAAGCACCACTGCTTCACCTTTCCAGACTATCAGTTGGTACCTACCTTGGAAGAATTCTCTCAGTTGTTGGATATACCCATTCTTGAGAAGTTACCCTTCACAGGTTTAGAAGAAGCTCCTAAGCCAGAAGTCATTGCCTCAGCTTTACACCTAAAATGGGCCAATGTGGTATCCAATTGGGAAACAAGAAGCGGAGTCAAGGGTTTTCTAGATAAGTTTCTGATAAACAAAGCACAGCTGTTTTAGGATGATGCAGACTTTCAGGCCTTCGAGGAGGTCTTGGATCTTATAATCTATGGGTTAGTCCTATTCCCCAATCCGGGCTCATTCGTAGACGTGAATGCTATCAAGATATTTCTATCTCGTAACCCAGTGCCTACTTTTCTCGAAGATATTTTGCACACTCTCTATACTCGTACCATGAAGAGAAGAGGGATTCTTATGTGCTGTATGCCATTGCTATCGAGGTGGTTTATTTCTCACCTCCTTAAGTCTACACTGAAGAATGAAGAAGGTTTGGTTTGGTCGCAAAGGATAATGTCGCTTGCCCATACAGATATTCTCTGGTGTTCTCGAGCTATGGAAAATACTACTATTATTGATCACTGCGGAGAGTACCCTAATGTTCCGCTACTTGGCATCATAGGGGGTATAACCTACAACCCTTGTCTAGCCCTGCAACAATTTGGTTACGCTCGAAGGGATGGTCCCCATGAGTTACTTATCGAGGGTATTGTATTCAACTATGAGGAAGATGTCAAGGAGTATCGCCGGAGATTCATAAGAGCCTGGGGCATGGTAAACTGATCTGGCGCTAAGGCTTTGGGACCAAAGACTTCCATTCCTAGGGAACCTTACCTACAATGGGTACGAGCTCGTGCCCAGCAGCTTATGATGCCCTATGTGGATGTTTTTCCAGTGATTGTGGAACCCACTACGGAGGAGGGTATTCCTTACACAGTTCTCTATCCTTATATGCCCACTGATCTTGGAGAATTATAGAGGTCTTGGATTCAATTGATGGAGGAGCGGGATACTTACAAGGATCAATTCCATGGTCAGAAGTGGAAGGTTTTAGAGCTTACAAAGCAGTTGCATGAAGAAAGAGGACTCGATGACTATCCCGATACAAAGAGGAAGCATCCATAGGAATTTTAATGTCTTTTATAGTTTCAAATTTATTTTTTTAAATTGTAACGCCTAAAAGGAATTTGAACTTCAAATTCAGCTAATAAAGTTTTTGTTTATTGTGGTTTGCAAATTTAAATTTCTCGAGGTCTTTGAAATCATTGCATTCGCATCCCATCCATAACACATCACTACAGGTACCATTACAGGTTTCTCATCTTCTTCGCTGTTTATTTCAGCAGAAATGTCTTATGAACAAAGCATCAAGGAACTTCAAGCACAGAACGCCCAGTTCCAACAAATGTTCATCAGTATGGCAAAATGGCAAGAGGATTTGAAAGCCCTCATTCTGAAAGAGAAGAATAAGAAGAAGAAGGTTGTCGGTATTCTGAATATGGGCCGAAGGTTTGGAGAGCGGTTGAAACGACAAACTGATCTGACCTCTTCATCCAAGGAAGGGGAGAACCAAGAAGGAGAGAGGGACCCTAGTCCTGCAGTCTCTGACAATGATACTGATTATAGCGATGAGAAATATCCTCCTGCTGAGGATATATACAAACATTTGGAAGATCGTCTGAGTGCCATGGAAGTTTAGAGGATACCTGGATTGGATTTTGAAGAATTGGGTTTGATGTCGGGGGTGGTCATCCTGCAGAAGTTCAAAGCTCCAGTTTTTGCCAAATATGATGGTGTGTCTTGCCCAAAGCTCCATCTCCACTCTTATGTCAGAAAGATCCATCCTCACACAGCTGATAGAAATCTGTGGGTTCATTTCTTTCAAGATAGTTTGTCAGGGACTCAAATTGAATGTTTCTACCAGCTAGAGGGAGCAAATATCCGAAACTGGGAAGATCTGGCTGCTGCTTTCTACAAGAAGTATCAGTACAATGTCGAACTTGCTCCCACTCGTACTCAACTCCAGAGTATGTCCATGGGTGCAAGTGAAGGTTTTAAAGATTATGCATAAAAATGGAGGGACTTGGCTGGGAGAGTTCAACCCTCGTGTTCTGATAGGGAGTTGGTTGATATGTTTCTGGGGACGCTATCTGGTCCATTCTTCAATCATTTGTATCGGCAGTTGTGATACGGTGGGAGAACTGACTTGGGATTTGCGTTTGTGTTCGCACTTGTTCGGTTTAGCAAGAGTCGCCACTGACTTTTTATTTATCCTAAGGAAAGGTCAAAAAGCACAGGAAAGACCTTTTGAGATGTTTTCGTGGGTTCGGGGGGTAGATTATGAAAAGGGAAGGTGCTAGCACCCTTTTCATCCATGGTTATCCATGGGCTCTTAGTTACTTGTTTTAGATCACTTTCCTTGATTTTCAATTGTTTGAAATGGTTCTTTGTGTGTGTGGTTTTGAAAATGTTTTGAAAAAGATGCCTTGTCTAGGCAACCTTTGTAATGATTCTTTGTTTGAATATATACAAAGATGTGTGTCTTTTTGAAAAGATGTTTCAATGTTTTTGAAAGTTTGTTTTGAAATTGTGTGGTGAAGTTTGTTTTGAAAAGTAGCAAGGATGTTTTGCAAGCTTTTGATCAAGTAACTAAGAGTTGTCTACCCTATTTTACTCAAAGATCTTTCTTATGTTTTTAACCCTTTTAACAGTGTTGCTTCACCATTGTGTTTGGTGAACAACCTTGCGTTAGGATGTTTACGGGACAGGCGCGGGTCATCGTATAGACCATGATAGCAATTGTCTCAAGTATTTTTGGCAATTTTCTTGAGGGACTTGATCATTTTGTTTAGGCAACTCAGATAGCATCATCGAGGGACTATGATCTTTTTGTTTTTGTTTTGCCAAAGTACTCAACATGCAACCATGGCCCATTTTTGAAGGCAACAAGTGGAATTACCCTAAGGGTGCATGTGTGCAAGTGTGTTTGATTGCATGCATTTTGTCTTTGATTTTTGGGTTGTCTACTTGTTGATTTTATCTTGCCATACACACCTAGTTACTAGCATTTTTACAAAGCAATAAAAATGCAAGAAATAATATCCTACGCTATTACAACCATATCGAAAGGCATAAAAAATATGAAGGAAAAAATAAGATAAAAGTAAGAAAAATGAGTGTATTTCGACCCAGGCAATAGCATCCTTCGATTTGCATTCTGTTGGGCTCTTTCTATTGGGGATGACAACAGCAAAGTCACGTATTTCGATTGGGCCTTGGCAGGGGCGAGGTCCTGTCTTTCGATTGGGCAAAGGCAGCATCAAGTTGTATTTCGACCCAGGCAATAACATCCTTCGATTTTCATTCTGTTGGGCTCTTTCGATTGAGGCTGACAACAGCAAAGTCACGTCTTTCAATTGGGCCTTGGCAGGGGCGAGGTCCTGTCTTTCGATTGGGCAAAGGCAGCAGCAAGTTGTATTTCGACCCAGGCAATAACATCCTTCCATTTGCATTCTGTTGGGCTCTTTCGATTGGGGCCTTTGGGATAACATATTGTGCCTTTCGATTGGGACCTGTGGGACAGCATGTTGTGCCTTTCGATTGGGACCTTTGGGACAGCATATTGTGCCTTTCGATTTTCCTTTGTCTCCTTCGACTGGGGGTTGGAGTCAGTGGTTCTATCTTTTGTTTGAGGCATGGAAACAGAAAGATTATGGATTTCGTCTGAGGTCTGGAAATAACAAGGTTCTGGATTTTCCACAGGCTCCTTGCTGACTCCTTGTAAGCATATTAGGCCCTCAAATTGTGATTCGAAAGGCTTGTGCAGCTAGCCAATCAAAGGGTATAACAAACCTGTCTCAAGTTCTTAAAAATGCAACATCCAAACATAACTACAGTCCAGGGGTTAACATAAAAACAAAACAATGGGTCTCAAAGTCCAAAATATAACTAATTAAAGTTGAGTTTTCAGCATAAGAGCGGTCAGAATCTAATGTTAAAACATGGTCTAGAAATATCTATATTTTCTTTATTGGTATGTGTACATGATATTTAAATGAAAGAGTTCCAAGTTTTAGAGAGAACTTACCTCTTGAAATGCTTAGTTGAAAGAGCTGGAGATGACCTTTTTTGATAGTGGAGGGAGCCTCGTCGGGGTCTTCCTGAATCTAGTGTTGTTACTGTTTGGTTTGGGCAGTCACTTAGAGTTTTGCAGGTTTGAGAATGTTGGAGAGTTTGAGAATATGGGAGAGTTTCAGAATATGGGAGCGTTTTAGAGTATCAAAGGTATGGAATTTCTTCACACCGTTTGTTTTGATGTCTGGAACTTGTTTGACAAAGTTTGTTTTTGCTCGTGTTCACAGAAAAAAAATCTCCTCCCTTCTGTTTTGCAAATTTTTCTTTTATGAAGCCAAGATGTGTCAGTATTTTGAACAGGCCTGTACAAGCCATCTTGTATGCTGCACACAAACCTCTAGCCCCCCCCCCCCCCCCAATTTTTGGGCTTGATTTGTTGTATGAGATATGGACCAATGCTCAAGGGATTCAGTTTTGACATAAAGCAGATTTTGGCAGAAATGGACATGTCACTTTTTCCACTTAGGGATTAATCTTGTATGTAATGACCCAATGGCTAAAATAAAACCTTAGTTCAATGGTTAAGCATTAAATTAAGGAGTGTAAGTTGGTTTTGAGGCCTGCAAGCTAGCACCAAACATGCTGATTTGAAAATGCAAGTTTGTATAAACATGCCTTGGTCATGAACAAAAGTGAGTTTTTTGCCAACTTTGAGAATTCTATTCTCTCTAACCACAAGGGTGTTTGAGGAGTTCTTGGACAATTTTGAAAGCTTGGAACATGTACTACAATCCATCTTTGTAATTTAACTTGAAACTCCAAGTGGAACCATGTGAAAAGTGGCCAAGAAGATGGGTCAAAATCCTGCCTAGATTAGGATAAATTTTGCCTAAGTTAAAAGTTTTAAGTACCCTTGTTCCAAAAGTCATAACTTGAGATACAAGCTTCTTCTGAGGAAACTTTGTGAATCAAATCTATAGACTTTGTGATGGACTACAATTTTCATGTTTCAAGTTTTGTTTGAATCCACTTGCATCTTGGTGAAAAAATGGGACAAAGTTGGGAAAAAATAAGAAAATTTCATAACTTAGAAAAATTCTAAGTTATGAAATTTTTTTCATTTTAAACCCTAATTTGCATTTTTAGGTTTCTTGATGAACAATTTTCATAATTTGACATGTCTTGATGAAAAATGACCCTTGGCACTTGATTTTGACTAAAAAGTCAAAGTTTGACTTTTCAGTATACAATCAAATTTTGATCAGTTGACTGAAAAATTCATTTGTCAATCCTATGCATTTGAGGTTTTTTTGAACTTTGAAAATCCTTGTGAGAAAGGCTTTGAAGAAAGAGAGGGAAAATTTAGGGGTACAACAACAGTTTATCAGCTGGTTTCACCGAGCTAATCCTAACCAGGGAAAGAGTAGAAGCATGGATTCGAAGTGGAAAAATAAAGAAGGATGCCTCTTCAAGTTTAGTAAAGAAGCCTTTTGCTGGTAAGAAGGAAGCCAATTCCATCTACAGCCCGAGGGGTCAGAACAGGGCTGACCAACGTTAGACAGTAAGTGCCGTGATGATACCTAGACCTGCAGTTGCTCCACAATGCAACAATCAACAAAGGGCGGAAAGACCACAACGACAGTTTGCCCGCATCAACATGAAATTGGATGAAGTTCTACCTCATCTGCTGAGATCTAACTTGGAAACCTTGAGAGAGGCTCCCAAGAATCCAAATACTACATTTCCCCGATATAATCCGAATGCCCGGTGTGCCTATCATTCTGAGAATCCTGGCCACGATACAAATGACTGTTGGGCTCTGAGAAACAAAATACAAGACTTGATTAAAGCTAAGGAGATAGATTTCGATGCTCCAGAGAAGCCGAATGTCATAATTGCTCCCATGCCTAAGCACATCCGTGGAGTTAATGTTATTGATACTGATTTGTTTGTTACCTCTGTCGATGAAGTTTCTACTCCTCTCATGATTGTCAAGAAGAATTTTCTTTTGGCCGGCTTATTTCCGAGTTGTGGAGAAGGGTGCCACATGTGTTCGCTTCTACCTTCTGGTTGCGGTTTGTTGAAGTTAGGTGTTCAACGCCTGATAGATAACAAAGAGATTCTGTTTGAGAAAACTATGATTCCTGTTGTTCCAAATGAAGACGTTGCCATTATAACCATTTCCGCCAATCCTTCCAAGGTTTCCCTGAGAAGACCTGTTAGGATTACATCTGCTCCAAGAATTGCTCCACTGATAATTACTATTCCTAGTCCTGTCCCATATGTCTCGGATAAAGCTGTCCTGTGGCATTATGGTGCCGATGTGTACTATCATGGCATCAAACAAAACTTGAAAGACGAAGAGGCTGATCCTGATATTGGTAACATTGTCAGAACCAGCAAAGTTACCCGAAGTGGAAGGGTTTTCTCTCCCGAGATTTCCCCTAAGACTGTCAACAAGCCTATTATTATCCTATCTGCTGTTCCTGCTAGTACATCAGCTACTGTTCCTGTTCTTACTCCGGTTGTTACCCCTGTCGGAGAATTGTCTGATAACCGCGGCAAAGAAGTTATAGGTGAGCCTGCCCGGACGGAGGCGCCTAGAAAAATTGTTGTGGAAGCCTCTAAGCAAGAAATGGAGGAAATATTGAAAATCATTAAGAAGAGCGACTACAACGTGGTCGAGCAGCTGGGACAGACCCCATTGAAGATATCCATGTTGTCTCTGCTATTGTGTTCTGAAGCCCATGCAAAGGCTTTGATTGCATTTCTCAAGGCTGCGCATGTGCCACAGGAAACTTCAGCTGATCAGTTCAAAGATTGTGTGGCCAGCCTGACTGCTGATAATGGGCTGGGTTTCTCAGATGCATATTTGACACCAAAAGGAAGAAAGCATAATGATGCTCTGCATGTCTCGATTGAATGCAGGGGCACCATTATGGCTCATGTGCTGGTAGATACTGGGTCTTCACTGAATGTTCTTCCGAAGAAGGCGTTAGAACGGTTGGATTGCGAGGGTTTAACTTTAAAACCTAGTAACATTATGGTAAGGGCTTTTGACGGATCGAAGAGAATGGTGCACGGGGAAGTGGACATCCCTATCAAAGTAGGTTCTCAAAATTTTGGGTCCACTTTCTATGTGATGGATATCAGGCCATCATATTCTTGCTTGCTGGGTCGTCCTTGGATCCACGAGGTCGGGGAAGTCACCTCCACACTCCACCAAATGCTGAAATATCTGGTGAAAGGAAAGATTGTCACAGTGCATGGTGAAGAAGAATATATGGTGAGTCACCTCGACTCCTTCCGCTACATAGAGATGGATGGGGAATTCATCGAAACTCCTTGTTAGAATTTTGAAGAGGTCCCTCAGATCTTGGCATCGACTGAAACTACTAGCAACAAACCTCCTTTGAAGATGGCTTCTCTCAAGGACGCCAGGGCTGTAGTTGAAGAAGGTGGGTGTGCCAATTGGGGTCAGCTCCCTGATTTCACTCATGAAAATGACAAATTTGGTTTGAGCTTTACTACAGGGGCTCAAAGGGCTGTTAGGCGCGCTCGGGCTAGAGGACCCCCCTACGCACCAGCAATAGTGGGATTAACGCCATTGAAGACAGTGAAGAGGAATCAGACATTGACAGTTGGATCTACCCGACTACCAACGGTGGACCGAGTAACTGGACGACAAGGGACTTCATACTTGTTTCTTTTATTCCGCAATAATTGACTTATTTGTTTTAAGATTTCTAACAAATAATTTAAAACTTTACAGCCCGGTGCCTTGCGCGAGGCACCTTGGCTTTGCTTGTGAGGGCTATTATTTGTCATTTCATAATCATTAATAAAGCATTGGACGTTTCTGGCATACAAATTTTGCACTCTCTGTTTTTCTTTTCTGTTTTTCACTTTAATAAAAACAGTTATTCTGTTACACACACTCACGTACCACAATGCAGATCCATATCCACTCTGGATCCCATTGATAACAGCTATGCTATTTCCAGTTATGACTTCAAAAATCCGATCAACTAAGCCGAGGACGAAGGTGAGGATGATTGTGAGGTGCCTGGAGGACTTGCTAGACTACTACAGCAAGAAGAAAGGGCCATACATCCTCATGAAGAGCCGATTGAGACAATGAACTTGGGTACTGAGGAAGACAAAAAAGAGGTTAAAATAGGGGCAAATCTGGAGCTTAGCGTCAAACAGAGGTTGATATAGATGTTGCACAATTATGTTGAGATCTACGCCTGGTCCTATTAAGACATGCCTGGTTTAGATACTGATATTGTGGTACATCGCCTACTGACTAAAGAAGACTGTCCTCTGGTTAAGCAGAAGGTCCTCCGTATGTGTCCTGAAATGTCAGAGAAAATCAAGGCAGAGGTCAAGAAATAGTTCGATGCAAGATTCTTAGTTGTCAATTCGTATCCACAGTGGGTTGCTAACGTTGTTCCAGTACCTAAGAAAGACGGTAAGGTACGGATGTGTGTTGATTACAGAGATCTAAACAGGGCAAGCCCCAAGGATGACTTCCCACTTCCTCACATTGATGTTCTGGTCGAAAACACCGCGCAACATAAAATCTTCTCCTTCATGGATGTTTTCTCCGGCTACAATCAGATCAAGATGGCTCCTGAAGACATGGAGAAGACAACCTTCGTCACACAGTGGGGCACTTTCTGCAACAAAGTGATGCCTTTTGGGTTGAAGAATGCTGGGGTAACCTATCAGCGTCCCATGATCGCTTTGTTTCACGATATGATTCACCATGAGATCGAAGTGTATGTTGATGACATGATAACTAGGTCTCAGACTGAGGAAGATCACCTTGATCATCTCCAAAAGTTGTTCGACAGATTGAATACATACAAGCTAAGGTTGAATTCGAACAAGTGTACCTTTGGGGTAAGATCTGGTAAGCTTCTGGGTTTTGTCGTCAGTGATAAGGGTATTCAGGTAGACCCTGCAAAGGTAAAATCCATACAAGAGATGTCGGTTCCCCGTACAGAGAAGGAGGTTAGAGGTTTCTTGGGACGTCTGAATTACATCACTAGGTTCATTTCACATCTGACTGCTACCTGTGAGCCAATCTTCAAGCTGCTGAAGAAAGATCAAGTGGTAAAGTGGAATGATGAATGCCAGACTGATTTCGAAAGAATCAAGGAATACCTTCAAGAATCACCCATTCTGATGCCTCCAGTTGAAGGAAGACCTTTGATATTATACTTGACAGTGCTAGACAATTCAATAGGGTGTGTGTTGGGGCAGCATGACGAGTCTGGTCAAAAAGAGCACGCCATTTATTACCTTAGAAAAAAGTTTACCAACTGTGAGACTCGATACTCATTGCTCGAGAAAACTTGCTGCACTTTGGCATGGGCTGCTCGCCGACTGAGACAGTATATGCTGACTCACACTACCTTGTTGATATCAAAGATGGATCCAATCAAGTATATTTTTTAGAAGCCCGCTCTCTCCGGAAGGATAGCAAGGTGGAAAATGATCTTAACCGAATATGACATATAATATACAACCCAAAAATCTGATCATTTGGCTCATCAGGCCGTGGATGACTACCCGTCCATGAATTTTGAGTTCCCGGATGAGAATATCATGTTGGTGACTGACTACAAAGAACCTGGACCGGATGAAGGACCTGAGGAAGGATCCCAATGGTCTATGTATTTTGATGGAGCCTCAAACGCACTAGGTAACTACATTGGCGCTGTAATCATATCTCTCGAGGGCTGTCATACATCATTCACTGTCCGATTATGTTTCAACTGCACCAATAACATTGTGGAGTATGAAGCATGTATTATGGGTCTTCGAGCTGCTATTGACCTAAGGATTAGGTTCTTAAGTGTATTCAGGGATTCTGCTCTGGTGATAAGTCAGATCAAAGGCGAGTGGGATACAAAGCACCAGAATCTCATACCTTACAGAGAGTATGTACTAACATTGCTCCCACACTTTGAGGAGATAACCTTTGAACATTTCCCACGAGAAGAGAACAAGTTGGCAGATGCGCTAGCTACCATGTTTTCTATGTTCAAAGTTAGGTGGGACAATGAGGCTCCCCAAATTACCATTCAGAGGTTGGATGAACCAGCACACTGCTGTGAGATCAATACCGAAGAAGTGGAAGACAAACCTTGGTTTCACGAAGTCAAAAGGTATCTCGAGGTTCAGGAGTATCTCGAAGGGGCATCTGTCAATGATAAGAAGTTTCTGAGAAGGTTCGCTGCAAAGTTCTCCCTCAATAATGGAATCCTCTATAAACGCAACCATGACTCCACACTATTACGGTGTGTAGACAAGAGTGAGGCAGAGAGGATCATGACAGATCTCCATGAAGGCACTTTCGGAACCCATTCAAGTGGACATACCATGGCTAAGAAGATCTTACACGCAGGATATTACTGGTCCACTATGGAAGCCGATTTTTATCAGCACTCTCGAACTTGTCATAAATGGCATATTTATGTTGATAAGGTGCATGTACCTCCAGTTCCTCTGAACATCTTGACAGCTCCTTGGCCCTTTGCAACGTGGGGCATCGACATGATCAGAGAGATCATACCTATTGCGTCTAACGGGCATTGTTTCATCTTAGTAGCCATCAATTACTTCATGAAGTGGGTTGAGGCAGCCTCTTTTGCTACAGTAACCAAGAATGTCGTGGCGCGGTTTATCCGACATAATCTGATCTGTCGATATGGTGTACCAGAGAGGGTTATTACTGACAATGGTACAAATCTCAACAACACAATCATCATCGAGCTCTGTAAGAAGTTCAAGATATAACACCATAATTCTTCTCCCTATCGGCCGAAGATGAATGGCGTTGTTGAAGCAGCTAACAAGAACATCAAGAAGATTGTACAAAAGATGACGGTGACATATAAAGACTGGCACGAGATATTACCATTCGCTCTTCATGGGTACCGTACCTCAGCACGGACATCGACGGGGGCAACACCCTACTCTCTGGTTTGTGGTATGGAGGCAGTTCTACCCATAGAAGTCCAGATACCTTCTCTCAAAATTATGAAGGATACGGGTTTGAACGAAGACGACTGGATCCAAACTCGACTTGATCAGTTAAATCTAATCGATGAAAAGAGGCTTACTGCTATCTTCCGTGGTCAGGCGTATCAAAAGCGAATGATCAAGGCTTTTAACAAGAAAGTCAGGCATCAAGAATATCAAGTCGGGGATCTGGTGATCAAATGCATCATACTTCCGCAAGGTGATCCCAGGGGCAAATGGACTCCCACGTACGAAGGGCCATTTGTGGTTAAGAACATTTTCTCGGGAGGGGCTATGATTCTAACCACCATGGACAGTGACGACCTTCCTCACCCCGTCAATGCAGACATAGTGAAAAGATACTACGCATAATCAAAGACCCGCTAGGTCGACTGGCCTTGGCAAAAATAAGGGCTTCCCGGCGAACCAAAAGGGTTCGGGAAAAAGTAAGGGACGAAAATGAAAAAAATCTGTACACCCGGCAAGTCGAAAACCCGAAAGGGCGACTTGGGCAAAAAAAGGGTATCCCGGTGGACTGAAAACCCGAAAGGGCAATCCAGGAAAAAGTTAGGGATTGAAGCGTAACACTATGTCTCATTGGATCATCTTATAACCAGACTTCGGTATTGACTATCAAGCTCAGACGGCACCAATACATCTGATCCACCTTCGACCAAGCAGCAAAGTGACGAGACACTTGAAGATATAAAGGTAATAGTAGAGTTGGAACCCAATGGGGTTGTTTTGCATAGATGTTTTTCTTTATTTTACACAAATTGTAATTTCTATCTTTCAGCGGCGTTCTCTTACTAGGACGTCGGCCTCTTTGTACAAAAACGCCTAATACAAGCCAATTTCAAAAATCAATACAAGTCATTTTCACAAGAAACTTCAATTTGTTTTTTCTTTTTCTGTTTTGTTTTGCAAGAACATCCAATGATTTATTTTTTATATATGCATTTGAAAATGATTGCTGCTCATAAATATTTACATAAGAAACAAAAGACAATTACTCGTAATTCCATAAACAGGGAAAATAAGAAGTGTCAAACCCGACGGTTCCTTTTCCGAACAGGTATCGGGATAGAGTCACGCTTGGGAACATGATTATTGATACGCACTCCCCATAGAGTGAAAGTACCCAAAGGCATTAATGTTAGTTTCCCCGAAACAGGACATAACTATCCCCAGCCAAGGTTCATAATTGCGGGCTAGTCAGTAAAATTCATCCCCCAAGCGGAGTTTATTTCTATAGATACAAAAGCTCAATATCCAACAGAGCTCATCACCTCCAGCAACTTAGTTTCATCCCCGACTAAGTTTGTTCCTCCAGATCGGCAGGTCTACCAATAGAGTATCTCTTCCCCCCAAGTTTGGTCCCCGCAGAGTTTATTCTCCGGCATCTTCTTCCCGATAGAATATTTACAACTCTCCAGCCATAATCAAGGATTTATTTTCCCAAACGCGAGCATACCCCGATAGCATTTCATAAACATACATTATGACATACACATACATAACATATACAACTTAATTTCATTTATTTTAAGAACATCATGTCACCCTGCATTTCATGCATCGCATATAACTAACCCTGATATCTTTTCAGGAAAAGACAATTAGCTTCAACGAATCCAGCAATTATACATATCATATTTATAGACGACTAATGAAAGCTCAGTTTCCAAAATCAAACGGGTCAACTAATCTACATTATCGCTTCGAAGTAACCGTACTATCCAGGTTCCTTCTCATAGCCCTACTATCCAGACTTTCATATCGAAGTAACCCTATTATCCAAGTTCCTTCTCACAGCCATACTATCCAGGCTTCATATCGAAGTAACCCTACTATCCAGGTTCCTTCTCACATCCCTACTATCCAGGCTTTCATATCGAAGTAAATCTATTATCCAGGTTCCTTCTCATAGCCCTACTATCCAGGCTTTCATATCGAAGTAACCCTAATATCCAGGTTCCTTCTCACAGCCCTACTATCTAGGCTTTCATATCGAAGTAACCCTACTATCCAGGTTCCTTCTCATAGCCCTACTATCTAGGCTTTCATATCGAAGTAACCCTACTATCCAGGTTCCTTCTCACAACCCTACTATCCAGGCTTTCATATCGAAGTAACCCTACTATCCAGGTTCCTTATCACAACCCTACTATCCAGGATTTCATATCGAAGTAACCCTACTATCCAGGTTCCTTCTCATAGCTCTACTATCCAGGCTTTCATATCGAAGTAATCCTACTATCCAGGTTCCTTCTCACAACCCTACTATCCAGGCTTTCACATCAAAGTAACCCTACTATCCAGGTTCCTTCTTACAGCCCTACTATTCAGGCTTTCATATCGAAGTAACCCTACTATCCAGGTTCCTTCTCACAGCCCTACTATCCAGGCTTTCATATCGAAGTAACCCTACTATCCAGGTTCCTTCTCACAGCCCTACTATCCAGGCTTTCATATCAAAGTAACCCTACTATCCAGGTTCCTTCTCACAGCCCTACTATCCAGGCTTTCATATCGAAGTAACCCTACTATCCAGGTTCCTTCTCATAACCTTACTATCCAGGTTCCTTCTCTCTTATCTCCAGACAGAAGTCCACAACACTGTAAGACCGGGACCCGATCAAACATGATTGGTTTCGCATTTCCCCAGTAAATCACAGTGCAGCATATACCCCGACCAGATACGCAGTACACTTTCACTTCCCCAAGCCGGAGTTATTCCCCAGTAGAGTAACGAACAACTGAAGCTCCTAAAACTCTATTTCTCCTAAAACAGGAAATCCATATCCTCTAGATGGTATCTTTAAGCCCATCTCCTACAATTCTCCATCGCATCTAGGATGTCATCTTTAAGCCCATCTCCGACAATCTTCAATCCTCAACTTCCGAATGGCATCTGTAAGCCCATTCCCGATATCACAAATCAAGTGCCACTTCATGCGGTTGCAAATTTCTGAGCACTCTAGTGTTCAATCATCTTCCACCTTCAGATCACGAAAGGCAGAGCAACCAATCTACATCCTCAGATTTAATAAGATTGAACAGGGGCAGCTGTTGTACCCCAAAATTTTCCCTCTCATTTTACTCAATAAATGTCAAGTGAGGTCCCCAATTTTCTCAAGGTTGCCCAAGAGTTTCCTAGACAAGCTCTCTCCTAAGGCAATGTATCTCAAATTAGGGTTTCATTCTTCATCAAGATAGGTGAACCACAAAGGTCCCAAATTCCTTCCAAGGTCCTAATATGTTCCCAAGATCATCCATGTCAAGTTTCAAGCCTTGCATAAAAAGTTTGCCCAGTCAACTGCTCAGATGCTTGAGAATCGACTATATCAGGTCAAAAGTCAACTGTGGCCCACATACAGTCAAACCTTAATATTTTTGTTCAACATCATAATTTTGAAGTGTTATCCATCATTTGATCAACAGTTAATCATGATTCTTCAAGGAATGCTCCAAATTCATCAAAACCCAAAAGTTGCTAATTAGGGTTTTGCAGGAAAAGTCAACCTAACTTTGACCAAGCATAACTCCTTCATACTTTATCAGAAATTTTTCATCCAAAGCTCATTTTGAATAGGACACAATTCCCTACAATTCATCTTCAGCTCACAAGTTCAAAATATGCACTCATAAAAAGATATGAATTTTTACATTATGGGTCATTTTGAAAAGTCAACAAAAACACCTTTTGGGTCAAAGCTTCATATATGAAAATGGAAGATCAAATTGAGATGAAACCAAAAGGGTTAGTTAGGGGACATCCTAATATTTCTATAAAGTCTAAGAACACCCTCCTAGGATCAAAATTGAGAGAGTTGTGCATTGTCAAAGTTGGCAATGTTTGGAAAATTGTCAAAAGTCAACATTGATCAAATTTGCATTTTTTCCAAAGGGGCCAATGTTTTCTTGCTTGGAACATGTTTCTAATAGGACCCACGACCCCTGAGATTTTCCACCTATTATTTTATTACTTTTATCTTTTATTTTTATTTTTTATTCATTTAAATCAAAACAAATCAAATTAAATGGTAAAATAATGAAAACAAATCAAATCTTGAGATTTTTATGTACATTTTGAGTCCATGTACAGCTAGCATGCCAGCCAATTCGTGAAAGGTTCATTAGGGTTGAAAAAGATTGGATTGAAGCAAGTTTTGGAAAGAAATCATACATGAAGCAAATCAAATCAAATCTCCATTATTTCTCAAGATTCATGTCAATTTTGTTGACCTAATTTAGTCTACTATGAGGGGATAAATTCTAGATCAAGAGGAGAAGGATTGGAGGCGTGAAACGGCAAGAGAGAAATCAAAATTTTACAAGAAAAGTGTGAGACCTATATTTGTCTACATGCCAACTCAAATAATTCCAGGGCTTCTAATCCATACCTGGACATCTCAAGAAGCTAACAACATCATTTGTTAGCCTCATAGCTTCCAGAAATCGCCCCTAGAGATATCACGATTTACATTTTTTTTAAAGTTTGAATCCATTGATTTACGCATCATAAATCTGTTTTAATCACATATCCATGTTTATCGTCATGCTTGCAACTTTTTTGAATGCTTGATTTGTGTTTCTGCACAGGAATCGCGTAATGCCATTGTTAGGGTTTACGAGTTTGTTTTAGGGGTTTTCAATGCAGGAACAATTGGCCCTCATATTGGGTACCATGATGATCAGGGATTCAAGCCCAGTTGATTCATGGTCACCAATTTCATTTATCTTGCTTGTATGCAATTTTTGAATGAAACAGGGTTATAGCTACAAATAAATGTCCGTAGGTAAAAGTGTTTTACCTAAAACAACGGTCCAAGGAAGAAGATAATGCGTGGCAAGGCGTGGTTGGTTCATTCAAATTTCGCGCGTTTTTTTCTGGCAGGAGGCTTGATTTGGCTTTTGATTTTATTTGTTTATTATATATACAACTAACACGTCCAACGCATATGGTTGGGAAGCATGCCTTTGATGCATACGTCCTGGGTTCGATCCCAGGCGTGTGCATTTTGATATTTTCTTAATAATTTATGGCCAATCCCATGCAATACATCATCCCACGCCTATCATGCACCATCAACACCCATCCACTGGATACCCAGCTGGCCAGATCTCACGCTTCTCCCTTGAAGGCCCATGGTACACACGCAAGTCAACGATACACCAGATTCAAGGTTGACTTGGCTTGAAAGCTTAATTGGTTGGGAAATTCAGATTCCTACCCCCCAGAATTGCTAACAGAAGGCCAATTCTCAATTTTTTTTCTCTTTTTATTATTTTGTTTTCTCTATTCTTTATTATTTATTCATTTTATTTTTTTAAAATCAGTTTTTTTATAAAATCATAAAAATCAAAAGGTCATAAAAATTAGAATTAGGTTTTATTTTTTATTTTAGCAAATTTAATTTAATTAATTAGCTTAATTTAATTTAGGGTAACTTTAACTTCTTTTTACAATTAAAATCAATTAGAAAAATAAGTTTAAATTCTTGATTTAGTTATTTTCTTTTCAAATAAAAAAACACAAAAAATAGGTTAACTTAATTATTTTTTCTTAATTAAAATTAATTAGTAATTAGGTTTTTTTAATTCAATTATTCCTTATTTTCTTAAATGACAAAAAAATGACAAAAAAATGATTTTCTTCAATCAATTGCAATTAGGTTTAGTCAAGGGTAAAAATCCTAATTTCTCTCGCATTTAATTTACCGCGCATTTTTAGTTTTCTTTCTTATTATTATTGTAACTATTTCAAGGTTGTAATGGTTTTAATTAGGGTTTTAAATTCCGCACTTTGATTTCCCGTCAAGGAAATTATGTAATTGTCAAATCCATGTAATAGCTCTGTTTATTTCTGCTTTTACTTTCTGCAAATTATTAAATGTTAGATGAATTAATAGGATTGTATAGCAAGAATGCATGAAAACATTAAAACAGTTAGAAAACCCTAATGTGCAAAGATTAAAATAACTGAAACAAATCACTCGCACATGTTCACTCCTAGGGTTACCTCACTTCGGTTGCCTTCAGTAAACAATCATTAAGCATAGGAGATTTTAGTGGTTGCCCTCCAGTCTAAAGAGATCAAATTGTCCCATTCGAATGTTGCCTCGGAAATGTTGCCTCGAAAAGATCTTAAGACTCTATGGTTACTACTAAAGTTTTCTAACAATTGCTTTAGTTATTGTATTTGTCCCTTTCGAACGTCCCTTACAAACTCCAACGACGGTGCTACCTACTCCTTAATAGTGGGATAACACTTTCTAAAGGAAATAGAATGAAAAATCTTTTTTCGAGTAGGTAGAATCTTAAGTACTTGCTCAAAAAAAATCTTTTCACACTAACACCTTTTCAAAACAATTTTCAAAAAACAACTTCGTCACACCCTTAAGGACTGGTACAAGGATTATCACGAAGTAAAACATTTTCAAAGAAAACACACACACAAGCAATTTTAAAAAGATGAGCAAGTGCCTAAGAGCCCATGGAAAACAATGGATAGAAAGGGTGCTAACACCCTCCCTTTCTATAATCTACCCCCCGTACTCAGAAACATCTCGAAAAAGGTTTTTTCTGTTCTTTTTCCTTTTCCATGATTGGATGAAATAAAAGTCGATGGCGACTCTTGCTTACCACGACATTTTGCAAACAAAAAACACAAAATGCAAACCAGTAAAAACAGTCGGTTCTGCCACCGTATCACAGTGCTCCACTGTGTGACGAAGGTTGTCTTCTCCATGTCTTTAGGAGCCATCTTGATGTGGTTGTAGCCAGAGAAACTGTCCATGAAGGAGAAGATTTTGTGCTGCGTGGTATTGTCAACCAGAACGTTAATGTGAGGAAGTGGGAAGTCATCCTTGGGGCTTGCCCTGTTCATATCTTTGTAATCCACACACATTTGTACCTTACCATCCTTCTTGGGTACCAGAACGATGTTAGCAACCCACTGTGGATAGGAGGTGATAGCTAAGAACCCTGCGTCGAACTGCTTAATGACCTCTACTTTGATCTTCTCTGACATTTCAGGGCACATACGAAGGACCTTCTGTTTAACCGGAGGACAGTCTTCCTTAGTCGGAAGACGATGTACCACAATATCAGTGTCTAAACCTGGCATGTCTTCATATGACCAAGAGAAGATCTCAACATAGTCTTGCAACATTTGTATCAACCGTTGTTTGATCTTAAATTCCATATTTGCATCGTTCTTGACTTCTTTTTTGTCTATCTTCGTGCCTAGTTTTATCGTCTCAACTGGCTCTTCATGAGGCTGTATAGCCCTTTCTTCCTGTTGTAATAGTCTAGAAAGTTATATAGGCACCTCACAATCATCCTCACCTTCATCTTCGGCTTGGTTGATGATATTTTCGAAGTCATAACTGGCAGTAGCAGAGTTGTTATCAATGGGATCCATAGTGGATATGGATCTACAGTATGATACATGAGTGTGTGTAAGAGCCTAGCTATTTTGATAAAGTGAAAACAAAAAAGAAAAATAGAGCGCGTAAAATTTGTATTCAAGGAACGTCCAATGTTTTATTGATGATATATGAAATGAAAAATAATAGCACTCACAAACAAAGCCAATGTGCCCCGGGGAAGGCACACGGCTGTAGAGTTTAAATTGTTTATTACAAATCACAAAACAAGTAAGACAATTACTGCGGAATAAAAGAAACTGGTATGAATTCCCTAGCCGTCCAGTTACTCGGTCCACCGTTAGTAGTTGGACAGATCCAGTTGTCAATGTCAGAGTCTTCCTCACTATCTTCAATAGCATTAATTCCCCAATTGTTGGTGCGTAGGGGAGGTCCTCCATCCCAAGCGCGTCAAACAGCCCTTTGAGATCCTAAAGTAAATCCCAAACCAAACTTGTCAGTTTTGTGAGTGTGATCGGTGGGAATGAGAACTGACTGTTTTGGAATGCTGGTTCGCGTTTTGCGTTTGTTTTCGCAAAATGTCGCGGTAAGCAAGAGTCGCCACCGTCTTTTATTTTATCCAACAAGGAAAGGACAAAAGCACATAAAAATTCCTTTTCGAGATGTTTCTCGGGTTCGGGAGGTAGATTATAGAAAGGGAAGGTGTTAGCACCCTTTCTATCTGTGGTTATCCACGGGCTCTTAGGTACTTGCTCACTATGTTTTCAAAAGTTTGCTTTTCTTTGTGTTTGTGGGTTTGAAAAGAGTTTTTTTTTAAAAGGGGTGTAAGTGTGAAAAGTTTTGTTTTGTTTTTAAAAGGAGCAAGTACTTAAGAACATATACCTACTCAAAAAGGAATTAGATTGTGCAAGTGTCCTTTAGACAATGCTATCCCACTATTGAGGAGTAGGTAGCATCGTCGTTGGAGTTTTCGGGTCAATTCGATTTAAGGGACGTATGGTCACTAAAGCAATGTTAGGACGCCTTAGTGGTAACCCTAATGTCTTAGATCATTTTATCCGAGGCAACCGTTTCGAGGAAACTTATGATCTTTGGACAAGAGGGTGACCTCTAAAACATCCTATACTCAATGACCACGTTCGAGGCAACCAAGTGAGGTGTACCCTAAGAGTGGCATGTGCGAGTGTATTGTTTTTCAGTTATATTATCTTTGTATATTTAGGTGTTCTACCGTTTTTTTTCCAGATCTTGACATGCAATCCTAGTTAGCATACATCTAAACAGTTAATATATGTATAGGAATTTAAAGTGAGAGAATTGTAAATCCTACGCTATTACAAGGCTTCGGGGAGGGGGATTATTTACATGTCCAAAATTGGGGGAATAAGGCAGTAAAGTGTAAAAGTCTTAGTTAAGCTATTACAAACCAGTAGGCAGTTACAATAAAATAAACACGCGCGAATCTGAAAATAACCTCTAAAAATCCTAAGAATAAAATATTTTTGTTGTTTTATTTTATTTTGGGAAAATGATCTAAATCTTCTTAATTTTAGTTTTGAGAAAATGTTAAGATAATTAAATGATTAATTAACGAAGTTAATTTAATAGAAAAAACTAGCCTAATGTTTTTGTGGTTTTTTTTAATTGATTTTATGTTGATTAAAAAAAAGAAATAAAATAGTCAAAACAAAGATGAAATCGAAGGAACAGTAAATCAAGAAAGGTATAATTATGGAGGCCTGGATCGAAAGAGGTGTGGGCTGTCTTTCGATGCAGTGAAGAGGCATGATCAAAGGTGCACGAGGAGGCTGCACTTTGGGGGTGTTCGATCTGGATATGTCATCCTTCGATCTGGGAACCCTGGATCCAGTTCGAAGCTAAGCTGCTAAGCTTCGAAGCTCTGAACAAGATTCTGAGAAGATATTTCCTGCAAAACGAGACAAATGTTAAAGATCCAGGGGGGACTTTACCCCCCTGATTCGAATCTTACCCCCCTGATTCGAATCTCCTCCCAATTCGAATCCTTCCTCAATTTGAATCTGCTGAATCTGGGCCTGGGTTTGTTTTATCCTGAGATTCGAAGGAGAAACTTAGATCATGCCCCAGCAATGGCACGATCTCATCTTTGCGCTTCAGCTTACATGCAACATAATCAGTAATAACAATAATACATATGCAATGTGTATTTAAATGTCATGAAGGTGAAATTTTGGTTTTGCAAACCCTTACCAATTAAAGATGTATGATCTGTGGCTCTGGGCGTGGAGATGTTTGCTGAATGGCTGCTTTGGCTGCTTTGGCTTGGATTACTTATGAAAATATTGATAACCTTTGGTGAGTTTGTGGGCAGTGTATCTCCAAATCCTCGTCTCTTTCTTTTTCTCCTTTTTCCGTTTTTGTTCCTTTTTCGTTTTCCCCCCTCTGGTGCTGTATGTTGGCCCTTGTATTTATAGGAGTATGATGGTCTAGTAACGGCAAGAGACAACCAATTAAACAGGCCTTTAAAGCCATGAGACAAGAATCAAACATATTAAAAGATTTCCTTTTTTGAAATATTCATGTCTCTTATGAATATTGAATGAACCTGGACACCTTTGATTTTCGAATGCCTCTAGGCCATGCTCTTTGATTGGTCTTGAGTTGCCTCCTTCGAATGGACTTCTTATGTGCCCTTCGAATGGGCCTTCTGAATGCTTCTTCAAATGGACCTTTTGAATGTTCTTCGAATTGACCCTTTGAATGCTTCTTCAAATGGACCTTTACATGTTCTTCGAATGAGTCATTTACATGTTCTTCGAATGAGCCTCTTGCCTGGCGTGCTGGCAAGTTGAGAGGCCTTTTCCTTTGTGAATCGAAACAAACTTGTAGGAGATTCTTGCCTCTTGAGTCGAAGGTAAGCCTGAAGTAGTTAATGCGTAGTCGAAGCATTGTGAAATTGACTTGATCGAAGGGGGTCCAGCGCTCAATCGAAGACTTGTGAACCAAAGCTTGATCAAAGGGTTCCAAACACCTAATTGAAGCTTACTAATCAAAACCTGATCGAAGAGTGCCAAATGCCCAATCGAAGAATGGTGAACCAAAACCTGATCGAAGATTGCTAAATGCCCAATCGAAGACTGGTGAACCAAGCCTGATCGAAGAGTGCCAAATTCCCAATCAAAGACTGGTGAACCAAGCCAGTATCGAAGAGTGCCAAATGCCCAATCGAAGACTGGTGAGTCAAGCCTGTATGGAAGTATTTTGGATACCCAATCGAAGACTTTTCCCAGATGCCAATCGAAAGACACTTTGTTCATCTTCAAAAAACCTTATTTTCATTAGGAAAATGTTTGTGACCAACCATGTAAGGGAAGACTTTTGAAAACATGAGAGGGCAAATTTTGGGGTACAACAGTTGCCCCTATTCAATTTTCTTAAACCTGAGGATATGGATTGGCTTTCGAGCCTTTCGTGATCCGAAGGTGGAAGATAATTGAACACTAGAGTGCCCAAAAATTTGCACTCGCATGGTGTAGTATCAGCATTGTGATGTCGAGAATGGGCTTACAGATGCCATTTAGAGATTGTTGGTAGGAGAAGGAACTTAGGTAAGGTTGCTTCGTGAGGAGTATGGGTAAAACTGTGTCTGAACCGAGAAGGAACCTGGGTAAGTTTGCTTCATGAGGAGTTTAGGTAAAACTGCATCTGAACCGGGAAGAAACCTAGGTAAGGCTGCTTCATGAGGAGTTTAGGTAAAACTGCATCGGGACTGAGGAGGAACCTATGTAAGGTTGCTTCAGGATGAGTCTGGGTAAAACTACATCGGGAAAGAGAAGGAACCTAAGTAAGGTTGCTCCAGGATGAGTCTAGGTGAAACTACATCGGGAAAGAGAAGGAACCTAGGTAAGGTTGCTCCAGGATGAGTCTAGGTAAAACTACATCAGGTAAGAGAAGGAACCTAGGTAAGGTTGCTCTAGGATAAGTCTAGGTGAAACTTCATCAGGAAAGAGAAGGAACCTAGGTAAGGTTGCTCCAGGATGAGTCTAGGTGAAACTTCATCAGGAAAGAGAAGGAACCTAGGTAAGGTTTCTCCAGGATGAGTCTAGGTAAAACTACATCAAGTAAGAGAAGGAACCTAGGTAAGGTTGCTCCAGGATGAGTCTAGGTAAAACTACATCAGGTAAGAGAAGGAACCTAGGTAAGGTTGCTCCAGGATGAGTCTAGGTGAAACTTCATCAGGAAAGAGAAGGAACCTAGGTAAGGTTGCTCCAGGATGAGTCTAGGTGAAACTTCATCAGGAAAGAGAAGGAACCTAGGTAAGGTTGCTCCAGGATGAGTCTAGGTGAAACTTCATCAGGAAAGAGAAGGAACCTAGGTAAGGTTTCTCCAAGATGAGTCTAGGTGAAACTACATCAGGTAAGAGAAGGAACCTATGTAAGGTTGCTCCAGGATGAGTCTAGGTGAAACTTCATCAGGGAAGAGAAGGAACCTAGGTAAGGTTGCTCCAGGATGAGTCTAGGTAAAACTACATCTGAACTAGGAAGAAACCTAGGTAAGGCTGCTTCATGAGGAGTTTAGGTAAAACTGCATCTGAACCGGGAAGAAACCTAGGTAAGGCTTCATAGCTTAAATTTTGTGAGAATCTGATTGTATCTTTCCTGAAAGGTAAAGGTTAGCTGTATGTAATGCATGATATGCATCAGGCAGTGATGTTCTCAAAATAAATGAGATTTGTGTTGTATGATACGTATGCATGTCATGGTGTATGAAGATGTGATGTTTTTAGCTGGGGAAAATAAATCCCGGATAGCTGCTGGAGAAAAAGAGTTGAATTCTTCGTTTCCGCCGGGGATAGTGAATGAAGATGATTGTGAGAATAAACCTGCAGGAGAGAGGAACTCTGTTTGGGAATAAACACGGTGAAGAGATTACTCTGCAAGGAATTACTCTGTGGGGGAGAGATGTTCTGTTGATGATTTTAATGATAATTCTGCTGGGGAATCTGTTGATAAGCTCTGCTGGGGATTTTAATGATGAACTCCGCTGGGGATAGAAAGAACTTCGCTGGGGATGATCTTTCAGTTGCAACTTGCTGAGGATAACCCAACTAGACTCTTGTGAGGATAATCTCTGAATTTGGCTGGGGAGACTTATTTATGCTTCGCAGGGGATAAGCTTCCAGAATCTACTGGGGAAGATGATTCAACTCCATTGGGGAAACTTTTTTAGACTGCGCTGGGGAAATGGCTCCACTAGGGGTATCTTGTATTCCACCGGGGAATATTCTTATACTCTGTCGAGGAATATTAAGACTGTCGGGGATGCTCTTACGCTTGCTGGAGAATGTCTTTATACCCCGTTGGGGAATATTAAGACCTTATGGGGATACCTGACCTTTTTAGGGTTGATGGTAGATTGACTCTGCTTAGGGGAGAGTGTTGCTGATTCATTCATGGTTGCAAGTCTCGGTGGGGAGAGCCACCATTACTGTTTTACTCTGCGGGGAGTGATAGTATCTTAGCCATATTGTTCAGCTGAATATATACCTTGGTACCTGGTGGACAGAGCAACTATACCGCTTGGACAATTCTTATTGCCCCTGTTTCTACTGGAGAAGGTGCCTGCGGAGGCCCTGTGGATCGAGTGTTATCCCCACCTATGAGGTGCCTGGTATCTTTCGGTCAAAATGACAAGTCTTCTTCTGGTAGGCCAGTGACGAGATGACGAGACATAGTCGTACGCTTTGATCCCTAATTTTTTCCTGGACTGCCCTTTCGGGTTTTCAGTTCACCGGGATACCCTTTTTTGCCCAAGCCGCCTTTTCAGGTTTTCGACTTGCCGGGTGTACAAATTTTTCATTTTCATCCCTTATTTTTTCCAGAACCCTTTTGGTTCGCCGGAAAGCCCTTATTTTTGCCTAAGCCAGTCAACCTAGCGGGTCTTTGATTCACGCGCGGTATTTTTTGACTATGTCCATTCCCTTAGGATGTAGTGAGGTGTCACTGTCGGTAGTGTTGTGTTGCCATACTACCAGAAGATCATCGTTTGATCATACAAGATTCGTTGCTGGAATTCATGTCCAATGCCCCAAGTGATTCAGATGGAGATCTGCCCCTGGCTATTTGGCATCTTTAAGAGATTCCTTGAATCTTGACTTGACTGCCCCAGATGATAGACAATGCTCATGCCGTGCCCCTTGGTTGGAAGTGTTTTTTCCACTTGAGGTGACCCTTTTTATTGAACAGGTTTTGGTTCACTAGATATTCGTCGTGCGAATTTCTCTGTTGTTCAACAAATAGTCATATGTGCGATCGGTGGAAATAGAACTGACTGTTTAAAGATGGTTTTGCGAAATGTCGCGGTAAGCAAGAGTCGCCACCGTCTTTTATGTTCTCCAACATGGAAAGGACAAAAGCAAAGCAAAATTCCTTATTCGAGAATGTTTCTCGGTTCGGGAGGTAGATTATAGAAAGGGAAGGTGTTAGCACCCTTTCTATCCGTGGTTATCCACGGGCTCTTAGGTACTTGCTCTTATGTTTTCAAAATTTGTTTGCTTTTCAAGTGTGTGTGGGTTTTGAAAAAGTTTCGTTTTGAAAAACTTCTAAGTAACTCTTGTATCAGTCCTCAAGAGTGTATGAAGTGTTTTGTTTGAAAAAACTTTTTTGAAAGTGTGGGGTGCGAAAAGATGTTTTGTTTGTTTGAAAATAGCAAGTACCCATGAGATCTACCTACTCTAAGGAATTAGGCTGTGTAAGAGTCCTTTAGATAGTGCTATCCCACAATTGAGAGGTAGGTAGCACCATCGTTGGAGGTATTCGGGTCAATTCGATTATAAGGGACAATGTGGTCACCGAAGCAACGGTAGGACACCTTAGAAGTAACCCTAACGTCCTAGATCCTTTTTATCCGAGGCAACCGTTTCGAGGCAACTGGATCTTTAGACAAAGGGCGACCTCTAAGACACCCTATACTTGATGACCACGTTCGAGGCAACCAGTGAGGCGTACCCTAGAAGTGGCATGTACTTTGTGTGTTGTTTTTCAGTTAATGTTTGTCTTTGCATGTTATTTGTGAGCTACAGATTGATTTTATTATTCATACATTCTTTCATGCTTATTAACAGTTAGGAGTGCGAAAAATAAATTGCGGAAATGTAAATCTAACTATTACAAGGTGCGGGTCTATACATCGCCAAAAAACAAAAACCCGTTTAGGAAAATAAAGTGCGAGAAATTAAATGAGGCGATAAAATCCTAATTAACTATTACATACTCTGTACAAATACATAAATATAATCAAAATAAATAAATACGCGCGAATAGAAATTTAATCGGGAATGTCCTAAGGGTTTTGACCCTTTTTTAAGAAAGAATTGAGTTTTTGTCCTTTTTTTGTAATTAATGAAATTAAAACTAATAACTAATTAATTAATTAATTAAGAAAATGATATTTTTGTGTTTTTAATGAAAATAAAGAGAAAATAAATAGAAATTAAAAGTTAGCAAAACCTAATTCTAAATTGTTTTTATTTATTGTAAAAAAGTATTAAAGTTAACTAATTAAGCTAATTTAATTTAATTTATATTTATTTACAAAATAAGTTAATAAATAATAAAATGTTTTTTTTGTTTTTTTTCTGAATTTTATGGGAAAAATTAGTTTGTTAGGTTAATTAACAATAATGATAATAATTAAAAAAAAGAAATTATAAGGGAAAGAAAAATAAAAAAAAAGTAACAAAACCATGGGGGGTTTGGGCCTTTTTTTGGAGGTGTTGATTGCAGTTTTTTGGCCCACTAAGCTCAGGCCTGTTGACTTTCTGGATTCAGATGCGTATGGTTGACTGAAGAACATGGTGCTCCTTCTTCCCTGGCCTTTGGATGGCTGTTGAATACACTTGGCATGCTGGATGAATGAGGTTTATGGTGTTCACTTATTTGGAAACCTGCATAGGAATTTGTTAGAAAAAATAACATTGAGTTTTGGGGGACCTGGGGATCGAACCCAGGTCCCAACGATTGCCAGACGCGTCATCAACCACTGAGCCATTGTGCTGCGTTTGTTAAAATAACAATAAACAAATATAATATGAAGTAAACACGTTATATGTTGAACAAAATAAAATTAGCGCGCCACTTTTTGAATCGTCCAGTCCCATTCTTCCACGTACTTCATCTTCTACCTTTTTCCTGAAAAAACAAAGGCAATTAGCGGGGGTTTTTAACCCCCACAAAGTGAAACTGCAAAAAATAGTGATTAGATCTACACGTAATATAAAAAGGGCGCGATGGTTGGGTTGAATTCGTCTGGCCTTGACGAATTCAACCATATGCATTATGTGGTCCAATTTTTCTCATGTTGTAAAGCCCCAATTGAGAGCTTCGAAAACCCTAGATTGCAACAATGGTGTTTTGTGTTTCAGGGTGTTTCAAGACAATTGAACCACACCATTAGCTTCGTATAGGTCCTGTGAACACAAAACACTCAACAAAACGTATCAAATGTGCATGAATCAATGTATGTGATTACAAAAAAAATTGACAAACCGTGGGTCTGTGTAGCACGTGTTCTTGAGCTTTGAGGCTTGTTTTCAATTGAAATGTGTTCCTGGCAATGCTAGCAATGTATTAGAGTCCTTAAATCGCTTTGAAAAGGCCTGGAGTATCAAGATCAGTTTTGACTTTTTTGCTTGATTTTTTGAATATGGTTCGGGTGTTTCTGCAGCAGCTTGTGCGTGTAATGTATTAGGTATTGGTTTTGCATATGTATGGGAATGCATTTAAGTGATATGATGAGCCAATGATCCATTGTATTCAAGTTTTTGGATTTTGCTTTAACACCATTAAAGAAACATTCCAAGTTTGGTTTAAAATTTGAATTCTATGCATAATTGAGCTTGGCACGAATTTGGTAGGTTGTTCATGACACATAAAAGTCATTCAAATCAAAAGATGTTATTTAATTAATTTTTTTGATTTTATTTGAATTTTATGGATTTAAAATGAATTAAATCAAATAAAATTAAATAAAAATAGAAAAATTAATGTTTAATCTTGAAATTGATCATGGGACACGTGGGTGGCATGACAAGGCTGAATCAAGTGGAAAAAAGTGGGCCCTTTTGTCAAAAATTGAAGTTTCAAGGATAGTTGACTTTTGCCATTTCACAAAAATTTCCCAACTTCTCCAATGCATATCTTGCTCAATTTTGATCATATGGACATGTTCTTGGATTTTGGAAAGGTCTTGAGGTCCTCTAACCAATGCCTTTGGTCCCATGTCATTTGAATTTACCAATATCAAGTTATGGTCTTTGACTTAAAATGCCTTTTTGTTGACTTTTGAAAATGACCTATAATGTTGAAATTGATAACTTTTGTGAGAGCATTTATTGGACTTGGAATATGAAGATGAGTTGTAGGAAATGTCATCCCCTTCAAAATGAGCATTGGATGGGATTTTTCTGATGAACCATGAAAAAGTTATGCCTTGGTCAAGTTACAGTTGACTTTTCAGCTGTCCAAAAATGGAAACTTTTGCATCTTGATGATTTTTGAGCCATTCTTGTGGAATCATGATCAAGACTTGATCAAATGATGATTGTGGCTTCAAAATAAGATGTTGACCAAAAATTATGACTTTTAACTGCCAAATGACCATTTTGCCCCTGCAGTTGATTGTGAAGCAATTAGGGTTTTTGACTGTGCAACTTGATGCTGTGAGCCTTGTAACTTGACATGTAGATGCTTGACAATGTGTATAGGCATATGTGACTTGATTGAGTCCTTGAAAACCTCAACTTCCTTGCAAGAACTAAAACCCTAATTTGACTGGCTTAGGAGGATGGTTGAACTGTGCAATCCCTTGAGTAGACTTGAGCAAATTGAGATGATGCTTGTCAAAACTTTGAAGAATATGGGAGGGAAAATTTTGGGGTACAACCGTTGCCCCTGTTCAATCTTCTTAGACCTGAGGATGTAGATTGGCTTGTGTGCCTTTCGTGATCCGAAGGTGGAAGATGATTGAACACTAAAGTGCCTAGAAATTTGCACTCACATAGTAGAATATCAGCAATGTGACAACGGGAATGGGCTTACAGATGCCATTTGGAGAGATGGTGGATAGGAGGATGGGCTTATAGATGCCATTTGGAAGTGTGACAGAACCTTGTCGGGAATGGGCTTATAGATTCTATTTGGAAATGTGATGGATAGTCGGTGAATGGGCTTATAGATGCCATCTGGAGATTGTTGGTAGGTGGATGGGCTTATAGATGCCATCTAGAGGTGTAATGGATAGTTGTGGAGATGGGCTTAAAGATGCCATCGGGGGTGTCGATCGCGTAAGAGATTCCTTAGCAAGAACTTGCGTACTTGAGAAAGAAAGATAATTTCCTGGCTTGTTACAGGTGTTGATCTTCAATCTCTTCATGCAAATATGCCCTGGCTGGATACAGGTATCGAATCCACAATCAATTGCTCACAGATGTGCCCTGGCTAGATACAGGAATCGAATCCGGAACTTCAAAAGGTTTCTTACAGACGTGCCCCGGCTGGATACAGGAATCGAATCTCTAAACTCTTCATGCAGACATGCCCTGGCTTGATACAGGTGTCGATTCTACAATCAATTACTCACAAATGTGCCCTGGCTAGATACAGGTGTCGAATCTGGAATTAGTCGTCTACAGATATGCCCTGGCTGGATACAGGTATCGAATCTTCAAACTCTTCAGATATGCCCTGGCTAGATACAGGAATCAAATCTGGAACTAGTCATCTACAGATATGCCCTGGCTGGATACAGGTATCGAATCTTCAAACTCTTCAAATATGCCCTGGCTAGATACAGGAATCGAATCTGGGATTAGTCATCTACAGATATGCCCTGGCTGGATACAGGTATCGAATCTTCAAACTCTTCAGATATGCCCTGGCTAGATACAGGAATCGAATCTGGAATTAGTCATCTACAGATATGCCCTGGCTAGATACATGTATCGAATCTTCAAACTCTTCAGATATGCCCTGGCTAGATACAGGAATCGAATCTGGGATTAGTCATCTACAGATATGCCCTGGATGGGTACAGGTATCGAATCTTCAAACTCTTCAGATATGCCCTGGCTAGATACAGGAATCGAATCTGGAATTAGTCATCTACAGATATGCCCTGGCTGGATACAGATATCGAATCTTCAAACTCTTCAGATATGCCCTGGCTAGATACAGGAATCGAATCTGGGATTAGTCATCTACAGATATGCCCTGGCTAGATACAGGTATCGAATCTTCAAACTCTTCAGATATGCCCTGGCTAGATACAGGAATCGAATCTGGAATTAGTCATCAACAGATATGCCCTGGCTAGAAACAGGAATCGAATCTGGAATTTGTCGTCAACAGATATGCCCTGGCTAGATACAGGAATCGAATTTGGGATTAGTCATCTACAGATATGCCCTGGCTGGATACAGGTATCGAATCTTCAAACTCTTCAGATATGCCCTGGCTAGATACAGGAATCGAATCTGGAATTGCGACAGTTGATAGTAATCATCTTTGGATTGACCTTTTTCCTGAAAAGGCAAAACATCAGTTGTATGCAATGTCATGATGTATGAAATGCATGATGTCATGATGTTCTCAATGAGATAGTGTCGTATGCACTTTATCATGTATGTAAGCAGGATGTATGAAATGTGATATGTTTATGAATGTATTTTCGTCTAGGAAAATAAATCCTTGACAAATGTCGGGAGTTTGTTGAATCCTGGGCTGATGCTTTGAAGAGTAGAGTTCTTCGTTTCTGTTGGGGATGATGAGTGCAAGAATAAACCGTTAGGAGAAGATGACTTCGTTGGGAAATAAACTTGTTGGAGAGATTACTCTGCGGGGAGTTACTCTGTGGGCAGAGATACTTCGCTGAGGTTTTGATGACAACTCCGCTGGGGATTCTGTTGATAAGTTTCATTGGGGAATTGATGAACTCCGTTGGGGGATAGGAAGAACTTCGTCGAGGACGATCTTTCCGTGGTAATTAGCTGAGGATAACCCAGTTATACCCTGGTGGGGAATAACCTTTGAATAAAGCCGGGGAGATGCGTTCGTGCTCTGCAGGGGATAAGCTTCCAGAATCTACTGGGGATAAGCTTCCAGAATCTACTGGGGAGGATAATTCAACTCTCCTGGGGAAACTTTGGACTGTACTGGGGAAGTGGCTCCACTGGGACGTCTGTATTCCGCCGGGGAAACAATCTTATATTAAGACTGCCTGGGATGCTTGTTTAGGAATATCTGCATACTCCGCTGGGGAATGTTGAGATCTTCTAGGGATACCCTACTTCCTTAAGGCTGACAGTAGCCTAACTCTGCTTGGGGAGAGTGTTGCTGACCTGCTAGGGATACTGTGCCTTTTCAGGGCTGATGGGAGATCAACTCTGCTCGGGGAGAATTGTTGAATCTTGTCTTACTCTGGGGAGAGTGAAGGTATCCTGGTTACATTCTTCAGCCAAACTTACCTTGGTACCTTGGTGGACGGAGTAGCTAGACCGCTTAGACAACTCATTATTGCCCCTGTTTCTGATGTCACCTGTAATTAGTCCTTTGTTTCGCATGCAAATATTTATGATTAGCAATTAATGTCAAATGCATATATCAAAAATGAACATTGGACGTTCTTCGCAAGACAAAACAGAAAAAGGAAAAACAATTGGCAGTTTGTCTGGAAAAGTGTATTTGTATTGATTTTTGAATTTGCCTGTAAATAGGCGTTTTTATGTACAAGAGGTTGACGTCCTAGTAAGAGAACGCCGCCGAACAAGAGAGTTTATACAATTTTGTGCAAAAGGAAAACAAAACAGTTATGTGAAAAGAATAATCCCACCGGGTTCCAACTCTGCTATCGCCTTTATGTCTTCGAGCGTCTCATCACTTTGCTGCTTAGTTGAAGATGAAGCTGATTGATTGATGCCGTCTGAACCTGATAGTTGATACCAGATTCTGGATGCAAGGTGATCCAATGAGACATAGTATTACGCTTTAATCCCTAACTTTTTCCTGGACCGCCCTTTCGGGTTTTCAGTCCACCGGGATACCCATTTTTGCCCAAGCCGCCTTTTCAGGTTTTCGACTTGTCGGGTGTACAGATTTTTTTTCATTTCATCCCTTATTTTTGCCCGAACCCTTTTGGTTCGCCGGGAAGCCCTTATTTTTGTCTAGGTGTGTCAACCTAGCGGGTCTTTAGTTCATGCGTAGTATCTTTTTACTATGTCTGCATTGGCGGGGTGAGGAAGGTCGTCACCATCCATGGTGGTTAGAATCATAGCTCCTCCTGAGAAGATATGTTTAACCACAAATGGCCCTTCGCACGTAGGGGTCCATTTGCCCCTGGGATCACTTTGGGGAAGTATGATGCGCTTGATTACCAGGTCTCCGACTTGATACTCTTGTCGTCTGACTTTCTTGTTAAATGCCCTGATCATCCGTTTTTGGTACGTTTGACCATGGCAAATAGCAGTGAGTCTCTTTTCTTCAATTAGGTTTAATTGATCAAGCCGAGTCTGGATCCAGTCATCTTCGCTCAAACCTGCATCCTTCATTATCCGGAGAGAGGGTATCTGGACTTCAATAGGCAAGACTGCCTCCATGCCATAGACCAAGGAAAAGGGAGTTGCCCCTGTTGACGTCCTTGCTGAGGTACGGTATCCGTGGAGAGCGAACGGTAACATCTCGTGCCAATCTTTGTAGGTCACTGTCATCTTCTGCACAATCTTCTTAATATTTTTATTTTCCGCTTCGACAGCCTCATTCATCTTCGGTCGGTAGGGAGAAGAATTGTGGTGCTGTATCTTGAATTGCTCGCAGAGCTCAGTGACCATCTTGTTATTAAGATTGGTACCATTGTCCATAATGATCCTCTCTGGTATACCGTATCGACAGATCAGGTTGTGCCGAATGAACCGTGCCACGACGTTCTTGGTTACCGTAGCGTAGGAAGCTGCTTCAACCCACTTTGTGAAGTAATCAATTGCTACCAGGATGAAGCGATGCCCATTGGATGCCGTAGGTCTGATCTCGCCGATCATATCAATGCTCCACATTGCAAAAGGCCAAGGTGCTGTCAAGACATTCAGAGGAACTGGAGGAACGTGCACCTTATCCGCATAAATCTGGCACTTGTGACATGTCCGAGAATGTTGGTAACAGTCGGCTTCCATTGTGGACCAGAAATATCCTGCCCGAAGGATTTTCTTTGCCATGGTATGTCCACTGGAATGAGTTCCGAAGGTACCTTCGTGCAGCTCTGCCATGATCCTTTCTGCTTCAGTCTTATCCACACAACCCAGTAAAGTTGAATCATGGTTTCGCTTGTATAGAATGTCGTTGCTGAGGAAGAACTTTGCAGCGAATCTTCTCAGGAACTTCTTGTCATTGACAGATGCACCCTCGGGGTATTCTTGAACTTCCAAGTACCTCTTCACCTCATGATACCAAGGTTTTTCAGTTACCTCTTCAGCCTCGAGATCACAGCAATGTGCAGGTTCATCTAGTTTCCAGATAATGATCCGGGGAGCCTCGTTGTCCCATTTGACTTTGAACATAGAAGACATCGTAGCTAGCGCGTCCGCCAACTGATTCTCTTTTCTTGGGAAGTGTTCAAAAGTTATCTCCTCGAAATGGGGGATCAATGTCAATACATACTCTTTGTAAGGAATAAGATTTGGGTGTTTCGTATCCCACTTGCCTTTGATCTGATTGATCACGAGAGCGGAATCTCCGAAGACACTCAGAAACTTGATCCTTAAGTCAATTGCAGCTTGAAGACCCATAATGCACGCTTCATACTCTGCCATGTTGTTGGTGCAGTTGAAACATAGTCGGGCAGTAAGTGGAGTATGAGTGCCTTTTGGGGAGATGATCACAGTGCCGATACCGTTACCCAAAGCGTTTGAGGCTCTGTCAAAGTGCATAGACCATCGGGATCCTTCCTCAGGTCCTTCATCCGGTCCAGGTACTTCACAATCAGTCACTACCATGATATTCTCGTCTGGAAATTCAAAGTTCATTGACTGGTAGTCATCCACTGCCTGATGTGCCAAGTGGTCTGCCAATACACTTCCCTTGATTGATTTCTGAGTCGTGTACTGGATATCGTATTCTGTCAAGATCATCTGCCATCTTGCTATTCTTCCGGACAAGGCAGGCTTTTCGAATATGTACTTGATTGGATCCATTTTTGAAATTAACAGAGTAGTGTGAGTCAACATATACTGTCTCAGCCAGCGAGCAGCCCATACCAAAGCGCAGCAAGTTTTCTCGAGCAGTGAGTATCGGGTCTCACAGTCGGTAAACTTTTTGCTAAGGTAATAAATGGCGTGCTCTTTTCAGCCAGACTCGTCATGCTGCCCCCGCACACACCCCATTGAGCTGTCAAGTATAAGATTAGAGGTCTCCCTTCAACCGGTGGCATAAGAATGGGTGGTTCTTAGAGATACTCTTTGATTCTATCGAAAGCGGCCTACTTTGATTCATCGTTCCAACGTACTACTTGATCTTTCTTGGGTGGTTCTTTGATTCATCGTTCCAACGTTCCAACGTACTACTTGGGTGGTTCTTTGATTCATCGTTCCAACGTACTACTTGATCTTTCTTCAGTAGCTTGAAGATTGGTTCACAGGTAGCAGTTAGATGTGAGATGAATCGGGAAATGTAGTTCAGCCGTCCTAGAAAGCCTCTGACTTCTTTCTCTGTCTTGGGAGCTGGCATCTCTTGTATGGCTTTCACTTTGGCAGGGTCCACTTGAATACCTTTGTCACTCACGACGAAGCCTAGCAGTTTTCCAGATCTCACCCCGAAGGTGCACTTGTTCGGGTTTAACCTCAGCTTGTACAACTTCAGACGGTCGAACAGCTTCTGTAGATGGTCAAGGTGTTCCTCCTCAGTTTGGGACCTTGCAATCATATCATCGACATATACTTCAATCTCATGATGGATCATGTCATGAAATAAAGCAACCATGGCACGTTGGTAGGTTGCCCCATCATTTTTCAACCCAAAAGGCATGACCTTGTAGCAAAAGGTGCCCCACTGAGTAACAAAAGTGGTCTTCTCCATCTCTTCAGGAGCCATCTTGATCTGATTATAACCGGAGAAACCATCCATGAAGGAGAATACCTTATGTTGAGCAGTATTGTCGACCAGAACGTCGATATGAGGCAGAGGGAAATCATCCTTAGGGCTGGCCCTGTTCAAATCCCTGTAGTCAACACACATTCGGACCTTACCATCCTTCTTTGGCACTGGAACCACGTTGGCAACCCACTGAGGGTAAGAAGTTACTGCAAGAAAACTGGCATCAAATTGTTTCATAACCTCAGCTTTGATTTTCTCGGACATTTCTGGACGCATACGGCGGACCTTCTGTTTAACCGGAGGACAATCTTCCTTGGTAGGCAAGTGATGAACCACAATGTTAGTATCCAACCCAGGCATGTCTTCGTAAGACCAGGCAAAGATTTCCACATAATCATGCAACATCTGAATCAACCGTTGTTTCACACTAGGTTCCAGATCGGCACCAATCTTGACTTCCTTTCTGTCTGTCTCAGTACCCAGATTTACCGTTTCCACTGGCTCTTCATGTGGCTGAATGGCCCTCTCTTCCTGGAGTAACAGTCTTGCAAGCTCACCAGGCACTTCGCAATCATCTTCACCTTCGTCTTCGGCTAAGTTGATCGGATTTTCGAAGTCATAACTGGCAGTAGCAGAGTCGTTACCAGTGGGATCCAGAGTGGATTGGAACCTGTATAAGTGAGTGTGTGTAAATATAGATGTTTTGCAATATATAAAGAAAGAAAGGGAGCCCAAGATTTGAAATGCGAAAAACGTCCAATGCTTTTATTCATGATATATGAAAGTGACAAATAATAAGCCCTCACAAATGACGCCACGGTGCCCCGGGTAAGACACCGGGCCATAAAGTTTCAAATTATTGTTCGTTACAAATTTAAAACAAAGGAGTTCATTACTGAGTGACAAAAGTAATAGGTGTAAAGTCTTTAGCAGTCCAGTTGTTTGGTCCACCGTTGGTCGTCGGGTAGATCCAGCTGTCAAATTCGGATTCCTCCATTTCATCCTCAATAGCATTTACTCCCGGGTTGGTGATGAACACAGGAGGTCTTTCAATCCTTACTTTATGTACAGCCCTCTGAGCCTCTGCAGTGAAACCCAAACCAAATTTGTCAGTCTTTGGAGTGAAATCAGGAAGTCGGCCCCAGTTTGCGCACCCACCTTTCTCGATTACAGCCCGGGCATCCTTCAAGGAAGCCATCTTCAAAGGGGAGTCTTCTTCAGTCACTGTCTCTGCTGCTGCCAATGTCTGAGGCACCTCTTCAAAGTGTTGAAAGGGGGTCTCAATGAACTCCCCATCCATCTCTACATACCGGAATGAGTTGAGGTGGCTGACCATGTATTCCTCTTCCCCTTGAACTGTTACGATCTTTCCTCTGACCGGGTATTTCAACTTCTGATGCAATGTGGAAGTCACAGCTCCAACCTTGTGGATCCAAGGACGACCCAACAAACAAGAGTAGGACGGTCGGATGTCCATCACATAGAATGTTGAATCAAAGACCTGCGAACCAACCCTGATTGGAATGTCGACTTCGCCATGTACCATCCTCTTCGACCCGTCAAAGGCCCGTACAACAATGTTACTAGGCTTGAGCTCTAAACCCTCACAATCCAGCCTGTCTAGAGCTTTCTTGGGTAATACATTTAATGAAGAACTAGTGTCTACCAACACATGGGCAAGAGTAGTGCCCCTGCATTCAATGGAGACATGCAGGGCATCATTATGGTTCTTTCCCTTGGCAGTCAGATCGGCGTCAGAGAAACCCAACCCATTATCAGCAGTCAAGTTGGCCACGCAATCGGTAAATTGATCAGCAGACGTTTCTTGTGGCACGTGGGCCGTCTTCAGGAAGGAGATCAGAGCCTTGGCGTGGGCCTCTGAACACAACAACAGTGATAGCATGGAAATCTTAGATGGGGTGTGCCCCAGCTGCTCAACGACGTTGAAATCACTCTTCTTGATAATCTTAAGGATCTCTTCCATCTCTTTCTTGGAAGCTTCAATAGTGGTCTTCGGTGCCTCCGTTCGGGCAGGCACATCAGTAGCAACCCCTTTGCCCCGAGCGTCAGATGACTCGGCAGTAGGGGTAGAAACAGGAACTTGATCAGGAAAGGGAGCAGGCACACTGGCAGGTGTGATGACAAGAGGTCTTTGAATTGCGAGTGGCGCAATATCTGGCGAGAACAACTGTGATCGGTGGAAATAGAACTGACTGTTTTGGAATGCTGGTTCGCGAAATGTCGCGGTAAGCAAGAGTCGCCACCGTCTTTTATGTTCTCCAACATGGAAAGGACAAAAGCACAGCAAAATTCCTTATGAGATTGTCTCTCGGTTCGGGAGGTAGATTTATAGAAAGGGAAGGTGTTAGCACCCTTTCTATCCATGGTTATCCATGGGCTCTTAGATACTTGCTCTTATGTTTTCAAAATGTGTTTGCTTTTCAAGTGTGAGTGGGTTTGAAAAAAAGTTTTGTTTGAAAGATTTATAAGTGACTCTTGTATCTGTCCTCAAGAGTGTATGAAAAATTTGTTTTGAAAACTTTTGAAAGTGTCAGTGTGAAAAGTTGTTTTGTTTGTTTGAAAGAGCAAGTACCCATGAGATCTACCTACTCTAAGGAATTAGGCTGTGTAAGAGTCCTTTAGACAGTGCTATCCCACTATTGAGAAGTAGGTAGCACCGTCGTTGGAGGTGTTCGGGTCAATTCGATTATAAGGGACATGTGTGGTCACCGAAGCAATAGTAGGACGCCTTAGCGGTAACCCTAATGTCCTAGATCCTTTTTTATCTGAGGCAACCGTTTCGAGGCAACTTGGATCTTTAGACAGGAGGGAGACCGCTAAAACTTCTTATACTTGACGACCACGTTTCGAAAGCAACGAGTGAGGCGTCCCCTAGAAGTGGTGTGTGTGTTGTGTGTTGTTTTCAGTTTATATTTATCTTGGATTAGGCAATCGTGAGCTACAAGTCGTTTTTAATTACCATACATTCTTTCATGCAATTTAGAATTTAGGAGTGCGGAAAATTAAAAGACGGAAAGATAAAAGCTACGCTATTACAAGGCGCGGGTCTATACATCGCCAAAATACAAAGACCCGTTTTTGATAAAGATGCGGAAAGTAAAAAAAAAGCAATAAACCTAATTACTATTACATCCTTGAACAGTTACATAATAATCAATAAGAAAATAATGCGCTAAATAGAAATTAAACCGAACGTCCGAGGGTTTTGACCCTTTGCTTGAAATTAAATGAAATTAGGACTTAATTATTGTTTAATTAAAGAAAAGAAAGTGTTTTTATGTTTTTTGTATTTATTGTGGAAGTAAAGAAAAGAATTTAAAAGTTAGTAAACAACCCTAATTCTAAGTTTTATTTTAATTATTAATGAAAATATTAAAGTTGACCTAATTTAAACTAATTAATTAATTTACATGTTTATGTACAAAATAATAATAATTATCAATAATGATGAAAATAATTAAAAGTCAAAACCTAATTCTATGCAATTTTATTTATAAAAAAAGGGTTAAAATTTAAAGCCTAAATTAACAAAGTTAATTATTGGAATTTATTTATAAGAAATAGGTTAATGGTGAAATTAAATAAGTAATTAAATATATATTTACAATTTTATTTTCTGATTTTTGTTATGGAAAATTATTTGTGGTGAATTAATTATAATTAAAAAAAACAATTGAAAGAAATTAAAAGAAAAGAAAAGAAAATAATTATGCAAACCAAGGGGGTGTCTGGCCCAAAGTGGAGGTGTTTGTGAGGAATTCAGGCCCATTGAAGACAAGGCCTTGTTTACTTTTCAGATTGTGTACACGCTCATTGACTGGACCATATGATGGACTTCATTCTGTGGCCATTGGATTGTTGATCAAGACCATCTGGCAAGCTACACGTGAGGCTCATGGTAGGACGTTGGATGAGGCGCTGCACTAGAATACGTTAGGACAAAAATTATCAATTATGTGGGGGGACATGGGAATCGAACCCAGGTCCCAGTACTTGCAAGACACGTCCTCCACCATCTGAGCTACCAAGCGCGTTTGTTAAACTGATAGACAACAAATATTATAAACAAACAAGCATTAATGGTATATAACAAAAGAAAACGCGCCAGATTTTGAACTCCCCAATCACGTGATGCCACGCCTGTCTTCTTCTTCGTTTACCTGCAATAACATGAACAAGATAGCGGGGGTTTTAAACCCCCACTAACTATAACTGTGAAAAATAGCGAATAGAAGTGGAGACAATATAAAAAGGGCGCGATAGGCTGGTTGAATTCGTCTGGCCTTGAAGAATTCAACCATGGTCATGACATGGTCCAATTTTTCCTGATGCCTAAAGCCCTAATTGCAAACTTCAAAAACCCTAAATGTCGTTCATGGTAGATTTGGATTTAGGCAGTGTTAGTTCAATTAGCTTATACCAATCACTTCAAAAGGTCCCTATTAGCATAAATCAAACAAGAAAATAGATTAAAATCACATGAAACATGATACGCAGATTTGAAGAATAAGGCAAACCGTGTGGCTTATGTTCTTTGATTCTTCGCGTGTTAGGATTGGTTTTTGATACCAATAGGCTCCTGGAGACTCAGGCAAGGTGATTGAATCCTTTTTAGGCGTGGAAAGGCACTGCAAGTAGGATTTCAGTTTCACAATTTTCTTGAGTTTTTGCAAATTGGCTATGGAGTTTTTAGCAGCTTTCACGTGTGTCCAGCTTTAGGATTAGCTTATGCCTTTGTATGTGAACGAATTTAGGTCAAAACCTTGGCCCAAAAATCCATGAATTAATGTTTGCAATCTTTGATTTTTAATCATGAAATTTTCAATCTTTTTCAATGAAAACCTTGCCAAATATGGATGATTTTACTTGTTTGATTGAGAAACGACTTTGCCAGCTTGCCCTGATCAGATTTGCTCCACCAAAAGATCCAAAACATATATTTTTTAATTTTCCTATAATTAAAACCAATTAAATGAATTAATAATAATAAAAATTCAATTAATTAATTAAAAATAAGAAAATAAATTATTTTGAGCTCAATGGGTCGTGCATAGGCTTTTGGTAATGATTCAAGAAAGAATTTGAGGCCCATTAGCAAAATTGAAGCTTTTTAGGCAAAGTTGACTTTTGAAAGTTCCCAAAAATTTCCCAACTTCTCTAATGCATATCTTGCTCAATTTTGAAGCTATGAACATGTTCTTGGACATTTTGGAAAGGTCTTGAGGTCCTCTAACCAATGCCTTTGGTCCCATGTCATTTTGATTTACCAATCTCAAGTTATGGTCTTTTACTTAAAGTGCCTTTTTGTTGACTTTTGAAAATGACCTATAATGTTGAAATTGATAACTTTTTGTGAGAGCATTTCTTGGACTGTTGATGCTGTGAGTCTTGAACCTTGACATATGGATGCTTGACAATGTATGTAGGCATATGGGACTTGATTAGACCCTTGAAAACCTCAATTTCTTTGCAAGAACCAAAACCCTAATTTTGACTGTGTTAGGAGGCAATTGGACTATGCAACCCTTGGGGGATTTTGAAGCTTGATCTTGACAAATCTTGAAGGATATGGGAGGGAAAATTTTGGGGTACAACAATTGCCCCTGTTCAATCTTCTTAGACCTGAGGATGTAGATTGGCTGGCGTGTCTTTCGTAATCAGAGGGTAGAAGATGATAGAACACTAGAGTGCCCAGAAATTTGCACTCGCATAGTAGAATATCAGCAGCGTGACGTAGGGAATGGGCTTACAGATGCCATTTGGAGGATAATGGATAGGAGGATGGGCTTATAGATGCCATCTGGAGATGTGACAGAACCTTGTCGGGAATGGGCTTATAGATGCCATTTGGAGACTGTTGATATGTGGAGATGGGCTTATAGATGCCATCGGGAGGTTGTCGATCTCGTAAGAGATTCCTTAGCGAGAACTTGCGTACCTGAGAAAGAAAGATAATTACCTGGCCTGTTAAAGGGGTTGATCTTCAAACTCTTCATGTAGATATGCCCTGGCTGGATACAGGTATCGAATCTTCAAACTCTTCAGACATTCCCTAGCATGATACAGGAATCGAGTCCGGAAATAGTCGTCAACAGATACGCCCTGGCTGGATACAGGAATCAGATCTTCAAACTCTTCAGACGTTCCCTGGCTGGATACAGGAATCGAATCTGGAATTAGTCGTCAACAGATACACCCTGGCTGGATACAAGAATCGGATCTTCAAACTCTTCAAACGTGCCCTGGCTGGATACAGGAATCGAATATGGAATTAGTCGTCAACAGATACACCCTGGCTGGATACAGGAATCGGATCTTCAAACTCTTCAGACGTGCCCTGGCTGGATACAGGAATCGAATCTGGAATTAGTCGTCAACAGATACACCCTGGCTGGATACAAGAATCGGATCTTCAAACTCTTCAGACGTGCCCTGGCTGGATACAGGAATCGAATATGGAATTAGTCGTCAACAGATATGCCCTGGCTGGATACAGGAATCGAATCTTCAAACTCTTCAGACGTGCCCTAGCTGGATACAGGAATCGAATCTGGAATTAGTCGTCAACAGATATGCCCTGGCTGGATACAGGAATCGAATCTTCAAACTCTTCAGACGTGCCCTGGCTGGATACATGAATCGAATTTGGAATTAGTCGTCAACAGATATGCCCTGGCTGGATATAGGAATCGGATCTTCAAACTCTTCAGACGTGCCCTGGCAGGATACAGGAATCGAGTTCGGAAATAGTCGTCAACAGATACGCCCTGGCTGGATACAGGAATCGGATCTTCAAACTCTTCAGACGTGCCCTGGCTGGATACAGGAATCGAGTCCGGAAATGAAGATATGCCCTGGCTAGATACAGGTGTCGAATCCACAGGTAATCGCTCACAGATATACCCTGGCTAGATACAGGTATCGAATCTGGAATTGCGACAGTTGATAGTAATCATCTTTGTATTGACCTTTATCCTGAAAAGACAAAACGTTAGTTGTATGCGATGTCATGATGTATGAAATGTGTGATGTCATGATATGACTGAGATTTGTATGTTCATGATGCGTATATGCATGCTATAATGTATGAAGATGCGATGTTTATGAATGTATTTTCTGTCTCGGAAAATAAATCCTTGACGAATGCCGGGAGTTTGTTAAATCCTGGGCTGACGTTGAAGTGTAGAGTTCTTTGTTTCCGCTGGGGATGACGGTTGCAAGCATAAACCGGTAGGAGAAGATGACTCTGTTGGTGAATAAACTTGTTGAGGAGATTATTCTGCGGGGAATTACTCTGTGGGAAGCGATACTTTGCTGAGGTTTGATGATAACTCCGATGGGGATACCATTGTTGAGCTCAGTTGGAAGATTTGATGAACTCCGCTGGGGATAGGAAGACTTCGCCGGGGACGACCTTTCCGTGGAAATTGGCTGAGGATAACCCAGTTATAAGCTCTGGTGGAGCATAACCTTTGAATAACGTCCAGGAAGACGCGTTCATGCTCTACAGGGGATAAGCCTCCAGACTCTACTGGGGATAAGCTTCCTACTGGGGAGATAGATTCAACTTTCCTGGGGAGACTTTCGAACTGTACTGGGGAATGGCTCCACTGGATATCTTGTATTCCGTCGGGGAACAACCTTAGATCAAGATTGCCGGGGATGCTTGTTAGGAATGTCTGCATACTCCGCTGGGGATTATCGAGATCTTCGGGGGATAATCAAACTTCCTTAAGGCTGACAGCAGACTAACTCTGTTTGGGGAGAGTATCGCTGACTTGCTGGAGATACTGTGCCTTGTGAGGGTTGATGGGAGACCAACTGCTTGGGAGAGTATTGATGAGTCTTATCTTACTCGGCGGGGAGTGAAGGTATCTGGGTTACATTCTTCAGCCGAACTTACCTTGGTACCTTGGTGGACAGAGCAATTAGATTGCTTAGACAACTCATTATTGCCCCTGTTTCTGATGTTACCTATAATTAATCCTTTGTTTCATATGCAAGTATTTATGAGTTAGCAATTAGTGTCAAATGCATATATCAAAAATGAACATTGGACGTTCTTTGCAAAACAAAACAGAAAAAGGAAAAATAATTGGCAATTTGTCTGAAAAGTGAATTTGTATTGATTTTTGAATTTGCCTGTAAATAGGCGTTTATGTACAAGAGGCTGACGTCCTAGTAAGAGAACGCCGCCGAACAAAACAGAGTTTGTAAAATTTGTGAAAAGGAAAACAAAACAGCTATGTGAAGAGAATAATCCCACTGGGTTCCAACTCTGCTATCGCCTTTATATCTTTGAGCGTCTCATCACTTGGCTGCTTAGTTGAAGATGAAGCTGATTGATCGATGCCGTCTGAACTTGATGTTGATATCGGATTCTGGATGCAAGGTGATCCAATGAGACATAGTATTACGCTTATCCCTAACTTTTGCCTGGACCTCCCTTTCGGGTTTTCAGTCCACCGGGATACCCATTTTTGCCCAAGTTGCCTTTTCAGGTTTTCGACTTGCCGGGTGTACAGATTTTTTCATTTCATCCCTTATTTTTGCCCGAACCCTTTTGGTTCGCCGGAAAGCCCTAATTTTTGCCTAGGTATGTCAACCTAGCGGGTCTTTTATCATGCGTAGTATCTTTTTACTATGTCTGCATTGGCGGGGTGAGGAAGGTCGTCACCATCCATGGTGGTTAGAATCATGGCTCCTCCTGAGAAGACATGCTTAACCACAAATGGCCCTTCGTATGTGGGGGTCCATTTGCCCCTGGGATCACTTTGAGGAAGAATGATGCGCTTGATTACCAGGTCCCCAACTTGATACTCTTGTGGTCTGACTTTCTTGTTAAATGCCCTGATCATCCATTTTTGATACGTTTGACCATGACAAATAGTAGTGAGTCTCTTTTCGTTAATTAGGTTTAATTGATCAAGTCGAGTCTGGATCCAGTCATCTTTGCTCAAATCTGCATCCTTCATTATCCGGAGAGAGGGTATCTGGACTTCAATCGGCAAGACTGCCTCCATGCCATAGACCAAGGAAAAGGGGGTTGCCCCGGTTGACATTCTTGTTGAGGTACGATACCCATGAAGAGCAAACGGTAACATCTCGTGCCAATCTTTATAGGTCACTGTCATCTTCTGCACAATCTTCTTGATATTCTTATTTGTTGCTTCGACAGCCCCGTTCATCTTCGGTCGGTAAGGAGAAGAGTTGTGGTGCTGTATCTTGAATTGCTCGCAGAGCTCAGTGATCATCTTGTTATTGAGATTGGTACCGTTGTCCATAATGATCCTTTCTGGGACGCTGTATCGACAGATCAAATTGTGCCGAATGAACCGTGCTACGACGTTCTTGGTTACCGTAGCATATGAGGCTGCTTCAACCCACTTCGTGAAGTAATCAATCGCTACTAGGATGAAGTGATGCCCGTTGGATGTCGTAGGTCTGATCTCGCCGATCATATCAATGCCCCACATTGCAAAAGGCCAAGGTGCAGTCAAGACATTCAGAGGGACTGGAGGAACGTGCACTTTATCTGCATAAATCTGGGACTTATGACATGTCCGAGAATGTTGGTAACAATCAGCTTCCATTGTGGACCAGAAATATCTTGCCCGAAGGATTTTCTTTGCCATGGTGTGTCCACTGGAATGCGTTCCGAAGGTACCTTCATGCAGTTCTGCCATGATCTTTTCTGCTTCAGTCTTATCCACACAACGCAGTAAGGTTGAATCATGGTTTCGCTTGTAGAGAATGCCGTTGCCGAGGAAGAACTTTGCAGCGAACCTTCTCAGGAACTTCTTGTCGTTGATAGACGCACCCTCGGGGTATTCTTGAGCTTCCAGGTACCTCTTCACCTCATGATACCAGGGTTTTTCAGTTACTTCTTCAGCCTCAAGCTCACAGCAATATGCAGGTTCATCCAATTTCCAGATAATGATCCAGGGAGCCTCGTTGTCCCATTTGACTCTGAACATAGAAGACATCGTAGCCAACGCGTCCGCCAACTGATTCTCCTCTCGTGGGAAGTGTTCAAAAGTTATCTCTGTGAAATGGGGGATCAATGTCAACACACATTCTTTGTAAGGAATAAGATTTGGGTGTTTCATATCCCACTCGCCTTTGATCTGATTGATCACGAGAGTGGAATCTCCGAAGACACTCAGAAACTTGATCCTTAAGTCAATTGCAGCTTGAAGACCCATGATGCACGCCTCATACTCTGCCATATTGTTGGTGCAGTTGAAACATAGTCGGGCAGTAAGTGGAGTATGAATGCCTTTGGGGGATATGATCACAGCGCCGATACCGTTACCCAAAGCGTTGGAGGCTCCGTCAAAGTGCATAGACCATCGGGATCCTTCCTCAGGTCCTTCATCCGGTCCAGGTACTTCACAATCAGTCACTACCATGATGTTCTCGTCAGGAAATTCAAAGTTCATGGACTGGTAGTTATCCACTGCCTGGTGTGCCAAATGGTCTGCCAACACACTTCCCTTGATTGCTTTCTGAGTCGTATACTGGATGTCGTATTCTGCCAAGATCATTTGCCATCTTGCTATTCTTCCAGACAGAGCAGGCTTTTCGAATATGTACTTGATCGGATCCATTTTTGAAATCAACAGAGTAGTGTGAGTCAGCATATACTGTCTCAGCCGGCGAGCAGCCCATACCAAAGCGCAGCAAGTTTTCTCGAGCAGTGAGTATCGGGTCTCACAGTCGGTAAACTTTTTGCTAAGGTAATAAATGGCGTGCTCTTTTCGGCCAGACTCGTCATGCTGCCCCAGCACACACCCCATTGAGCTGTCAAGTACTGTCAAGTATAGTATTAGAGGTCTCCCTTCAACCGGTGGCATAAGAATGGGTGGTTCTTGGAGATACTCTTTGATTCTGTCGAAAGCGGCCTGACATTCATCGTTCCAACGTACTACTTGATCTTTCTTCAGCAGCTTGAAGATTGGTTCACAAGTAGCAGTTAGATGTGAGATGAATCGGGCAATGTAATTCAGACGTCCTAGAAAGCCTCTGACTTCTTTCTCTGTCTTGGGAACTGGCATCTCTTGTATGGCCTTAACTTTGGCAGGGTCCACTTGAATACCTTTGTCGCTCACGACGAAGCCTAGCAACTTTCCAGATCTTACCCCAAAGGTGCATTTGTTTGGATTCAATCTTAGCTTGTACAACTTCAACCGGTCAAACAGCTTCTGTAAATGGTCAAGGTGTTCCTCCTCAGTTTGAGACCTTGCAATTATATCATCGACATATACTTCTATCTCATGATGGATCATGTCATGATATAAAGCGACCATGGCACGTTGGTAGGTTGCCCCAACATTTTTCAACCCGAACGGCATGACCTTGTAGCAGAAGGTGCCCCATTGAGTAACAAAGGTAGTCTTTTCCATATCTTCAGGAGCCATTTTAATCTGATTATAACCTGAAAAACCATCCATGAAGGAGAACACCTTGTGCTGAGCAGTATTGTCAACCAGAACGTCGATGTGGGGCAGAGGGAAGTTATCCTTGGGGCTCGCCCTATTTAGATCCCTGTAGTCAACACACATTCTGACCTTACCATCTTTCTTCGGCACTGGCACCACGTTGGCAACCCACTGAGGGTAAGAATTTACTGCAAGAAAACCGGCGTCAAATTGCTTCATAACCTCAGCTTTGATCTTCTCGGACATCTCTGGACGCATACGGCGGACCTTTTGTTTAACCGGAGGGCATTCTTCCTTGGTAGGCAGATGATGGACCACAATGGCGGTATCCAACCCAGGCATGTCTTCGTAAGACCAAGCAAAGATTTCCGCATAATCATGCAACATCTGAATCAACCGTTGTTTCACGCTGAGCTCTAGATTGGCACCAATCTTGACTTCCTTTTTGTCTGTCTCCGTACCCAGATTTACCGTTTCCACTGGCTCTTCATGTGGCTGAATGGCCCTCTCTTCCTGGAGTAACAGTCTTGCAAGTTCACCAGGCACTTCGCAATCATCTTCACCTTCGTCTTCGGCTAAGTTGATCGGATTTTCGAAGTCATAACTGGCAGTAGCAGAGTCGTTACCAGTGAGATCCAGAGTGGATTGGAACCTGTATAAGTGAGTGTGTGTAAATATAGCTGTTTTGCAATATATAAAGAAAGAAAGAAAGGGAGCACAAGATTTGAAATGCGAAAAACGTCCAATGTATTTATTCATGATATATGGAAATGACAAGTAATAAGCCCTCACAAATGAAGCCACGGTGCCCCGGGTAAGACATCGGGCCATAAAGTTTTGATTTATTGTTCATTACAAATTTAAAAAACAAAGGAATTCATTACTGGGTAACAAAAGTAACAGGTATGTAGTCTTTTGCAGTCCAATTGTTCAGTCCACCGTCGGTCGTCGGGTAAATCCAGTTATCGAATTCAGATTCCTCCGCATCGCCTTCAATATCATTCACTCCCGGGTTGGTGATGAACACGGGAGGTCTTCCGATCCTTGCTTTGCGTACAGCCCTCTAAGCCTCTGCAGTGAAACCCAGCCCAAACTTGTCAGTCTTTGGTGTGAAATCAGGAAGCCTGCCCCAGTTTGCACATTCACCTTTTTCAATCACAGCCTGGGCGTCCTTCAAGAAAGCCATCTTCAAAGGAGAGTCTTCTTCAATTATTGCCTCAGCTGACGCCAATGTTGGAGGCACCTCTTCAAAATGTTGAAAGGGGGTTTCAATGAACTCCCCGTCCATCTCTATATACCGGAACGAGTTCAGATGACTAACCATGTATTCTTCCTCCCCCTGCACTGTAACAATCTTCCCTTTGACAGGGTATTTAAGCTTCTGGTGTAGAGTGGAGGTCACAGCCCCAGCCTTGTGGATCCAAGGACGACCCAGCAAACAAGAATAGGATGGACGAATGTCCATCACATAGAACGTTGAATCAAAGACTTGGGAACCAACCTAGATTGGAATATCTACTTCACCATGTACCATCCTCTTCGACCCGTCAAAGGCTCGGACGATGATGTTACTAGGCTTCAACTCCAAACCCTCATAATCCAACCTGTCTAAGGCCTTCTTGGGCAGTACATTCAGTGAAGAACCGGTGTCTACCAACACGTGTGCAAGAGTAGTGCCCCTGCATTCAATGGAGACATGCAGGGCATCATTATGGTTCCTCCCCTTAGCGGTCAGATCAGCATCAGAGAAACCAAGCCCATTGTCAGCGGTCAGGTTAGCCACGCAATTAGTAAATTGATTGGCAGATGTTTCTTGTGGCACGTGAGCCGTCTTTAGGAAGGAAATCAGGGCCTTGGCATGGGCCTCTGAGCACAACAGCAGTGATAGCATAGAGATCTTAGAGGGGGTATGCCCCAGCTGTTCAACGACGTTGAAATCACTCTTCTTGATGATCTTGAGAATTTCCTCCATCTCTTGCTGGGAGGATTCAACATTAACAGTCTTTGGTGCCTCCATCTGAGCAGGCATATCAGCAATCCCTTTGCCCCAAGTGTCAGATGACTCGGCAGCAGGGGTAGAAACTTGAACAGGTGCATTTGTAGGCGTGATGATAAGAGGTCTTCGGATAACTGGTGGCGCAATGTCAGGCGAGAAGAGCCTGCCACTGCGAGTAACTTTAGCGGGACCGGTGATGTTACTGATACCGGTACTAGTGTTGAATTCCTGCTTCACTCCAAGTACATACACATCTGCCCCATAGTGCCATGGGACAGCCTTGTCAGATTTATAGGGGAGGGGCCCCGGAACAGTAATGATAATAGGTGCGACAGACATGATTTTGACTGGCTTCCTCAGGGGAGCCTTGGTAGGATTGTTGAAAATGGTGACGACGGATACTTCTTCAGTAGGAATCACAGGAACAGCAGTCTTCTTGAACAAGATTTCTTTGCTATCCATTAGGTTTTGGACGCCTGACTTCAGCAACGGACAACCAGTAGGTGAAACAACACACAGGAGGCGACCCTTGCCACAACCCGGAAATAAACCGGCTAGAAAGAGGTTCCTTTTTACGGACAACAACGGAGTCACAATATCATTCACAGAGGTTACGTACGAGTCTTCGTCAACAGCATTCATTCCATGTTGGGGCATGGGAGCAGTCATAACATTGGGCCTTTCGGGCGCCTCAAACTGTATTTCCTTGGTATCGATAAGGTCCTGGACCTTATTCCTCAGGGCCCAGCAATCATCAATATAATTCCCCAGGCTATCAGAATGATAAGAACAGCGGGCATTGGGATTGTACTTCGGAGAGGTTGTGTTTACCACTTTCGGAGCTTCTCTGACGGTTACCAAGTTGGTCGATAGCAGTTGCGGCAAGATCTGCGACAAGGTCATACTAAGCCGAGTATACTCTCTTCTGGGTCTCTCACCCCTTGGTTGGTTAGGTTGCCGAGGAGCGGCAGTAGGCTTTGCAATTACCACCGTGTTGACAGCTTGGCGGCGTTCCGGTTTATTTTGCCTTCTGGGCCCATACACAACACTGGCTTCCTTCTTGAAAGGCTTTTTCTCAGAACTTGAGGACGCACCTTTCTGTATCTTCCCTGATTTCATCCCAGCTTCTATCCTCTCCCCAGTCAGAATGAGGTCTCTAAACCCCGCAGAAGAATTACCAATGAGATGGTTGAAGAACGGCCCGGATAGGGTCCCCAAGAACATGTCTACTAGTTCACGATCAGTCAATGGTGGTTGCACCCTGCCAGCCAGGTCTCTCCACTTCTGCGCGTACTCTTTAAAACCTTCTCCCGATCCTAGCGACATACCCTGGAGTTGGGTACATGTAGGAGCGAGGTTGGCATTATACTGATACTGCTTATAAAAAGCAGTGGCCAAGTCCTCCCAGTTACGAACCTTGGTTCCATCCAGCTGATAGAACCATTCGAGATGAGTCCCTGAAAGACTCTCCTGGAAGAAATGGATCCATAAGTTCTTGTCCATAGTATATGGTTGGATCTTCCGCACATAAGATCTGAGATGTAGCTTAGGGCAGGACGCCCCGTCATACTTTGCGAAAGATGGTGCCTTGAACTTATGTGGGATTATCACACCAGAAGATAGACCCAGATCCCCAAAATCCAACCCAGGCACTTGTTGAATTTCCATGGCATTCAGACGATCCTCTAACTGCTTGTACTTGTCTTCAGCTGGAGGGTACTGCTCTTCATTGAAATCAGTCTCGTTGTCAGAGACCACAGGACTAGGAACCCTTCCCCCTTGGGGACTGCCTTTCCCTACAGAAGAACCAGCTTGATCAGCCTCATTTTGCAGTGTGTTGCCAAACCTCCGGCCAGTGTTGAATAGTACAGTTCTCTTCTTCTTCTTCTTGACCAGCAGAGCCTTCAATTCCTCCTGACCTTGGGCCAAACTCATGATCAGCTCTTGGAACTGGGCGTTTTGGGCCTGGAGGGCCTTGATGGATTGCTCAGTAGATGATTCAGGATTCATGATGAGATTGCTGAAATAAACAGCGAAGAACATTAAGCAACCTGAAAAGAAGAGTACCTACTATGCACATGATGCATGATATGTTGTTTATGCAATGCATTCAAGGGTTCGAAAGTTCAAATTTGTTGTAGACAAAAAGGAACACACGTTATCATTAAGAAATAATTGTTCAGTACAGCAAGGCCTCGTGGGCAAAACATTACAAAGTAAATCAATCCCAAAAGACACTGGGCATCCTCTTTGGAGCAATGTAAGTGTTGAGAGTCTTTTCCTCGTGCAGTAGGCGGGTGAGCTCCAAGACCTTCTTCTCACTGGCATGTAGACTGGTTTCAAGAGAATTCCGTTCTTCCTTGAGTTGGATCCACCTTTTCTGCATTTCTTCCCAGGATGTAGGCATGTCAGGATGTTGAATGGTGTATGAGACCTCTCCTTCCAACACTGGCTCTTTGATCACCGAGAGAACATGAGGATATGGCATCACCAGCTTCTGGGAGCGGGCTCGTACCCACTTGAGATAAGGCTCCAACGGGATGGAGTTCCTGTGCCCCAGTGTCTTGCTGTCTACCTTGTTGGGCATCCTCCAAGCTCTGATAAATCTCTGGCGAAGCCCTTGTGCATCGTCGTCGAAGTCAAAAACTATGTCAGGAAGTAACACGTCATGAGGGCCATCCCTCCGAGCATATCCGAACTGTCTCAAAGCCAGGCACGGGTTGTAAGTAATACCTCATCTGATTCCAAGTAAAGGAACATTGGGAAACTCCCCGCAACGATCAATGATAGTGACGTCTTCTCTGGACCGAGAACACCAATGTATATCAGCATGCGTAAGAGTCATCAATCGTTATGACCATCTCAAACCCCGCTCGTTCTTCAAAACTGATTGTGGAAGGTGCGAAATAAACCACATTCCCAGGAGAGGAGTGCAACACATAAGAACACCTCTTTTTCTCATGGTTCGAGTGTAACATGAGTGAAGGATGTCCCCAAGCAACGTAGGTATAGGATTCCTGGACATGATGATCTTGACAGCATTGATATCTATAAGCTGATCGGGATTCGGGAACAACACCAACCCATAGACAAGGAGAGCCACAACTTCTTCAAATGCTTGTAGGTCAAGGGAATTCCAACATTCTTGGGCCTTCTCAAACATGAACTTTACCAAGAATCCTTTGATACCACTTCTAACTTCCCAATGTCCCTTGATGTCAGATGGTTGTAGGCATAATGCTTTAGCAACCTCTTCAAGTTTTGGCTCCTTTTTTGTACCGTTGTAGGGTAGTTGACTAAGGATAGGAATCTTCAGAAGCTGAGAGAACTCTTCCAAGGTAGGCACTAGTTGATAATCCGGGAAAGTGAAGGAGTGGTGCAACGGGTCAAAGAACTGGAAAAGGACCTTTATCAAATCTTCCTCAATGCTGGTGTTGACCAAGTTGATGAGTCTTCCATATTTCTCACTGAAAGAAGAGCTCTCGGGAATCCTGGATGTAAGATCCTTAAGCTGAGGAGGGACCCTTACAAGGTTGACCTGAATTGTCTTTCTGCGGATATTTTCCATGTCCTACAAAACAAGAACAAAGATGAAGATTCGAACCCCTGAAGTGGTTAGTGGATGCATATGATGTTGTATGATGTTATGATGCTATGATAAAAACACACCACAAGTATCCACAAAAAGCAAACATGGTAAGGCACACAAGTCACACAAGACAGCCCTTAGATTTCAGGCCAGCATAGGGTCTAGGTATTACCCTCTTGAGGTTGGTGGGCTCAAAACCTGTCCTATCAAAAGTAACCGGGTTCTAAGGATCTCAATATCATTGGATTGTTTTCTGTTTTCATTGTTTCGATTTAGCCACTGAACTGGCGATCAAAATATTCCAAGAAAACAACCCTCAATGAGTGTAGTATCGAGTATCAACCAACTTCGGACTGCACCAAAGTCAGTTATCTCACTACCCTAAAGAGGCCAGGATGGTTCAATTAAGGTTCCTAAGGTCAATTGATGCTTCACGACACCACGCGGCGGCCCCGTACTCTCCTTGACTTGACTCAAGGGTTACCGGTACTCACCAAAGTGCCACATCAACGTAGCAGACTGCTTCAACCATGTCGGTATACCCCGCACAGTTCCCTCACAGTCTTGTTGCTACTTTCTAAGAGGTATCCCCCAGATCCGGGTTAGGATCTATAGAACTCCCAAGACAGGCCCAATAATATTAAAGCACACAAATTAGGCAATTGAAAACATAAGTATAATCTATCCTAAGGTACACCTCACTTTAAAGTGTCCCCAGCAGAGTCGCCAGTTCTGTGATTGGTGGAAATAGAACTGACTATTTTGGAATGCTGGTTCGCGAAATGTCGCGGTAAGCAAGAGTCTCCAGCGTCTTTTATGTTCTCCAACATGGAAAGGACAAAAGCACAGCAAATTCCTTATGAGATTGTCTCTCGGTTCGGGAGGTAGATTTATAGAAAGGGAAGGTGTTAGCACCCTTTCTATCCATGGTTATCCATGGGCTCTTAGATACTTGCTCTTATGTTTTCAAAATGTGTTTGCTTTTCAATTGTGAGTGGGTTTGAAAAAAAGTTTTGTTTGAAAGATTTCTAAGTGACTCTTGTATCTGTCCTCAAGAGTGTATGAAAAATTTGTTTTGAAAACTTTTGAAAGTGTCAGTGTGAAAAGTTGTTTTGTTTGTTTGAAAGAGCAAGTACCCATGAGATCTACCTACTCTAAGGAATTAGGCTGTGTAAGAGTCCTTTAGACAGTGCTATCCCACTATTGAGAAGTAGGTAGCACCGTCGTTGGAGGTGTTCGGGTCAATTCGATTATAAGGGACATGTGTGGTCACCGAAGCAATAGTAGGATGCCTTAGCGGTAACCCTAATGTCCTAGATCCTTTTTTATCCGAGGCAACCGTTTCGAGGCAACTTGGATCTTTAGACAGGAGGGAGACCGCTAAAACGTCCTATACTTGACGACCACGTTTCGAAGGCAACGAGTGAGGCGTACCCTAGAAGTGGTGTGTGTGTTGTGTGTTGTTTTCAGTTTATATTTATCTTGGATTAGGCAATCGTGAGCTACAAGTCATTTTTAATTACCATACATTCTTTCATGCAATTTAGAATTTAGGAGTGCGGAAAATTAAAAGACGGAAAGATAAAAGCTACGCTATTACAAGGCGCGGGTCTATACATCGCCAAAATACAAAGACCCGTTTTTGATAAAGATGCGGAAAGTAAAAAAAAAGCAATAAACCTAATTACTATTACATCCTTGAACAGTTACATAATAATCAATAAGAAAATAATGCGCTAAATAGAAATTAAACCGAACGTCCGAGGGTTTTGACCCTTTGCTTGAAATTAAATGAAATTAGGACTTAATTATTGTTTAATTAAAGAAAAGAAAGTATTTTTTATGTTTTTTGTATTTATTGTGGAAGTAAAGAAAAGAATTTAAAAGTTAGTAAACAAACCTAATTCTAAGTTTTATTTTAATTATTAATGAAAATATTAAAGTTGACCTAATTTAAACTAATTAAATAATTTACATGTTTATGTACAAAATAATTATTATTATCAATAATGATGAAAATAATTAAAAGTCAAAACCTAATTCTATGCAATTTTATTTATAAAAAAAGGGTTAAAATTTAAAGCCTAAATTAACTAAGTTAATTATTGGAATTTATTTTTAAGAAATAGGTTAATGGTGAAATTAAATAAGTAATTAAATATATATTTACAATTTGATTTTCTGATTTTTGTTATGGAAAATTATTTGTGGTGAATTAATTATAATTAAAAAAAACAATTGAAAGAAATTAAAAGAAAAGAAAAGAAAATAATTATGCAAACCAAGGGGGTGTCTGGCCCAAAGTGGAGGTGTTTGTGAGGAATTCAGGCCCATTGAAGACAAGGCCTTGTTGACTTTTCAGATTGTGTGCACGCTCATTGACTGGACCATATGATGGACTTCATTCTGTGGCCATTGGATTGTTGATCAAGACCATCTGGCAAGCTACGCGTGAGGCTCATGGTAGGACGTTGGATGAGGCGCTGCACTAGAATACGTTAGGACAAAAATTATCAATTATGTGGGGGGACCTGGGAATTGAACCCAGGTCCCAGTACTTGCAAGACACGTCCTCCACCATCTGAGCTACCAAGCGCGTTTGTTAAACTGATAGACAACAAATATTATAAAAAACAAGCATTAATGGTATAGAACAAAAGAAAACGCGCCAGATTTTGAACTCCCCAATCACGTGATGCCACGCCTGTCTTCTTCTTCGTTTACCTGCAATAACATGAACAAGATAGTGGGGGTTTTAAACCCCCACTAACTATAACTGTGAAAAATAGCGAATAGAAGTGGAGACAATATAAAAAGGGCACGATAGGCTGGTTGAATTCGTCTGGCCTTGACGAATTCAACCATGGTCATGACATGGTCCAATTTTTCCTGATGCCTAAAGCCCTAATTGCAAACTTCAAAAACCCTAAATTTCGTTCATGGTGGATTTGGATTCAGGCAGTGCTAGTTCAATTAGCTTATACCAATCGCTTCAAAAGGTCCCTATTAGCATAAATCAAACAAGAAAATAGATTAAAATCACATGAAACATGATATGCAGATTTGAAGAATAAGGCAAACCGTGTGGCTTATGTTCTTTGATTCTTCGCGTGTTAGGATTGGTTTTTGATACCAATAGGCTCCTGGAGACTTAGGCAAGGTGATTGAATCCTTTTTAGGCGTGGAAAGGCACTGCAAGTAGGATTTCAGTTTCACAATTTTCTTGAGTTTTTGCAAATTGGCTATGGAGTTTTTAGCAGCTTTCACGTGTGTCCAGCTTTAGGGTTAGCTTATGCCTTTGTATGTGAACGAATTTAGGTCAAAACCTTGGCCCAAAAGTCCATGAATTAATGTTTGCAATCTTTGATTTTTAATCATGAAATTTTCAATCTTTTTCAATGAAAACCTTGCCAAATATGGATGATTTTCCTTGTTTGATTGAGAAACGACTTTGCCAGCTTGCCCTGATCAGATTTGCTCCACCAAAAGATCCAAAACATATCTTTTTTAATTTTCCTATAATTAAAACCAATTAAATGAATTAATAATAATAAAAATTCAATTAATTAATTAAAAATAAGAAAATAAATTATTTTGAGCTCAATGGGTCGTGCATAGGCTTTGGGTAATGATTCAAGAAAGAATTTGAGGCCCATTAGCAAAATTGAAGCTTTTTAGGCAAAGTTGACTTTTGAAAGTTCCCAAAAATTTCCCAACTTCTCTAATGCATATCTTTCTCAATTTTGAAGCTATGAACATGTTCTTGGACATTTTGGAAAGGTCTTGAAGTCCTCTAACCAATGCCTTTGGTCCCATGTCATTTTGATTTACCAATCTCAAGTTATGGTCTTTGACTTAAAGTGCCTTTTTGTTGACTTTTGAAAATGACCTATAATGTTGAAATTGATAACTTTTTGTGATAGCATTTCTTGGACTTGGAGTGTGAAGATGAGTTGTAGGAAATGTCATCCCCTTCAAAATAAGCATTGGATGGGATTTTTATGATAAACTATGAAGAAGTTATACCTTGGTCAATTTGCAGTTGACTTTTCAGCTGTCCAAAAATAGAAACTTTTGCATCTTGAGACTTTTTGAGCCATGCTTGTGGAATCATGATCAAGAATTGATCAAATGATGATGGTGGCTTCAAAATTAGAAGTTGACCAAAAATTTTGACTTTTGACTGTCAAATGACCATTTCACCCCTGCAGTTGACTGTGGAGCAATTAGGGTTTTTTGACTGTGCAATTTGATGCTGTGAGTCTTGAACCTTGACATATGGATGCTTGAAAATGTATGTAGGCATATGGGAATTGATTAGACCCTTGAAAACCTCAATTTCTTTGCAAGAACCAAAACCCTAATTTTGACTGTGTTAGGAGGCAATTGGACTGTGCAACCCTTGGGGGATTTTGAAGCTTGATCTTGACAAATCTTGAAGGATATGGGAGGGCAAATTTTGGGGTACAACAACAGCCTACCACTACGAGTAACTTTGGCAGGCCCGGTGATGTTGCTGACACCAGTACTAGTATCAAACTCTTGTTTTACTCCCAGAACATAAACATCTGCCCCATAGTGCCACGGGACAGCTTTGTCAGATTTATAGGGGATGGGCCCCGGTACAGTGATGATGATAGGAGCAATCTTGTGAACAGGCATGATTTTGATAGGCTTCTTTGAGGGAGGCTTAGGAGGGTTGTTGAAAATAGTGACAATTGAAACTTCTTCAGCAGGGACAGCAGGAATAGCAATTTTCTCGAACAAGATCTCTTTGCTATCCATCAGGTTTTGGACGCCTGACTTCAGCAAAGGACAACCAGCAGGTGAAACAGCACATAAATGGCAACCTTTACTACATCCCGGAAATAAACCGGCTAGCAACAGGTTCCTCTTGACGGTCAACAGCGGAGTAGCAATATCATCCACAGAAGCTACATACAGATCCTCTTCCACATCATTCACTCCATGCTGGGGCATGGGAGCAGTCATAACATTGGGCCTTTCGGACGCCTCGAACTGTATTTCCTTAGTGTCAATAAGGTCCTGAACCTTATTCCTCAGAGCCCAACAATCATCAGTAGAATGCCCCAGGCCATCAGAGTGATAAGCGCAGCGGGCGTTGGGGTTGTACTTTGGAGAGGTTGTGTTTACGACCTTCGGGGCTTCCTTGACAGTTACCAGATTGGTTGATAGCAGTTGCGGAAGTATCTGAGACAGGTTCATGCTGAGCCGAGTATACTATCTTTTGGGCCTCTTAACTCTTGGTTGGTTGTATTGCTGAGGAGCAGCAGCAGGCTTTGAAATTACTACCGCGTTGACAGCTTGGAGGCGTTCCGGTTTATTCTGTCTTCTGGGACCATACACATCACTAGCTTCCTTCTTGAAGGGCTTCTTTTCAGTACTTGAGGAGGCACCTTTCTGTATCTTCCCTGATTTGATACCAGCTTCGATCCTCTCACCGGTCAGGATCAGGTCTGTAAACCCAGCAGAGGAATTACCAATCAGGTGGTTAAAGAACGGACCAGACAGGGTCCCCAAGAACATGTCCACGAGTTCACGGTCCGTCAAAGGTGGCTGCACCCTTCCAGCCAGGTCCCTCCACTTCTGCGCGTACTCCTTAAAACCTTCACCCGTTCCTAGTGACATACCCTGGAGCTGGGTACGCGTAGGAGCAAGGTCGGAATTGTACTGATACTGCTTATAAAAAGCAGTAGCCAAGTCCTCCCAGTTACGAATATTGGTTCCATCCAGCTGATAGAACCATTCGAGTTGAGTCCCTGAAAGACTCTCCTGGAAGAAATGGATCCATAAGTTCTTGTCTGCAGTGTAAGGCTGGATCTTCCTTACATAGAATCTGAGATGCATCTTAGGGCAAGAAGCCCCGTCGTATTTCACAAAGGAAGGTGCCTTGAACTTGTGTGGGATCACCACCCCAGAAGATAACCCTAAGTCTCCAAAATGCAATCCAGGCACACGTTGAATCTCTATAGCATTTAGCCAGTCCTCCAGCTGTTTGTACCGGTCCTCAGCAGGAGGGTACTGTTCATCATTGAAGTCTGTCTCGGTGTCAGAGACCACGGGACTAGGAACCCTTCCCTCTTGGTGGCTGCCTTCCCCAATAGATGGAGTAGTCCGCTCAGCTTCATTCTGCAATGTATTCCCGAACCTGCGTCCAGTGTTGAACAGCACAATCCTCTTCTTCTTCTTCTTCTTCAGGAGCAAAGCCTTCAACTCCTGTTTTCCCTGGGCTAAGTTCATGACCAGCTCTTGAAACTGGGCGTTCTGGGCCTGGAGGGCCTTGATAGCTTGTTCGGTAGTAGGTTCAAGATTCATGATGTTTGCTGAAATAAACAGCGAAGAAGATTAAGCAACTTGTAGAAAAAGGGTACCTGTTATGCACGTGATGCATGATATGCTATTTATGCAATGCATTCAAGGGTTCGAAAGTTCAAATTCGTTGTAGACAAAAAGGAACACACTTTTTATTAGGAAATAATTTGTTCAGTACATCAGGGCCCCATGGGCAAAACATTACAAAATAATTAATCCCAAAAGACACTGCGCATCCTCTTTGGAGCTATGTAGGTGTTGAGAGTCTTTTCCTCGTGAAGTAGACGGGTGAGCTCCAAGACCTTCTTCTCACTGGCATGTAGACTGGTTTCAAGAGAATTTCGTTCTTCCTTGAGTTGGATCCAGCTCTTTTGCATTTCTTCCCAAGATGTTGGCATGTCAGGATGTTGAATGGTGTAGGGCACCTCTCCCTCCAAAACTGGCTCTTTGATCACGGGGAGAACATGAGGATATGGCATCACCAGCTTCTAGGGGCGGGCTCGTACCCACTTGAGATAAGGCTCTAGGGGGATAGAGTTCTTGTGCCCCAGTGTCTTACTATCTACCCGGTTGGGCATCCTCCAAGCTCTGATAAACCTCTGGAGAAGTCCTTGTGCATCGTTGTCGAAGTCTAAAACAATGTCAGGAATCAACATGTTATGAGGGCCATCCATCAGAGTATAACCAAACTGCCTCAAAGCCAGACAGGGGTTGTAAGTAATACCTCCTCTGATTCCAAGTAAAGGAACATTGGGAAACTCTCCGCAACGATCAATGATAGTGACATTTTCTCTGGACCGAGAACACCAATGTATATCAGCATGTGTAAGAGTCATCAATCATTGTGACCATCTCAAACTCCGCTCGTTCTTCAAAACTAATTGTGGAAGGTGTGAAATAAACCACCTTGCCAGGAGAGGAGTGCAGCACATGATAACACCTCTTTTTCTCATGGTTCGAGTGTAACATGAGTGAAAGATGTCCCCAAGCAACGTAGGTATAGGGTTCCTGGACATGAAGATCTTGACAGCATTGATATCTATAAGCTGATCTGGATTCGGGAACAACACCAACCCATAGACAAGGAGAGCTGCAACTTCTTCAAAGGCTTGTAGGTCGAGGGAATTCCAACATTCTTGGGCCTTCTCAAACAGGAACTTTGCCAAGAATCCTTTGATACCACTTCTGATTTCCCAATGTCCCTTGATGTTAGATGGTTGTAGGTGTAGTGCTTTAGCTACCTCTTCAAGTTTTGGTTCCCTTTCCGTAGCGTTGTAGGGTAGTTGATTAAGAATAGGAACCTTCAGAAGTTGAGAAAACTCTTCCAAAGTAGGCACCAGTTGATAATCCGAGAAAGTAAAACAGTGGTGCAGAGGGTCAAAGAACTGGAACAACACTTTCACCATATCCTCTTCAATGTTGGTATTGAACAAGCTGATGAGTCTACCATGCCTTTCACTGAAGGAAGAGTTCTCGGGAATCCTGGATGTAAGCTCCTTAAGCTGAGGAGGTATCCTTACAAGGTTGATCTGAATTGTCTTTCTGCGGATAGTTTCCATGTCCTACAAAACAAGAACAAAGATGAAGATTCGAACCCTTGAAGTGGTTAGTAAATGCATATGATGCTGTATGATGCTATGATGTTATGATAAAAACATACCACAAGTATTCACAAAAGGCAAACATGATAAGGCACACAAGTCACACCACAACCCTTAGAGTTTAGGCCAGCATGAAGCTTGGGGTACTACCCTCTTGAAGTTGGTGGGCTCAAAAACTTGTCATATCAAAAGTAACCGGGTTCTAAGGAGCTCAATATCATTGGGTTGTTTTCTGTGTTCATTGTTTTAATTTAGCCACTGAACTGGCGATCAAAATATCCCAAGAAAACAACCCTCAATGAGTGTAGTATCGAGTATCTACCAACTTCGGACTGCACCAAAGTCGGTCATCTCACTACCCCTAAAGAGGCCAGGATGGTCAAGTAAGGTTCCTAAGGTCAGTTGATGCTTCACGACACCACGCGGCGGCCCCGTACTCTCCTTGACTTGACTCAAGGGTTACCGGTACTCACCAAAGTGCCACATCAACGTAGCAAACTGCTTCAACCGTGTCGGTATACCCTGCACAGTTCCCTCACAGTTTGTTGCTACTTTCTAAAAAGGTATCCCCCAGATCTGGGTTAGGATCTATGAAACTCCCAAAACAGGCCCACAATATTAAAGCAAACAGAGCAAGCAATTGAAAACATGATGATGAACTATTCCTAAGGTACACCTCACTTTTATAATATCCCCAGCAGAGTCGCCAGTTCTGCGATCGGTGGAAATAGAACTGATTGTTTAAAGTTGGTTTCGCAAAATGTCGCGGTAAGCAAGAGTCGCCACCGTCTTTTATGTTCTCCAACATGGAAAGGACAAAAGCACAGCAAAATTCCTTATTCTAGAATGTTTCTCGGTTCGGGAGGTAGATTATAGAAAGGGAAGGTGTTAGCACCCTTTCTATCCGTGGTTATCCACGGGCTCTTAGGTACTTGCTCTTATGTTTTCAAAATTTGTTTGCTTTTATAGTGTGTGTGGGTTTTGAAAAAGTTTCGTTTTGAAAAACTTCTAAGTAACTCTTGTATCATTCCTCAAGAGTGTATGAAGTGTTTTGTTTGAAAAAACTTTTTTGAAAGTGTGGGGTGCGAAAATATGTTTTGTTTGTTTGAAAAGAGCAAGTACCCATGAGATCTACCTACTCTAAGGAATTAGGCTGTGTAAGAGTCCTTTAGATAGTGCTATCCCACCATTGAGAGGTAGGTAGCACCATCGTTGGAGGTATTCGGGTCAATTCGATTATAAGGGACAATGTGGTCACCGAAGCAACGGTAGGACACCTTAGAAGTAACCCTAACGTCCTAGATCCTATTTATCCGAGGCAACCGTTTCGAGGCAACTGGATCTTTAGACAAAGGGCGACCTCTAAGACACCCTATACTTGATGACAACGTTCGAGGCAACCAGTGAGGCGTACCCTAGAAGTCGCATGTGCTTTGTGTGTTGTTTTTCAGTTAATGTTTGTCTTTGCATGTTATTTGTGAGCTACAGATTGATTTTATTATTCATACATTCTTTCATGCTTATTAACAGTTAGGAGTGCGGAAAATAAATTGCGGAAATGTAAATCTAACTATTACAAGGCGCGGGTCTATACATCGCCAAAAAACAAAAACCCGTTTTGGAAAATAAAGTGCGAGAATTTAAATGAGGCGATAAAATCCTAATTAACTATTACATACTCTGTACAGATACATAAATATAATCAAAATAAATAAATACGCGCGAATAGAAATTTAATCGGGAACGTCCTAAGGGTTTTGACCCTTTTTTAAGAAAGAATTGAGTTTTTGTCCTTTTTTTGTAATTAATGAAATTAAAACAAATAACTAATTAATTAATTAATTAAGAAAATGATATTTTTGTGTTTTTAATGAAAATAAAGAGAAAATAAATAGAAATTAAAAGTTAGCAAAACCTAATTCTAAATTGTTTTTATTTATTGTAAAAAAGTATTAAAGTTAACTAATTAAGCTAATTTAATTTAATTTACATTTATTTACAAAATAAGTTAATAAATAATAAAATGTTTTTTTTGTTTTTTTTTTCTGAATTTTATGGGAAAAATTAGTTTGTTAGGTTAATTAACAATAATGATAATAATTAAAAAAAAGAAATTATAAGGGAAAGAAAAATAAAAAAAGTAACAAAACCATGGGGGGTTTGGGCCTTTTTTTGGAGGTGTTGATTGCAGTTTTTTTGCGCACTAAGCTCAGGCCTGTTGACTTTCTGGATTCAGATGCGTATGGTTGACTGAAGAACATGGTGCTCCTTCTTCCCTGGCCTTTGGATGGCTGTTGAATACACTTGGCATGCTGGATGAATGAGGTTTATGGTGTTCACTTATTTGGAAACCTGCATAGGAATTTGTTAGAAAAAATAACATTGAGTTTTGGGGGACCTGGGGATCGAACCCAGGTCCCAACGATTTCCAGACGCGTCATCAACCACTGAGCCATTGTGTTGCGTTTGTTAAAATAACAATAAACAAATATAATATGAAGTAAACACGTTATATGCTGAACAAAAGAAAATTAGCGCGCCACTTTTTGAATCGTCCAGTCCCATTCTTCCACGTACTTCATCTTCTACCTTTTTCCTGAAAAGACAAAGGAAATTAGCGGGGGGTTTTAACCCCCACAAAGTGAAACTGCAGAAAATAGCGATTAGATCTACACATAATATAAAAAGGGCGCGATGGTTGGGTTGAATTCGTCTGGCCTTGACGAATTCAACCATATGCATTATGTGGTCCAATTTTTCTCATGTTGTAAAGCCCCAATTGAGAGCTTCGAAAACCCTAGATTGCAACAATGGTGTTTTGCGTTTCAGGGTGTTTCAAGACAATTGAACCACACCATTAGCTTCGTATAGGTCCTATGAACACAAAACACTCAACAAAACGTATCAAATGTGCATGAATCAATGTATGTGATTACAAAAAAAATTGACAAACCGTGGGTCTGTGTAGCACGTGTTCTTGAGCTTTGAGGCTTGTTTTCAATTGAAATGTGTTCCTGGCAATGCTAGCAATGTATTAGAGTCCTTAAATCGCTTTGAAAAGGCCTGGAGTATCAAGATCAGTTTTGACTTTTTTGCTTGATTTTTTGAATATGGTTCGGGTGTTTCTGCAGCAGCTTGTGCGTGTAATGTATTAGGTCTTGGTTTTGCATATGTATGGGAATGCATTTAAGTTATATGATGAGCCAATGATCCATTGTATTCAAGTTTTTGGATTTTGCTTTAACACCATTAAAGAAACATTCCAAGTTTGGTTCAAAATTTGAATTCTATGCATAATTGAGCTTGGCACGAATTTGGTAGGTTGTTCATGACACATAAAAGTCATTCAAATCAAAAGATGTTATTTAATTAATTTTTTTGATTTTATTTGAATTTTATGGATTTAAAATGAATTAAATCAAATAAAATTAAATAAAAATATAAAAATTAATGTTTAATCTTGAAATTGATCATGGGACACGTGGGTGGCATGACAAGGCTGAATCAAGTGGGAAAAAGTGGGCCCTTTTGTCAAAAATTGAAGTTTCAAGGATAGTTGACTTTTGCCATTTCACAAAAATTTCCCAACTTTTCCAATGCATATCTTGCTCAATTTTGATCATATGGACATGTTCTTGGACATTTTGGAAAGGTCTTGAGGTCCTCTAACCAATGCCTTTGGTACCATGTCATTTGAATTTACCAATATCAAGTTATGGTCTTTGACTTAAAATGCCTTTTTGTTGACTTTTGAAAATGACCTATAATGTTGAAATTGATAACTTTTTGTGAGAGCATTTCTTGGACTTGGAATGTGAAGATGAGTTGTAGGAAATGTCATTCCCTTCAAAATGAGCATTAGATGGGATTTTTCTGATGAACCATGAAAAAGTTATTCCTTGGTCAAGTTACAGTTGACTTTTCAATTGTCCAAAAATGGAAACTTTTGCATCTTGATGATTTTTGAGCCATTCTTGTGGAATCATGATCAAGACTTGATCAAATGATGATTGTGGCTTAAAAATAAGATGTTGACCAAAAGTTTTGACTTTTGACTGCCAAATCACCATTTTGCCCCTGTAGTTGATTGTGAAGCAATTAGGGTTTTTTACTGTGCAACTTGATGCTGTGAGCCTTGTAACTTGAAATGTAGATGCTTGACAATGTGTATAGGCATATGTGACTTGATTGAGCCCTTGAAAACCTCAACTTCCTTGGAAGAACCAAAACCCTAATTTGACTGGCTTAGGAGGATGGTTGAACTGTGCAATCCCTTGAGTAGACTTGAGCAAATTGAGATGATGCTTGTCAAAACTTTGAAGAATATGGGAGGGAAAATTTTGGGGTACAACAATATGCAAACAATATTATTTTAAGAATGCAAAGCTTATGTCTGTTTTGATGTTTTTGAAAATGCATTTTTCCAGTAAAACAAGCGAATTTTTGTAAAATGTGATGTCAACTTAGGATTTTATAGCGAGCCCTACAGGAGTCAGGATACCTTTTGTAACAGTATGCTTTGGGACTAACCCATGCTTCAGCTAGGACTTTTTAAGGGTTATAACGTGGCCTGGTTCACGGTTTAAGAAACAAAGGATAAAAGCTCAAATTTTATTTGTACCCACCCGTTCTTCGTGATGTTCTTCGATCCTAAACTCAGCTAATCGTGCATTAGATATGGTTTGAGTCTTTGCTCTGATATACCAGTGATGGTTCGGATACTGACAATTTATTTTGAACAGGCAATCCTTTTTATGAGAGTTTGTAGGACCTCTTTTTGATTTTATAATCCCTGTCTTTTGCCTGAACTGTTTCCTTTGTGATTACAGTCAGCGGGATGCCCTAGTTTTGTAAGTCTCCTTCATAGGTTTTGACTTATTGGGCTTTTATTTTTTGAGAAATAATGACTGGCTGTCCTTACGATTATACGGAACCAACACCGTCTTTTGTTAAAGAAGGACTTCTTTGATGCCATTCATTGTGCACCTGGATCAACTGAGAAGACTACCCCGCCCCAGGTTATAATTAAGGGTTTTAATTTGTGAAAAGAAAAAACTCCAACTTCTTTGGCTCAAAGGGGTTGACTATGGATTATCTTCCTTATAACTCCACTGTTTAGGATTTGAAACAATTCATGTACCTCGTCAGAGGGGTCTGTTCAAAAGCATACTGTAGAGATTTTGATATCATTTTCGTCATGCTCCCTCAAAAGTTTAGAATTTTTTAATCGAGAGTTGAACATCACAAAAATGAAAGCAATTTGAATATAGTGAAAACAATTAATTCAAAACAGACACGTGTAATGCATTAATGAAATAAAAAAGTTTGACATGACAATAATTGTTTGAATAAGCAAAGAAAAATACAACTTCAGAATTCAAATGAACAAAAGTGCTTTCAATCCTAGCCATATTTTGGCAAGGGAGAAGTGATCACATTGGGAGTCTCAGGAGAGTCGAATTCGATCTCCTTAGCGTCAATCATATTCTGAATCTTGTATTTCAGCGCCCAACAATCGTTAGTATCGTGCCCCGGGCTACCGGAATGATAAGCACACCTTGCATATGGGTTGTGGTTAGGAGAAGAAGTCTTAGGGTTCGGATGAGGGTTTATCACCGTAATCAGATTCATCTTCAACATGTGCTGCGATGCTTGTGACAATGGCATGTTGATTTGGGTGAACTGCCTTTGAAGTCTTTCCCCCTTTGGCTGATTATTTCGTTGTTGTAGTCATTGTGTGCGTGCCGAATTAGAGATCAACACTTCCCCCACAGATTGGTGGTAGTCTGCCTGGCTATGCCTCTTCTGGCCGTGCATAGCATTGGCTTCCCTCTTGCCACCAAATGAATTCTTCTCTGTACTCGAAGAGGTATCTTTCTGGAGCTTACCACTCAGGATCCCAGCTTATACTCTTTCTCCAGTCAGAATCAGTTCGGTGAAACCCACTGACGAGTTGCCGATCAAATGATTGAAATAGGGACCAGACAAAGTCCCAAGAAACATATCCACCAACTCCCTGTCAGACAGAGGGGGTTGGACTCTTCTGGAAAGATCTCTCCACTTCTGAGCGTAGTCCTCAAAGCCTTCGCCTGTACCCATAGACATACCCTGAAGCTGAGTACGCGTGGGAGCAAGGTCGGCATTATACTGGTATTGCTTGTAAAAAGTAGCAGCAAGGTCCTCCCAGTTGCAGATGTTAGCTCCTTCCAGTTGACAGAACCATTCAAGTTGAGTCCCTGACAGACTATCTTGAAAGAAATGAACCCAGAGATTTCTATCAGCAGTATAGGGTTGAATCTTCCTCACATATGACCGGAGGTGTAGCTTTGGACAGGAAGCTCCGTCGTACTTGGCAAAGGCATGTGCCTTGAATTTATGGGGAATCACCACCCCAGAGGATAGACCTAGATCTCTGAAGTCCAGACCGGGCACCTTCTATATTTCCATAGCGCTCAAACGGTCTTCCAGTTGTTTGTACTTATCCTCAGCAGGAGGATACTGTTATTCATCATAGTCAGTCTCGTTGTCGGAGACTTCAGGGCTAGGAGCCCTCCTTTCTTGTGGACTGTCTTTCCCTCCAGATGAGGTGGTCAGGTTAACTTCATTCTGCAGCCCGTTTCCAAACCTGCGTCCAGTGTTGAACAGGATGGTCCTCTTTTTCTTCTTCTTTTTCTCTTTTAGAATCAAGGTCTTCAGGTCCTGCTGACCCTTAGCCAGATTCATGAACAACTCTTGAAATTGGGCATTCTGGGCCTGGAGGGCCTTGATAGCTTGCTCAAGTGAAGGTTCAGTAGACATGATGATTGCTGAAATAAACAGCGAAGAAGATGAGAAACCTGTAATGGTACCTGTAATGCAATGATATGTATGATATATGTATGCAATGTTTTCAAGGATCTCCCGGGGTAAACAAGAAACGGTTAGGATTTGATTGAAGAAACTTCGCGTTTGTTAAGAGTCCTTCTTCAAGAGTCAAGCTCACCATATCGAGTGGGTCATAGCCCATGACTCAAATTATCGTGCTTGGATTTCTAGACAACCTTGGCTAGAGGAAAATAAATCCCCTTTGCCCCTTGCTAGCCATTTGATTTACCATAACCTGCATCACAGACACTTGAGATCCTTGAAATGGTTAAAGAAATGTTAAGGCATGATGTTATGATGTGTATGCTATGTGTTTAAGAAAAAGTGTGAGATGTTGTAAGTAAGCCCTGCAATAAGTCCAAATTATTGGATAAGGACTGTAAACAAAACCTGCAAGGAACTCATGTTGCCAGATAACAAGAATGTGCAAGTAGTTCAAGTTTGAAGGCACATAAGTCACACAAACAACCTTAAGTTTAGGATGGCATGGAGTTTAGGTATTACCCTCTTTCAGTTTAGTTGGTTTAAACCTGTCCTAAAAATAGTAACCGGGTTCTAGAGGATCTCAATATCATTGACTACCCTCAATCGGTCATAATTCCAGCTTAGCAACCTTTTCTTACGGACGGAATCATCGCGAGAGTTTAGTCTCAATGAGTGTAGCATACTGCTACTGTTCTATGGCCAAGTTGGTCAATTTAAGGTTCTAAGGTCAGTTGGTGCTTAATGACTCCTTAGAAGACCCATATTCTCCTCGTTTCAACACAAGGGATATCGGTACAGACTAAGGTGCCACACCAATGTAGCTACTGCTTCATCCGTGTCGGTCTACGCCGGACAAATCCCTCACAGTTTATTGCTACTTACCTAAAGGGTATCCCCAGATCCGGGTTAGGATCTATAGAACTCCGATACAAGCCCACAAAATTAAAGCATACAAAGCATACAATTGAAAACACAAGTGATCTAATCCTAAGGTACACCTCACTTATAATAAGTCCCCAGCAGAGTCGCCAGTTCTGTGATCGGTGGGAATGAGAAATGACTGTTTTGGAATGCTGGTTCGTGTTTTGCGTTTGTTTTTGCAAAATGTCACGGTAAGCAAGAGTCCCCACTGTCTTTTATTTTATCCAACAAGGAAAGGACAAAAGCACAGAAAAATTCCTTTTCGAGATGTTTCTCGGGTTCCGGAGGTAGATTATAGAAAGGGAAGGTGTTAGCACCCTTTCTATCTGTGGTTATCCATGGGCTCTTAGGTACTTGCTCACTATGTTTTCAAAAGTTTGCTTTTCTTTGTGTTTGTGGGTTTGAAAAGAGTTTTTTATTTTAAAAGGGGTGTAAGTGCGAAAAGTTTTGTTTTGTTTTTAAAAGGAGCAAGTACTTAAGAACATCTACCTACTCAAAAAGGAATTAGACTGTGCAAGTGTCCTTTGGACAATGCTATCCCACTATTGAGGAGTAGGTAGCATCGTCGTTGGAGTTTTCGGGTCAATTCGATTTAAGGGACGTGTGGTCACTAAAGCAATGTTAGGACGCCTCAGTGGTAACCCTAATGTCTTAGATCATTTTATCCGAGGCAACCGTTTCGAGGCAACTTATGATCTTTGGACAAGAGGGAGACCTCTAAAACATCCTATACTCAATGACCATGTTCGAGGAAACCAAGTGAGGTGTACCCTAAGATTGGCATGTGCGAGTGTATTGTTTTTCAGTTATATTATCTTTGTATATTTAGGTGTTCTACCGTTTGTTTTCAGATCTTGTCATACAATCCTAGTTAGCATACATCTAAACAGTTAATATATGTATAGGAATTTAAAGTGCGGGAATTGTAAATCCTACGCTATTATAAGGCTTCGGGGAGGGGGATTATTTACATGTCCAAAATTGGGGGAATAAAGCAGTAAAGTTTAAAAGTCTTAGTTAAGCTATTACAAACCAGTAGGCAGTTACAATAAAATAAACACGCGCGAATCTGAAAATAACCTCTAAAAATCCTAAGAATAAAATTTTTTTGTTGTTTTATTTTATTTTGGGAAAATGATCTAAATCTTCTTAATTTTAGTTTTGAGAAAATGTTAAGATAATTAAATGATTAATTAACGAAGTTAATTTAATAGAAAAAACTAGCCTAATGTTTTTGTGGTTTTTTTAATTGATTTTATGTTGATTAAAAAAAAGAAATAAAATAGTCAAAACAAAGATGAAATCGAAGGAACAGTAAATCAAGAAAGATATAATTCTGGAGGCCTGGATCGAATGAGGTGTGGGTTGTTTTTCAATCCAGTGAAGAGGCTTGATCGAAGGTGCATGAGGAGGCTGCACTTTGGGGGTGTTCGATCTGGATATGTCATCCTTCAATTTGGGAACCCTGGATCTAGTTTGAAGCTAAGCTGCTAAGCTTCGAAGCTCTGAATAAGATTCTGAGAGGATATTTCCTACAAAACGAGAAAAATGTTAAATATCCAGGGGGGACTTTACCCCCTAATTCGAATCTCCTCCCAATTCGAATCCTTCCTCAATTTGAATCTGCTGAATCTGGGCCTGGGTTTGTTTTATCCTGAGATTCGAAGGAGAAACTTAGATCGTGCCCCAACAATGGCACGATCTCATCTTTGCGCTTCAACTTAAATGCAACATAATCAGTAATAACAAGAATACATATGCAATGTGTATTTAAATGTCATGAAGGTGCAATTTTGGTTTTGCAAACCCTTACCAATTAAAGATGTATGATCTGTGGCTCTGGGCGTGAAGATGTTTGCTGAATGGCTGCTTTGGCTTGGATTACTTATGAAAATATTGATAACCTTTGGTGAGTTTGTGGGCAGTGTATCTCCAAATCCTCGTCTCTTTCTTTTTCTCCTTTTTCCGTTTTTGTTCCTTTTTCGTTTTTCCCCCTCTGGTGCTGTATGTTGGCCCTTGTATTTATAGGAGTATGATGGTCTAGTAACGGCAAGAGACAACCAATTAAACAGGCCTTTAAAGCCATGAGACAAGAATCAGACAAATTAAAAGATTTCCTTTTTTGAAATATTCATGTCTCTTTGGAATATTGAATGAACCTGGACACCTTTGATTTTCGATTGCCTCCAGGCCATGCTCTTCGATTGGTCTGGAGTTGCCTCCTTCGAATGGACTTCTTATGTGCCCTTCGAATGGGCCTTCTGAATGCTTCTTCAAATGGACCTTTTGAATGTTCTTCGAATTGACCCTTTGAATGCTTCTTCAAATAGACCTTTACATGTTCTTCGAATGAGTTATTTACATGTTCTTCGAATGAGCCTCTTGCCTGGCGTGCTGGCAAGTTGAGAGGCATTTTCCTTTGTGAATCGAAACAAACTTGTAGGAGATTCTTGCCTCTTAAGTCGAAGGTAAGCCTGAAGCAGTTAATGCATAGTCGAAGCATTGTGAAATTGACTTGATCGAAGGGGGTCCAGCGCTCAATCGAAGACTTGCGAACCAAAGCTTGATCGAAGGGTTCCAAACACCTAATCGAAGCTTACTAATCAAAACCTGATCGAAGAGTGCCAAATGCCCAATCGAAGACTGGTGAACCAAATCCTGATCGAAGAGTGCCAAATGCCCAATCGAAGACTGGTGAACCAAGCCTAATCGAAGAGTGCCAAATGCCCAATCGAAGACTGGTGAACCAAGCCTCTATCGAAGAGTTCCAAATGCCCAATCGAAGACTGGTGAGTCAAGCCTGTATCGAAGTATTTTGGATACCTAATCGAAGACTTTTCCCAGATGCCAATCGAAAGACACTTTGTTCATCTTCAAAAAACCTTATTTTCGTTAGGCAAATGTTTATGACCAACCATGTAAGGGAAGACTTTTGAAAACATGAGAGGGAAAATTTTGGGGTACAACAGTGAGTAAAATCAGGGAGTTGACCCCAATTGGTGTACCCAACTTCTTCAACCACTGCTCCGGCGTCTTTGAGGGAAGCCATATTCAGAGGAGGTTCGTTACTGGTAGTAGGTTCAGTCGATGCCAAGATCTGGGGAACCTGTTCAAAGTTCTGGCAAGGAGTCTCTATGAATTCCCCGTCCATCTCTACGTACCTGAAGGAGTTGAGGTGGCTTACCATATACTCCTCTTCGCCACGTACAGTGACAATCTTACCTTTTACTGGATACATCAGCATTTGGTGTAGTGTAGAAGTAACAACCCCAGCTTCATGGATCCAAGGACGACCCAACAGACAAGAGTATGATGGCTTGATGTCCATCACATAGAAGGTGGACTCAAAGGTTTGAGAGCCTACCTTGACAGGGATGTCCACCTCCCCATGCACCATTCTCTTCGACCCATCAAAAGCCCTTACCACAATGTTACTAGGCTTTAAGGTCAATCCCTCACAATCTAGTCGGTCGAGAGCCTTCTTCGACAGGACATTCAGTGAGGATCCAGTATCTACCAACACATGAGCCATAGTGGTGCCCCTGCATTCAATCGAGACATGTAGAGCATCATTATGCTTCCTCCCTTTCGGTGTCAAGTCTGCATCTGAAAAACTCAGCCCATTATGAGCAGTTAGGCTAGCTACACAGTCTTTGAATTAATCAGCTGAGGTCTCCTATGGCACATGCGCAGTTTTGAGGAATGCGATCAAAGCCTTCGCATGGGCTGCGGAACACAATAGCAGAGACAACATGGATATCTTTGAGGGGGTTTGTCCCAGATGCTCGACCACATTGTAGTTTCTCTTTTTTATTATTTTCAATATTTCCTCTATCTCTTGCTTAGAGGCTTCTACGACAATTTTTCTAGGTGCCTCCGCCCGGGAAGTCTCACCTATAACTTCTTTGCCTCGGGTCCTAGATGACTCGACGTCAGGAGTGATAATTGGAGTAAGCACAAGAGTAGTAGTTGAAGTACCAGTAGGAATAACAGATGGAATAACAACAAGCCTTCCACTTCTGGTAACCTTGTTGGTCCCAAAAATGTTACTGACATCAGGATCAACCTCTTCATTCTTCAAATCTTGTTTGATGCCATGACAGTACACATCGGCACCATAATGCCAAAGGACATCTTTGTCTGAGGCGTGTGGGACAGGACCATGAAGGGTGATTATTAACGGAGCGACTCTTGGAGCAGATGTAATCCTAACAATTCTTCTCGAGGAGACCTTGGAAGGATTGTCGAAAATGGTTATAATAGCAACATCTTCAAACGGGACAATGGGAATCCGAGTTTTCTCGAACAAAATTTCTTTGTTGTCCATCAGGCGCTGAACACCTGACTTTAGCAAATGGCAACCAAAAGGCAGAGATGAACACTAGTGGCATCCTTCACCACAACCCGGAAATATACCGGCCAATAACAAATTCTTCTTAATAGTCATAAGAGGAGTAGAAACTTCATCAACTGAGGTCACAAACAGATCAGTATCAACAACATTAACTCCACGATTGTGCTTATGCATTGGAGCAGTTATGACATTGGGCTTTTCCGGAGCATCAAACTCAATTTCCTTGGCCTTAATCAGATCCTGTACCTTATTTCTCAGAGCCCAGCAGTCATTTGTATCGTGGCCGGAACTCTCTGAATGGTAGGCACACCGGGCGTTTGGATTGTACCGAGGAGATGTGGTATTTGGATTCTTGGGAGCCTCTTTCAAGGTTGCCAAGTTGGATCTCAGCAGATGGGGTAGAACTTCAGCCAACGTCATGTTAATCCGGGTAAATTGCCATTGTGGTCTTTCCACCCTTTGTTGGTTATTGCGTTGTGGAGCAACCACATGCCTAGGTATCATTATAGCGCTTACTGCCTGACGGTGTTCAGCTCTATTTTGACCTCTTGGGCTATAGATAACACTAGCTTCCTTCTTACCAGTGAAAGGCTTTTTTACCGAACCCGAAGAGGCATCTCTCTGTATCTTACCGCTCCGGATCCAAGCTTCTACCCTCTCTCCAGTTAGAATCAGCTCATTGAAACCAACTGACGAGCTGCCGATCAAGTGATTAAAGAATGGACCAGATAGTGTCCCCAGAAACATATCGACCAACTCCCTATCAGACAAAGGGGGGTTGGAATCTCCCAACCAAGTCTCTCCACTTCTGTGCATAGTCCTTATAGCCTTCACTTGCACCTATGTACATACTCTGGAGTTGAGTACGGGTAGGAGCAAGGTCGACGTTGTATTGATACTGCTTATAAAAAGATGCAACCAGATCTTCCCAGTTTCGGACATTGGCTCCTTCCAGTTGGTAGAACCATTCAAGCTGAGTCCTTGACAGACTATCTTGAAAGAAGTGAACCCATAAATTTCTATCAGCGGTGTGAAGTTGGATCTTTCTAATGTAGGAACGGAGATGGAGCTTTGGGCAAGACACCCCATCTTACTTTTCAAAAATTGGAGCCTTAAACTTTTGTGGGATGACCACTCCCGACACCAATCCCAGCTCTTCGAAGTCCAACCCAGATATCCTCTGATTTCTATAGCACTCAGACGATCTTCCAACTGCTTGTATCTATCCTTAGTAGGAGGATACTGCTCATCATTGTAGTCTGTATCGTTGTCAGAAACTTCAGGACTGGGGTCCTTTTCCCTTATCTCTCTTTCTTGATTCTCCACTTCCTTAGATGAAGAGGTCAGATCGAATGGTTTCTTTAACGCCCCCCTGAACCTTCTACCCATATTCAGAATACCCGCGACCTTCTTCTTTTTCTTTTTCTCCTTCAGGATGAGGGCTTTCAGATCCTCCCGTCCTTTCGCCAGATTTATGAACATTTGTTGGAATTGGGCATTTTATGCCTAAAGATCTTTGAAGCTTTGTTCAGAACACATTTCTGCTGAAATAAACAACGAAGAAGATGAGAAGCCTGTAATGGTACCTGTTTATGCAATGCTATGGATGAGATGCGTATGCAATGATTTCAAGGATTCTTAAAGGCTCAGATTTGTTTAACCAAAAAGAAACATATGTTAATTGCATTAATAAGTTTGAATTGTTACAAAGAATGCCTTTTAAGCTTACAATAAAACAAAACAAAACTTAAAGCAAAAAAGAAACTAAGTCTCCCAGGAGCGCATCCTCTTTGGTGCAGTGTAGGCGTTTATGTTCCTTTCTTCATGAAGTAGCCTAGTGAGCTACAAGACCTTCTTCTCGCTGGCATATAATTGAGCTTCAAACGTGACCCACTCCTCTTTAAGTTGAACCCAGGACTTCTTTAACTCTTTATGATTAGTTGGCATGTCAGGATGATGACCAAGGTAAGCAGTATCTCCTTCAATAACTGGTTCCACAGTTATTGGTAGGACAGCAGGGTAAGGCATCATAAGACTTTGGGCACGAGCTTGTACCCATCGGAGATAAGGCTCAAGAGGAATGGAATTCTTGTGCCCCAACGTCTTTCTCTCAATTTTATGCATCATGCCCTAAGCTTTTATGAACCTTGTGCGGTATCCCTGAGCATCATTCTCATAGTTGAAGGCGATTCCTTGGATAAGCATATCATGAGGACCAAACCTTCTCGCATAACCAAACTAACGCAGTTCCAAACAAGGTTTTTAAGTGATTCCTCCCCTAATGCCTAAGAGAGAGACGTTAGCGAATTCATCACAGCGATCAATGATGGTAACATCTGCCGAGAACCGTGAACACCAATGAATGTCTGAATGTGTAAGGGACATTAGCCTACGAGACAATTTCAAACCCTGTTCATTCTTCAAAACAGACTTGGGTAGGTGCGAAATAAACCACCTAGCCAATAGAGGAGTGCAACACAGGAGGGCCCCCCTTCTCTTTAGAGTGCGAGCATGAAGAGAGTGTAGAATATCCCCGAGTAATGTAGGCACCATATTATGAGACAGAAAAAAATTAATAGTGTTCACATCTACGAGTTAATCCGCATTAGGGAAAAGTACCATCCCGTAAACAAGAAGTGCTAGCACCTCTTTGAAAGCTTGTAAATCCAGGGTATCCCAAAAATGGTAAGCCTTCTCGAATAGAAACTTAACCGGGATTCCTTGGACACTTCCTCTAGTCTCCTAACTTGTCACTACGCCAGACCGTTGTAAGGACAGAGCTCTAGCAATCTCTTCAGGCTTTGGATGTTCTTCCGTACCGTTGAAAGGTAACTGATCAGGAATAGGTACCCCTAACAACTGAGAAAATTCCTCCATAGTAGGTACTAGCTGGTAATCCGGGAATATGAAACCATGGTGCACAGGATCATAGAACTGAAACAACACTTTTAACAATTCTTCATCAGGTTTTGTAGTGACCAAGTTAAGCATCCGACCATGCTTTTTAATGAATGAAGAACTTTCAGGGACCCTTAATGCCAGGTCCTTTAGTTGGAGAGGCACTTTCACAAGGTTAATCTGTATAGTGTTCCTATGGGCGGATGCCATGTCCTACAAAACAAAGAAAAAATGAGCCCTAGGAAATCCTTGAAATGGTTAGTTATAATATGCCATGCTTATGATGTCATGATTATGCTAGAAAATCACATGTATAGCAAACACAAGCAAGTCACACCAAGTCCTTAGGTTTAAGGCCTACATGAGTTTTAAGGTCATACCCTCTTGAAGTTGTATTGGTTCAACCTGTCCTATAAATAGTAAACGGGTTCTAAGGGATCTCAATATCACCGATCTTTCCCCCAGCTTCGTTCAATATGCGATTGACTCGCAACCAAACAAAACTCAAGAGTCAAACCTCAATGAGTGTAGCATCGAGAATATGTCGACCTTGGGAATACACCAAAGTCAACCATCTCGCTACGTCCTACTGGCCAAGTTATGAAATTAAAGGTTCTAAGGTCAGTTGATGCTTGACGATACCACTCGGCGGCCCCGTACTCTCTCTGTTTGACTCAAGGGTTAACAATACCAACTAAAATGCCACATCAATGTAGCTACTACTTCAACAATATTGGTATACCCCACACAGTTCCCTCACAGTTTATTGCTACTTACCTAAAAGGTGTTCCTCGATCCGGGTGTAGGATCTATATAACCCCAACAAAACCCTTGAATATAAAGCAGGCAAAGCAAAAGACAAGCAAGCAAGTTAAAAAATGACCTAGATCCTAAGGTATACCCCACTTATAAATCCCCAGCAGAGTCGCCAGTTCTGTGATACAGTGGCAGAACCGACTGTTATACTGGTTTTGCATTTTGTATTTGCAAATGTTGTGGTAATCAAGAGTCGCCATCGACTTTTATTTCATCCAACAAAGGAAAGGAAAAAGAACAGAAAAAATCTTAGGTACTTGCTCATTTTTCAAATTGCTTGTGTGTGCTTGTTTTCAAAAGTTTTGTTTTACTTCGTGATAACCCTTGTTTATGTCCTCAAGAGTGTGACGAAGTTGTTTCGAGAACTGTTTTGAAAAGTGTTTGTGTGAAAAATCTTGTTTGAGCAAGTACCTAGGAGCTAATCTACCTACTCGAAAAAAGTCTGTTCGTTTTCCTTTAGACAGTGTTATCCTATTATTAAGGAATAGGTAGCACCGTCGTTGGAGTTTTAGGGGACGTTCGAAGGGACAAGTACGATCACAAAAGTAATGTTAGGAAATTTTAGTAATCATTCTAAAGCCTTAAAGATCTTTTTCTAAGGCAATATCCGAATGGGTCATTTTATATCTTTTGGGACTAGAGGACGACCATTAACATTCCATATACTTTATGACCATTTACCGAAGGCAACCGGAGTGGAGTAAACCCTAGGAGTGAGCATGTGCAAGTTTGTTTTTTTTCTTCAGTTTATTTATCTTTGCACATTCTGGGTTTTCTACTATATTAATTGCAATTTGTCTTTTCATACAATCCTATTAACATACATATAACAACTTATAATTTGCGGAAATTAAAATGCGAGAAATTAAAGTTCTAGCCATTACAAGGCTTTCGCAGATACATAATTATTTTAACTGTAAATAAAGATGCGGAAATTTAAAACCCTAATTACTATTACAAACTCTGAGCAGTTACAATAATAGAAAAAGGAAAATAAAAGGCGCGCGCGGCGAATTAAATGCGAGAAATAATTGGAAAACCTAAAAATTTAATTGGGAAAATATTTAGGTTTTTTTTTTGAGAAAAATTAGGTTACGTACAACATTAAACCCTAATTCTAGTTGATTTTAATTATACAAAAAAAGAATTAAATTGCCTTAATTTAATTAAACTAATTAATTAATAAAATATTTTTATAAAAAAATGATTTTTGATGTTTTTATGATTTTTTGATTAAATAAAAAAACATGATTTTTCGTGTTATTTGAAAAAAAGAAAAATAATTAATAAATAATGAAAAGGAATTAAAATAGAAAAAAGAATAGAATTAGGCCTGATATGATGAGCAATTAGGGTGGTGCATGCTGAATTTGTGCCAAGCCCATGAATGATGAGCCCATTCATGCGCCTGATTCTGTGGCCATATTTAGAGAATGTACCATGGTATTTCCTTGGTTTGAGCGTTGGATCTGTGTTGGTAGTGATCTAGTGGCTGGATGTTGAGACCACATGGTAGGCACTTGGAACGTGTATACATGGATATGCGAATGAGTGTTAAGAAAATAAAGAAAGCGCAGGGACCTTAGATCGAACCCAAGTCCTCTCCATTATCCAACGCGCGCTTCACTACTGGGCTATATTGTTCAGTTGTCAATATAATAAGACTAAATTATAATATACAAAACATGGTGAATAAACTGAAAAATGTGTGTAATTCAAACAAGCCAATGGTGTTGTGCCAAATCATCATCTTCTTCTCCTGTCCGTCGTCTTAGGTATTGGACTTACACCTACAGACGTTTTCCATAGCCATAAACCTGCAAGCTTCCAAAATTCACAAGACGCGTGATAAATTAATTCTAGCTATACCAATCAACTCGTCTTAATCTCACAAGTATCATGGCACTATTTTCTTGGTCCAATTTAACCTGTACAGAAAAACCCTAAAACGGCCCCCTAAACCCTAGCAATGGAAATTAGCGAAACAGTCATCAAAACACAAAATTAATTGAACCAAAACATTCCAAATGATGATACAAACACAATGTTATGCCTAAGAGTGGTTAATCATGCGTAAATTATAAGATCAAAATCAAGCTTTTATGTGCAAACTGTGGGTTTACCAGGAGCGATTCTGGGCTTGGGAAGGCTTGCAAACGATCGTATTAGCTTCAGGAGATATCCAGCAAGCGATTAGAAGCTTTGAATGGCCTTGAATCGTCCCCTAGGTTAGAAATCAGATCCACACTTTTTGCCCAATTTTTGAGTTTTCTTGGCTAGCTTGCACGACCTCAACCCTTGTTCTTTTGTATTATTTTTGTTCAGTATATGTATTAGGGCGAATTGGGGAAACAAAAACATACTGAATCTTATTGAATTATGGAAATTGAATGTGATTTGATTTCTATATGATATCTTTCCAAAACCATCCTAATCATGCTATTTTTGCCTCAATTTGCCTTGATTTGATTTGATCTGATTAGGCCAGCTTGATTAGATTTGATTCTAACAAAAATCAGATCAAAAAATCAATCTTTTATATTTTTTTCCATTTATTTGATTTAATTTGACTTTTAAATAATAAAAATCAAAATAAAATAAATAAATAGAGAAAATAATATCTGGATGATGATTTGGGTCGTGGACCATGTCTTCAACAAGATACAATCATGAAAAGCTAGCCCCATTTGACAAAAAATGCACTTTTGAGCATATTTGACTTTTGCCAAATTTTCCAAAAATGGACAACTTTGACAATACATATCTTTTCAAATTTTGACCCTAGGAAGGTGTTCTTAGACTTTTTAGAAAGCTTAGGATGTACCCTAAACAACCCTTTTGGTTTCATCTCAATTGGGTCTTCCATGTTCATGTAAGAATCTTTGACCCAAAAGGTGTTTTTGTTGACTTTTCCGAAGGATCTATAATGTAGAAATTCATATCTTTTCATGAGTTCATTTTTTGAACTTGAGGGATGAAGATGAGTTGTATGGAATTGGATTCTCTTCAAAATGAGCATTGGATAGGAAATTTCTGATGAAGTATGAGAAAGTTATGCTTGGTCAAAGTTTGGTTGACTTTTCCAAAGAAACCCTAATTTAGCAACTTTTGAGTTTTGATGAATTAGGAGCATTCCTTGAGGAATAATGATCAACCTTTGATAAAATGATGAATATCACTTCAAAATGTTGATGTTGACCAAAATCTTGAAGTTTGACTGCATGTGGGCTACAGTTGACTTTTGACCTAATACAATTGATTTTCAAGCATCTGAGCAGTTGGCTGAGAAAACTTCTTATGCAAAGCATGAAACTTGGCATGGATGATCTTGAGGACATATTAGGACTATGGAGAGAATATGAGGCCTTTGGAGCTCACCAATCTTGATGAAAATGGAAACCCTAGTTGGAGGTTTCTTGCTTTAGGAGAGGGTTTGTCTGGTCAACTCTTGGGTATCCTTAAGCAAGTTGAGGATCTCCCTGAACATATGTTGAGTAAAATGGGAGGGAAAATTTTAGGGTACAACAACCGGAATACCTTTTTTCCCAAGTCGCCCTTTCTGGTTTTCAACTTGCCGGGTGTATTGATTTTCTTTATTTTATCCCTAATTTTTGCCCGAACCTTTTTAGTTCGCCGGGATGCCCTTCTTTTTCCTAGGTGTGTCAACCTAGAGGGTCTCTTATGCGTAGTATCTTTTGACCATGTCTGCATTCACAGGGTGCGGCAGGACATCGCCATCCATAGTGGTCAAGATCATTGCCCCACCAAAGAAAATAATGTTGATCATAAATGGTCTTTCGTATGTAGGAGTCCATTTGCCCCTGGGATCACCTTGCGGTAATATGATACATTTCATAACTAGATCCCTAACTTGATACACTTGGCGTCTAACCTTTTTGTTGAAAGCCTCGATCATCCATTTTTGATACATCTGACCATGACAGACAACAACAAGCCTTTTCTCATCAATCAAGTTCAGTTGATCAAGTCGAGCCTGGATCCAATCTTCTTCATTCAGCCCTGCATCCTTCATAATTCTTAGAGAGGGGATCTGGACCTCAATAGGCAAGACAACCTCCATGTCGTAAACCAGAGAGTAGGGTGTTTCCCTAGTTGATGTGCGTGCTATGGTACGATGCCCGTGGAGAGCGAATGGTAGCATCTTATGCCAGTCTTTGTATGTGACTGTCATTTTCTGTATGATCTTTTTGATGTTCTTATTCGCGGCTTCGACATCACCATTCATATTTGGCCGGTAAGGGGAAGAATTATGGTGTTGGATCTTGAATTGCTCGCACAGGGCGGTGATCATAGTATTGTTTAGATTCGTACCATTGTATGTGATGATCCTCTCCTGGATATCATACCGACAAATGAGATTCTGTTTGATGAACCGGGCTACAACATTCTTGGTCACGGAAGTGAAAGAGGCTGCCTCAACCCACTTTGTAAAACAGTCAATGGCCACTAAGATGAAGCGGTGTCCATTGGAGGCTGTTGGTTTGATTTCCCCAATCATATCGATTCCCCACATAACAAAGGGACAAGGAGCCGTCAAGATGTTCAGAGGAACCGGAGGTACGTGCACCTTGTCAGCATAAATCTGACACTTGTGGCAGGTTCGAGAGTGTTTATAGCAATCTGCTTCCATGGTAGACCAGTAATAACCTGCCCGTAGGATTTTCTTTTCCATTGTATGCCCACTGGAATGGGTGCCAAAAGTGCCTTCATGTAGATCAACCATAATCTTTTCTGCCTCAACCTTGTCTATGCAACGAAGAAAAATAGAGTCATGGTTGTGTTTGTATAGAATTCCATTACTAAGGAAGAACTTAGCAGAGAATCTCCTTAAGAACTTCTTATCATTGACTGAAGCTCCCTCCGAATATTCTTGAGCCTCGAGATACCTCTTGACTTCATGAAACCAAGGCCGGTCCACTACTTCTTAAGTATTAATCTCATAACAATGAGCTGGTTCATCCATTCGTTCAATGGTGATCTGGGGAGCCTCGTTATCCAATTTAAGTTTAAACACGGATGACATTGTGGCTAGTGCGTCTGCTAGCTAATTTTCTTCTCGCGGGAAATGCTCGAAGGTAATCTTCTCAAAATGTGGGATCAATGTCGGCACATGTTCTTTGTAGGGGATAAGGTTAGGGTGTTTTGTGTCCCATTATCCTTTGATCTGGCTGATGACCAAAGTTGAATCTCCGAATATGTTTAAGGATTTGATCCCCAAATCTATGGCAGCTTTGAGACCAAAAATGCATGCTTCGTATTCTGCCATGTTATTTGTACAATTGAAGTAGAGTCTTGCAGTAAAGGGAGTATGACACCCTCCAGGGGATATGAGTACAACACCAATACCATTGCCGAGTGCGTTGGACGCCTCATCAAAAAACAGGGTCCATCGGGATCCTTGTTCAGGTTCGTCATATGGTCTAAATTCTTCACAGTTGTTTACCATCATGATGTCTTCATCTGGGAATTCGAACTTCATGGACTGGTAGTCATCCACAGCTTGATGAGCAAGGTGATCAGCTAGTACACTGCCCTTTATTACTTTTTGGGTAGTATACTGTATGTCATATTCTGTCAGGATCATCTGCCATCTTGCTATTCTCCCATAGAGGGCAGGCTTCTCGAAGATGTATTTTATTGGATCCATTTTAGACATAAATAAGGTAGTATGGGTAAGCATATACTGTCTTAGCCGGCGAGCAGCCCATGCCAGAGCTCAACAAGTTTTCTTGAGCAGTGAATATATTGTTTCACAGTCGGTAAACTTTTTGCTCAGGTAGTAAATAGCATGCTCTTTTCGGCCAGACGTGTCATGCTGCCCCAGCACACACCCCATTGAATTTTCCAAAGCAGTTAGATACATGATCAATGGTCTTCCCTCTACTGGTGGCATCAAAACATGAGGTTCTCGTAGGTACTCTTTGATCTTGTCGAAGGCAGTTTGGCATTCGTCATTCCATTTGACTACTTGATCTTTCTTCAGTAATTTGAAGATTGGTTCACAAGTAGCTGTTAGGTGAGAAATGAATCTGGCAATGTAATTTAACCGTCTCAAGAATCCTCTGACTTCCTTCTCGGTACGAGGAGCAGGAATCTCTTGTATAGCTTTCACCTTGGCAGGATCCACTTTGATACCTTCATTGCTGATGACGAAGCCTAGGAGTTTACCAGACCTCACCCCAAATGTGCATTTATTTGGGTTCAACCTCAGCTTGTATATCTTTAATTTCTCAAACAGCTTCTGCAAATGACCGGGATGCTCTTCTTCTGTTTGAGATCTAGCTATCATGTCGTCCATATAGACCTCTATTTTGTGATGTATCATGTCGTTAAATAAGGCTACCATGGCACACTGATAGGTTTCCCCAATGTTCTTCAGTCCGAATGGCATAACCTTGTAGCAGAATATTCCTCACTGTGTGACAAAGGTTTTTTTCTCCATGTCCTCGGGCGCCATTTTGATTTGGTTGTAGCCTGAGAAACGGTCCATGAAGGAAAACACTTTATGTTATGCCGTATTTTCAACTAGAACATCAATGTGGGGAAGTGGGAAATCATCCTTAGGGCTTTCCCTATTCAAATCTCTGTAGTCCATGCACATTCGTACTTTTCCGTCCTTTTTAGGCACGGGAACAACATTGGCGACCCAATGCGGATAGGAGGTGACGGCCAAGAATCTGGCGTTGAATTGTTTCATGACTTCTGCTTTGATATTCTCTGACATGTCTGGTCGCATGCGACAGACCTTTTGTTTTACCGGTGGACAGTCTTCTTTTGTTGGTAGACGATGTACCACGATATCTGCATCAAGTGTAGCAACTGAATCAAATGCTCTTTGACACTGGGTTCCAGATTGGCACCCACCTTGACTTCTCTCTTATCTTCTTCGGTACCCAGGTTGATTGTATCCACTGGTTCTTCATGGGGCTGAATAGTCTTCTCTTCTTGTTGTAGCAACCTTGCTAGTTCCCCTGGAACTTCACAATCTTCCTCACCTTCGTCTACGGCTTCATAGATTAGATTTTCAGAATCACAAAAGGCCACAGCATAACCGTTACCCATGGGATCCCGACTGGATGTAGATCTGCATTTTGAACGTGAGTGTGTGTAAGAGTATAACTATCTTTGAAATAAATGAAAATGTAAAAGGAAAACAATGAGCACAAAGTTTTTATGCAAAAACGTCCATGATTCATTGATGTCATATGGAAATGAGATATTAACCCTTACAAATGAACCATTGTGCCTCAGGTAAGACACAAGGTTTTAAGAGTCTGAATTGTTTTAATATTACAAATCAGACAAAATTTAAAGACAAATTACTGTGGGATACAAGTGATTAGGACGAAATCTCTAGCTTTCCAGTTGCTGAGTGTTGTACCCCAAAATTTTCCTTCTCATTTTACTCAATACATATCCACTGAGATCTTCAATTTACTCAAGGTGGCCCAAGAGTTGACGATACAAACTCTCTCCTAAGGAAGTGTACCTCAAATTAGGGTTTCCACTTTCATCAAGATGTGTGGATCACAAAGGCCCAAAATTCTTTCCAAGGTCCTAATATGTTCCCAAAATTCTCCATGTCAAGTCTCATGCCTTGCACAAGAAGTTTGCTCAGTCAACTGCTCAGATGCTTGAGAATCGACTGTATTAGGTCAAAAGTCAACTGTGGCCCACATACAGTCAAACTTCTAGACTTTTCGTCCAAATCAAAATTTTGAAGTGACTTTCATCATTTGATCAAGGATTGATCATGATTCCTCAAGGAATGCCCCAAATTCATCAAAACCCAAAAGTTGCTAAATTAGGGTTTCTCAAGAAAAGTCAACCAAACTTTGACCAAGCATAACTTCCTCATACTTTATCAGAAATTTTCCATCCAAGGCTCATTTTGAAGAGGATGCAATTCCCTACAACTCATATTCATCCCACAAGTTCAAAATATGCACTCATCAAAATATATGAATTTCTACATTATAGGTCATTTTGAAAAGTCAACAAAAACACATTTTGGGTCAAAGCTTCTTACATGAACATGGAAGACCCAATTGAGATAAAACCAAAAGGGTTGTTTAGGGGGCATCCTAAGCTTTCTAAAAAGTCCAAGAACACCCTCTTAGGGTTAAAATTGAGGGAGATATGTATTGTCAAAAAAAACCAATTTTTGGAAATGTGCATGAAGTCAATATTGATCAAAATGACTTTTTTTCCAAATGGGCACATGTTTTCTTGTTTGAAACTTGTTTCTAAGATGGCCCACGACCCATGAGCTTATCCACCTATTATTTTATTATTTTTATTATTTATTTTGATTTTTTATCCATTTAAATCAAAATTAATCAATTTAAATAGTAGAATAATCAAATAAAATCAAAGATTTGATTTTATGAGCATATTATAAGTCCATGAACAGCTAGCAAATAAAAAAATTCATGCAAGAGCTAATTTATTGGAAAAGATCTTAATTTGGTATATTTTGGAAACAAATCATACAAGGCAAAGAATGAAATCAAATCTCCATAATTTGCAAAGATATGAGCAGGTTTTGTTGACCTAAATCATTTTATGATATATACACAACATTTCCAAAGCATAAAAAAGGGTTTGGGGTCGTGAAAACAAGGGGAAGAAATTGCAAATTTTGGAAGAAAAAGTGCAAACCGTATTCTCTTCCATAAGCTGTGGATTTTTTAGGTTTCCTAAATTATTCTCGCATTTAATTCGCCGCGTGCATTTTTTAATTTCCTTTTATTATTATTGTAATTGTTTCGAGGTTGTAATAGTAATAAGGGTTTAAATTCCGCATTTTTATTTTCAGTCCAAAATAATTATGTATCTGCAAAAGCCTTGTAATAGCTAGGACTTTAAACTTTGTTGCTTTTAATTCTGAAAACTATAAACTTCTTAGATGTATGTTAATAGGATTGTATGGAAATGCAAACTGAAAATTAATACGGTAGAAAACCCTAAATGTGCAAAGATAAATTAACTGAAAATTACACTCGCACATGCTCACTCCTAGGGTTTGCCTCACTTGGTTGCCTTGGAAATAATGGTCGTGCCCCTCGAACGTAGGGATATCTTAAGAAAATACCCTCAATCTAAAAGTCATCATAAAGATCATAGTCCTTCAATGTCCCTCGAGTTGCCTACGAGAAATGATCTTGTCCCTCGATGTTGCCTACGAATATATGATGACAGTCCCTTCGAAATGCTAAGGTATCCTTACATGTTGCCTTCAATGACCATTATGTCCCTTTCGATAGTCCCTCAAACATCCAACGACTAGGGTTAACTACTCACTAATAGTAGGATAACTTGGTCTAAAGGATAGGAGGAAAGGAACGCATTTTTCGAGTAGGTAGATAACTGTTAGGTACTTGCTTAAAACGACAAATCTTTTACACCATACACTTTCAAACAAACTTTTCAAACTAAAGTTTTCAAAACACTTCGTAACACTCTTGAGAACAGAAACAAGGGTTAAAACGAAGTAAAACAAAACTTTTCAAAATAAGCACAGACAAGCAGTTTTCAAAATGAGCAAGTACCTAAGAGCCCATGGAAAACCATGGATGGAAAGGGTGCTAACACCTTCCCTTTCTATAATCTACCCCCCGTACTCAGAAACATCTCGAAAAAGTTTTTCTATTCTTTTTCCTTTTCCTGATTGGATAAAATAAAAGTCGGTGGCGACTCTTGCTTACCATGATATTTTGCGAACAAAAAACGCAAACCAGTATTAACAGTCAGTTTTGTCACCGTATCACAGAACTGGAGACTCTGCTGGGGATGAACTAATAAAGTGGGGTATACCTTAGGATCTAGGTCATTTAAAAAATAATTGCTTTCTTGTTTTCTTTGTCTGCTTTATTCTTAAGGGTGTTGTTTGGGTATTGTTGAAGATCCTACACCCGGATCTGGGGGGCACTCATTAGGTAAACAACGATATATCGTGGAGACTGTACGGCGTAGACCGATATGGTTTAAGCGATGGATGTGTTGGTGTGGAACTTTGGTTGGTACCGGTATCCTTCATGGGGAAACGAGGAGAATACGGGGCCACCGCGTGGTGTCGTGAAGCACTAACGGACCTTAGAACCTTAGTTGAACAAACTTGGCCATTAGAAAGTTGTGAGATAGCCGGCCTTGGCGTAGAGCTTAGGATTGGTTGATACTCGATGCTACACTCATTGAGATTAGACTTTCGGGATATTTCGGCCGCAAGAAAAGGTTGCTTTAGCTGAGACAATGCCCGATAAAGGATGGTGATGATATTGAGATCCCTTAGAACCCGGTTACTATTTATAGGACAGGCTGAACCAATCCAACTTCAAGATGGTACTACCTTAAACTCAAGCAAGCCTTAAACCTAAGGACTTTGTGTGATTTGTTTGTGCTTGTTATACTTGTGATTTCTCAACATAATCATGATATCATGACATCATAAACATGACATATCATACTAACCATTTCAAGGATCTCAAGGGTCTGCGATGTAGGTCATGGAGAACCAGACGTCTAGAAAGGGGAAAGGGGATTTATTTTCCTCTAGCCAATGTTGTCAAAGGATCTTGAGTCAAGGGCTATGACCCACTCGATATGGTGAGCTTGACTCTTGAAGAAGGACTCTCAATGACACAAAGTTTCTTCAGTCAAGCTGCAATCAGATTCTAACAGTTTCTTGTTTACCCCGCGAGATCCTTGAAAACACTGCATGTATATCATACACATCACTACAGGTACCATTACAGGTTTCTCATCTTCTTCGTTGTTTATTTCAGCAAAAATTTCTTCCGAACAAAGCATCAACGACCTTCAGGCACAAAACGCCCAGTTCCAGCAAATGTTCATAAATTTGGCAAAAGGGCAGGAGGATCTGAAAACCCTCATCCTGAAAGAGAAAAAGAAAAAAAAGAAGGTTGTCGCTATTCTGAATATAGGCAGAAGGTTTAGAGGGCCATTGAAGCAACAAGTCGATCTGACCTCTTCATCTAAGGAAGGGGAGAATCAAGAAGAAGAGATAAGGGAGAAAGATCCCTGTCCTGAAGTTTCGGACAATGATACTGACTACAATGATGAACAATATCCTCCTGATGAGGATAAATACAAGCAGTTGGAAGATCGCTTGAATGCTATGGAGGTCCAAAGGATACCTGGGTTGGATTTTGAAGAATTGGGATTGGTGTCAGGAGTGGTCATCCCGCAGAAGTTCAAAGCTCCAATTTTTGCAAAGTATGATGGGGTGTCCTGCCCAAAACTCCATCTTCTCTCTTATGTCAGAAAGATCCAGCCCCACACTGCTGATAGAAATTTGTGGGTCCATTTCTTTCAAGATAGTCTGTCAGGGACTCAGCTTGAATAGTTCTATCAACTGGAGAGAGCCAATGTCCGAAATTGGGAAGATATGGCTGCTGCTTTCTATAAGCAATATGAATACAACGCTGACCTTTCTCCTACTCGTACTCAACTCCAGAGTATGTCCATCGAGGAAAGTGAAGGCTTTAAAGACTATGACCAGAATATGAGAGACTTGGCTGGAAGAGTCCAACCCCCATTGTCTGATAGGGAGTTGGTTGATATGTTTCTTGGTACACTGTCTGGTCCGTTCTTCAATCACTTGATTGGTAGTTCCTCAGCTGGTTTCAGCGAGCTGCTATTGACTGGACAAAGAGTAGAAGCTGGGATCTAAAGTGGTAAGATCCAGAAAAATACCTCTTCGAGTATAGAGAAGAAGTCATTTGGTGGCAAGAGGGAAGTCAATGTTGTGCACGGCCAGAAGGGGCATAGAAGGGCAGACTACCACCAATCTGTGGGGGTAGTGTTGATCTCTAATTCGGCACGCACACAACGACCACAACAACGAAACAATCAGCCAAGGGTGGAAAGACCTCAAAGGCAGTTCACCCAAATCAACATGCCATTGCCATAAGCATTACAACACATGTTGAAGATGAATCTGATTACGGTGATAAACCCTCATCTGAACCCTAAGACTTCTTCTCTTAACTACATCCCGGATGCAAGGTGTGCTTATCATTCCGGTAGCCCGGGGCACGATACTAACGATTATTGGGCGCTGAAATACAAGATTCAGAATATGATTGACGCCAAGGAGATCGAATTTGACCCTCCTGAGACTCCCAACGTGATCACTACCCCCTTGCCAAAACATGGTTAGGATTGAAAACATTTTTGTTCATTTGAATTCTGAAGTTGTATTTTCTTTGCTTATTCGAACAATTATTGTCATGTCAAACTTTATTATTTCATTAATGCATTACACATGTCTGTCTTGAATTAATTTGTTTTCATTATGCTTAAATTTCTTTATACTTCCTTTTCGTGATATTCAACTATCGACAAAAACTATAAGCCTTTAGAAGGAGGATGACGAAAATGATACCATAATCTTTATAGTATGCTTTTGAACAGACCTTGTTAACGATGTACAGGTGCTGTTTCAAATCCCAAACATTGGAGTTATAAGGAAGATAATCCCTAGTCAACCCCTTTGAGCCAAAGAAGTAGGAGTTTTTCTTTCACATAAATTAAAACCCTTAATCACAACCTGGGGCAGGGTAGTTTTCTCAGTTAATCCAGGTGCACAGTGAATGGCATCAAAGACGTCCTTCTAAAACAAAAGACGATGATGGTTCCCTATAATCGTCAAGACATGCAGTAATTATCTCTCAAAATAAAAGCCCATTAAGTCAAAACCTATGAAGGAGACTTAAGAAAAAACTGGGGCATCCCACTGACTATAATCACAAAAAGAAACAATTCAGGCAAAAGACATGGATAATAAAATAAAAAAGAAAGAGGTCCTACAAACCCTCAACAAAAAATTACTACCTATTCAAAATAAACTGTCAGTATCCGAACCATCACTGGAATATCAGAGCAAAGACTCAATCGGGATCTAAACGCGTAATTAACTGAGCATAAGATTGAAGAACATCACGAAGAGCGAGGTGGGTACAAATAAAATTTGAGCCTTTATCCTTTGTTTCTTAAACCGTGAACCAGGCCAAGTTATAACCCTTAAAAGTCCTAGTTGAAGCATGGGTTAGTTCGAAAGCATACTGTTACAAAAGGTATCCTGACTCCTTAAGGTCTGTTACAAATCCTGAGTTGATATCACATCTTTGCAAAAATCTATTTTTTCTAAAAAAAATTGCATTTTCAAAACTTCAAGACAAACGTAAGCTTTGCATTCTTAAAATAACATTGTTTGCATATGACTATTTATTCAACAATAGAGAAATTCGCATGACGAATATCTAGTGAACAAAAACCTTCTCAATAAAAAGGATCACCTCAAGTGGAAAAACACTTCCAACCAAGGGGCACGGCATGATCATTGTCCATCATCTGGGGCAGTCAAGTCAAGATTCAAGGAATCTCTCAAAGATGCCAAGTAGCCAGAGACAAATCTCCATCTGAATCACTTGGGGCATTGGGCATGAATTCCAGCAATGAATCATGTACGATCAAACAAACATCTTATGGTAGTATGGCAACACTTACTACTATGGACAGTGACAATTCTCCGTACTCGGTGAACATGGACATAGTCGGAAAATACTACGCAGGAACAAAGACCCGCTAGGTTGACTGTCCTAGGCAAAAATAAGGGCATCCCAGCGAACCAAAAGGGTTCGGGCAAAAATTAGGGATAAAAACAAAAATATATGTACACCCGGCAAGTGGAAAAATTGAAAAGGAAGCTTGAGCAAAAAAGGGTATCCCGATGGACTGAAAACCCGAAAGGGCGGTCCAGGAATAAGTTGGGGATTTAAAGCGTACGACTATGTCCCATCATCTTATCATTTGTTTATCAATAGAAGACTTATCATCCTGATCAGCATCCACAAAGCCTCCGTGGGTAATTTCTCCAGCAGGTACATGGGCAGAAAAGTCCTAATGCGAAGTCATTGTCGTATCCTCGGCATACGACCATGTGACATCTACACTCCCTATAGAGTAGGGGTAACTAAAGCTTTGACATCGTCTCCCCCAAATTGGAGTTACTTTCCCCAACCAAGCTCTTCCGGAGAGCTGACATTTATATTCCCCAGCCGAATTTTGTAATCGCAAGCGGTTCATATATTTTTCTCCCGAGCAGAGTTTATACGGAAGTTCATCCCCAACAAAATTATTCCCCCTCAGAGTTGTTCTCAACCAGAGTCTCTCCTCGGTAGAATATCCGTAAACAAGGGGAAAATCCCCAGCATAGTCATCTCCGGTTCACCATCTCCAGCGGAAGTAGAAGAACCACTTTTTCTACTACGATCAAGAATGTAATTTCCAGTACTCTCCATCAGCAGTCATGGATTTATTTTCCCAAACTCGGATGTGCCACAATAGCATTTCATGTTCATACATCATGACATGCGCATACATATTGCATCTAGCATAAGCTCATTTATTTTGAGAACATCATCATACAATGCATGTCATGCATCATATACGATCAATCATGTACCTTTTCAGGAAAGATGGTTATCATCAACAACTTCCAGCAAGTTCAAGATTAGCTCTTGAAACTAAACAGAGTAATTATCTTCGCGATCAAATGCAACTTTACACGGGTTCGTCACGAACCAATCTTACACGGGTTTCTCCTAAATGCAGCTTCACACGGGTTTATCCTGAAAAATCTTACACGGGTCTTTTCTCATACATTTCCGAATGAAGTTTTATACGAACTTATCACAAAGTAACCTTACCCAGGTTCCTCCTGAAGTTTTACACGAACTCATCCCCAAGTAACCTTACCCATGTTCCTCCTGAAATTTTACACAAAATTATCACAAAGTAACCTTACCCAGGTTCTTCTTTAAGTTTTACACGAACTTATCCCAAAGTAACCTTATCCAGGTTCCTTCCGAAGTTTTACACGAACTTATCACAAAGTAACCTTACCCAGGTTCCTCTTGAAGTTTTACACAGACTTAGCCCAAAGTAACCTTACCCAGGTTCCTGCCAAAGTTTTACACGGACTTATCCCAAAGTAACCATACCCAGGTTCCTCCTAAAGCCTTACACAGAATCATCACGAGCAACCTTACCCAGGTTCCTTCTGAAGTTTCACTCGGACTTATCCTGAAGCAACCTTACCTAGGTTTCCTTCTCAGTTCAGATGCAGTTTTACCCAAACTCCTCATAAAGCAACCTTACCCAGGTTCCTTCTCAGTTCAGATGCAGTTTTACCCAAACTCCGCACAAAGCAACCTTACCCAGGTTCCTTCTCAGTTCAGATGCAGTTTTACCCAAACTCCTCACGAAACAACCTTACCCAGGTTCCTTCCCATAAGCCCTACTATCCAGGTTCCTTCTCATAACCTTACCATCCAGTTTTCTTTTCTCTTATCTCCAGACAACAGTCCACAACACTGTAAGACCTGGACCTGATTAAACCCGATTAGTTTCGCATTTCCCCAGTAAGTCGCGGTGCAACCTGTACACTGACCAGATATGCAATTCACCTCTGGAGTTAATTCCCCAGTAGAGTAACGGACAATTGAAGCTCCTAAAATTCTATTTCTCCCAAGACAGATACCAACATTCCTCAGCAGATTCCTCCTCAACGATAGGAGCATGGATTCTCATTAAAGGAATATCTCAGGAAATCAACACCGTCTAGATGGCATCTTTAAGCCCATCTCCGGCGGTACTCCATCACGTCTTGGATGGAATCTTTAAGCCCATCTTCGACAATTCTCTAGCAACTTCCAAATGACATCTATAAGCCTATTCCAAATATCACAAATCAAGTTCCACTTCATGCGAGTATAAATTTCTAGGCACTCTAGTGTTCAATCATCTTCCACCTTCAGATTACGAAAGGCAGACAAGCCCATCTACATCCTCAAGTTTAAGAAGATTGAACAGGGGCAACTGTTGTACCCCAAAATTTTCCCTCTCATTTTACTCAATACATGTCCATTGAGATCTTCAATTTGCTCAAGGTGGCCCAAGAGTTGACCATACAAACTCTCTCCTAAGGCAGTGTAATTCAAATTAGGGTTTCCACTTTCATCAAGATATGTGGATCACAAAGGCCCCAAATGCTTTCCAAGGTCCTAATATGTTCCCAAAATTCTCCATGTCAAGTCTCATGCCTTGCACAAGAAGTTTGCTCAGTCAACTGCTCAGATGCTTGAGAATCGACTGTATTAGGTCAAAAGTCAACTGTGGCCCACATACAGTCAAACTTCTAGACTTTTCGTCCAAATCAAAATTTTGAAGTGACTTTCATCATTTGATCAAGGATTGATCATGATTCCTCAAGGAATGCCCCAAATTCATCAAAACCCAAAAGTTGCTAAATTAGGGTTTCTCAAGAAAAGTCAACCAAACTTTGACCAAGCATAACTTCCTCATACTTTATCAGAAATTTTCCATCCAAGGCTCATTTTGAAGAGGATGCAATTCCCTACAACTCATATTCATCCCACAAGTTCAAAATATGCACTCATCAAAATATATGAATTTCTACATTATAGGTCCTTTTGAAAAGTCAACAAAAACACCTTTTGAGTCAAAGCTTCTTACATGAACATCAAATACCTAATTGAGATGAAACCAAAAGGGTTGTTTAGGGGACATCCTAAGCTTTCTAAAAAGTCCAAGAACACCCTCTTAGGGTTAAAATTGAGGGAGATATGTATTGTCAAAATTAACCAATTTTTGGAAATGTGCATGAAGTCAATATTGATCAAAATGACATTTTTTCCAAATGGTGCCATGTTTTCTTGTTTGAAACTTGTTCCTAAGATGTCCCACGACCCCTGAGCTTATCCACCTATTATTTTATTATTTTTATTATTTATTTTGATTTTTATCCATTTAAATCAAAATAAATCAATTTAAATAGTAGAATAATCAAATAAAATCAAAGATTTGATTTTATGAGCATATTATAAGTCCATGAACAGCTAGTAAATCAAAAAATTCGTGCAAGAGGTAATTGGTTGGAAAAGATCTTAATTTGGTCTATTTCGGAAACAAATCATACAAGGCAAAGAATGATATCAAAACTCCATAATTTGCAAAGATATGATCAGGTTTTGTTGACCTAAATCATTCTATGATATATACACAACATTTCCAAAGCATAAAAAGGGTTTGGGGTCGTGAAAATGAGGGGAAGAAATTGCAAGTTTTGGAAGAAAAAGTGCACACCGTATTCTCTTCCATAAGCCGTTTCAAGTAATTCCAAAGCCAACAATCTGTTCCTGGACGTGTTCTGAAGCCATTCCAATCACCCTCAAGCCTTAAAACCTTCAGAAATCATGCCTCACAGTGTCACGGTTTGCATCTTTTTTCAAGATTCATTTTCAATGATTTATCCATGATAAACATGTTTTGATCATGTATCTATGCTTGTTATCATATTTGCAATGTTTTTGATTGGTTTGATTGAAGTTTAAGTGCAGGAATGACATGATGCCATTGTTAGGGTTTTGAGGACCCAAATTGGGAATTCCATATAGAGGCAAAATTAGACAAAATCAGGGGTACTATCATGCTTAGAAGATGATTTGCAATTGATCCACGTCTTTGGTTTGAATTTATTCTGCTTGTGCTATATTTTTGAATTTTACAGGTTTATGGCTACGAATAAAATCTGTCACTATAGCCTTTAGTGACGGAAACGACTGTAGGTAAAAGTGTGGCCAAAACAACAGTTATGAGGAAGAAGAAAATTAGGTGGAAGAATCTTATTGGGTGAATTGAATCACACGCGCGTTTGGGAAAAACCACTTTATTTCCTTTATATTTTATTTATGTTGTTATATATACAACTAACCATCCCATCAAATTTTGTTTTCTTACTTTGTTTCTACAGATTCAATGCATCATCATCCAAAATGCCTACCATGCGCTACCACCATCTGGCCATTGGATGTATCAATAATTCAGATCCAACGCCTCAAACAATGAAGGACTATGGTGCACTCTCAGACTGGCACAACACAGGCCCATTCTTTTTTTTTCTATTTTATTTTTTTTAATTGTTTTACTAATTATTTTCCTTTATTAAAATAACACCAAAAAATATTTATTTTTTATTTAATAAAAAAATCATCAAAAAACATAAAAATCATTTTTTTTCATAAAAATATTTTATTTCCTTAATTAATTAGTTTAATTTAATTTAGGGCAAATTTAATTCCTTTTTTATAATTTAAATTAATTAGAAATTAGGGTTTTAATTTGTACATAACCTAATTAATTTTTCTCAAAAAAAACTAACCTAAATCTTTTTTTAAATTAGATTTTTTAGGTTTCCTAAATTATTCTCACATTTAATTCGCCGCGTGCATTTTTTAATTTGCTTTTATTATTGTTGTAACTGTTTCGAGGTTGTAATAATAATTAGAGTTTAAATTCTGCATTTTTATTTTCAGTCCAAAATAATTATGTATCTGCAAAAACCTTGTAATAGCTAGGACTTTAAACTTTCTTGCTTTTAATTCCGCAAACTATAAACTGCTTAGATGTATGTTAATAGGTTTGTATGGAAAGACAAACTGAAAATTAATACGGTAGAAAACCCTAAATATGCAAAGATAAATTAACTGAAAATTACACTCGCACATGCTCACTCATAGGGTTTGCCTCACTTGGTAGCCTCGGAAATAATGGTCGTGTCCCTTGAATGTAGGGATATCTTAGCAAAAGACCCTAAATCTAGAAGTCATCATAAAGATCATAGTCCCTCAATGTCCCTCGAGTTGCCTACGAGAAATGATCTTGTCCCTCGATGTTGCCTATGAATATATGATGACAGTCCCTTCGAAATGCTAAGGTATCCTTACATGTTGCCTTCAATGACCATTATGTCCCTTTCGATAGGCCCTTAATCATCCAACGGCTAGGGTTACCTACTCACTAATAGTAGGATAACACGGTCTAAAGGATAGGAGGAAAAGAATGCCTTTTTTTCGAGTAGGTAGATAACTGTTAGGTACTTGCTCAAAACGATAAATCTTTTACACCATACACTTTCAAACAAACTTTTCAAACTAAAGTTTTCAAAACCATTCGTAACACTCTTGAGGATAGAAACAAGGGTTAAAATGAAGTAAAACAAAACTTTTCAAAACAAGCACACACAAGCAGTTTTCAAAATGAGAAAGTACCTAAGAGCCCATGGAAAACCATGGATGGAAAGGGTGCTAACACCTTCCATTTCTATAATCTACCCCCGTACTCAGAAACATATCGAAACAGGTTTTTTCTGTACTTTTTCCTTTTCCTGATTGGATAAAATAAAAGGCGGTGGCGACTCTTGCTTACTGTGACATTTTGCGAACAAAAAACACAAACCAGTATTAACAGTCGGTTCTGCCACCGTATCACACTGAGCCCTACACTGACTGTTGGGAAAATACAATCCTCCAAGTCATAGTTATCTTCATCATCCTCTACTGTGTTGACTTCACGGTTGTTGATCTTCAAGGGTGGTCCTCCGGCACGAGCGCGACGTACAGCTTTTTGGGCTCCTGAAGTGAAACCCAAACCAAATTTGTCTGATTTTTATGGGATATCTGGGAGTTGGCCCAAAATAGTGCACCCACCTTCTTCTATCATTTCCTTGGCATTCTTCAAAGACGACATCTTGAGCCGAGGCCTTGTAATCTTTGGGACTTGAGAAACAACCTTGGTTACTGCCACATCTTGCCGGACTTCTTCAAAGTGTTGGAATGGAGTTTCAATAAATTCACCATCTAGTTCCATATATCTGAAGGAATTTAGATGGCTGACCATATACTCTTCGTCTCCATGAACGGTGATGATTTTCCCTTGAATTAGATATTTCAGTATTTGAAGCAACGTAGAGGTGACTGCACTAGCATTGTGAATCCTCGGTCGGCCTAATAAGCAGTAATATGAAGGGCGAATATCCATTACATAAAAAGTTGAATCAAATGTTTGGGTTCCAACCTTTATGGGAATGTCCACTTCCCCATGCACCATCCTTTTTGAGTTGTCGAAGGCCCTCACTACTATGTTGATCGATTTCAATGTCAATCCTTCATAGTCAAGCCTATCAAGAGCCTTTTTAGGCAACACATTTAGAGACGAGCCAATGTTTACCAAGACATGAGCCAAGGTTGTGCCCCTGCATTCGACTGAGACATGTAATGCCTCATTATGCTTCCTCCCCCTTGGCGTTAAATCAGCATCTGAAAAACCTAAACCATTATCTGCAGTCAAGCTAGCCACGTAGTCTTGGAACTGGTCGGCGGATGTTTCTTGGGGTACATGGGCAGTTTTGAGGAATTTTACCAAGGCTTTTGCATGAGCCTCGGAACATAATAATAAAGCCAGCATGGAAATTTTTTATGGAGTTTCCCCCAGTTGCTCGACTACGTTGTAGTCACTTCTTTTTATGATCTTTAGAATTTCCTCCATCTCTTTTTGGGAGGTCTCTGGGATAGCTACTGATTATGTTATCGCCCGGACAGGCTCAACCAGAACACCTTTTCCTCGAGTCTCGGTTGACTCGGCAGTAGGAATGTCAGTAGGGGTGATAGCGGGGATTGTAACAGCTTTGTCAACAAGAGTATTAGCAGAGATGATTGTAGGACTGGGAATAGCCCTTGGAGGAGAAACAACAACATGAATGATTACTGGTCCAGAAATAGCTTTTGGAGGAGCAATTTCTGGAGAGAAAACCCTTCCACTTCGAGTGATCTTGCTAGTCCCTATGATATTACTGATATCAGAGTCAACTTTCTCAGAACTTGAAATTTCAGCAGTTGGATAATCTTGCTTGATACCGTGGTAATAGACATCACCTCTATAATTCCATGGGAAGGTTTTGTCTGATGAATACGAGATTGGTCTAGGAATTATGATTATCAATGGAGCTACCTTAGGAACTGATGTAATTCTAACGGGTCTTTTGGTGGAGACCCTGGAAGAATTGTCGGAAATGGTCACGATGGAAACATCATTATAAGAAACAGTTGGAACAGAAGTCTTTTCGAACAAAATTTCCTTGTTATCTATTAGGCACCAAACACCTGCTTTTAACAAAGGACAGCTGGTTGGTGAGGACAAACAGAAATGACAGCTTTCATCATAGCCTGGAAATACACCGACATTCAACAAGTTCTTTTTGATATCCAGGAGTGGGGTCACAAGTTCATCAACTGAAGTAACAAACATATTTTCCTCATCGGCGTTGACATCGCGGTTGTGCTTGGGCATAGGGGCAGTAATGACATTGGGAATTTTTGGAGCGTCGAATTCAATCTCTTTGGCTTCGAGAAGGTCTTGTACTTTGTTTTTTAGAGCCCAACAGTTGTTAGTGTCATGGCCGAGACTCTCAGAATGGTATGCACGGCGGGCATTAGGATGATAGTGAGGAGAGGTTGTGTTAGGATTCTTTGGAGCTTCTTTCAAAGTCACTAGATTGGATCTTAACAAATGTGGAAGTACTTGAGATAATGTCATATTAATTCAGGTGAATTGTCTGACTGGTCTTTTCGTTCTTGGTTGGTTGCTTCTTTGCTGAGCAGGCACAGGTTTAGGAATCATGACAGCCCCCACCATTGGACGGCGTTCAGCCCTATCTTGATTTCTCTGAGGATATATAGCAACCACTTCTTTCTTTCCAATGAATGGTTTCCTTACAGCAGCAGAGGATGCATATTTTTGAATCTTCCCATTATTTATCCTGGATTCCACCCTTTCTCCGGTCAATATCAATTCAGTAAAACCTGCCGAGGAACTCCCAATCAAGTGATTGAAGGAAGGACAGGACAAGGTGCCCAAGAACATGTCTAATAACTCTCTTTCAGATGGGGAAGGCTGTACTCTTCCTGTTAAGTCCCTCCATTTTTGCGCATAGTCTTTAAAGCCTTCACTTGAAACCATGGCCATACTCTAGAGTTGAGTACGGGTGGGCACAAGATCAGCATTGCATTGGTCTTGTTTGTAAAAGGCGGCGGCCAGATCTTCCCAGTTATGAACATTGACTCTTTCTAACTGATAAAACCAATCAAGTTGAGTTCCGGACAGGATGTCTTGAAAGAAGTGTACCCATAAATCCTTGTCAGCGGTGTGAGGCTGTATTTTCCTCACATAGGAGAAGAGATGCATTTTGGGACATGAAACTCCATCATATTTGGCGAACATCGGTGCTTTGAATTTTGGAGGAATGACAATCCCAGATACTAACCCCAACTCCTCAAAGTCCAGTCCAGGCACTTTTTGGATTTCCATTACACTTAACCGTTCTTCCAAATGCTTATACTTGTCGTCGGCTGGAGGATATTGTTCTTCAGAATAGTCTTCTTCTTCCTCTTCCTCTTCTGAGTCTGGCTGGACAACTGCTTCCTTGGCTTTCCCATCTTGATTGTCTTTCTCACCAGATGATGTTGCAAAGTCTAGGGTCCTCCTTTCTTGTCCTTGGAATCTTCTTCCCATGTTCAGAACCCCGGTTATTTTCTTTTTCTTCTTTTTCTCTTCAACTAGCAAAGTCTTCAACTCTTCTTGTCCTTTGGCTAGAGTTAAGAACATCTGTTAAAATTGAGCATTTTGTGCTTGAAGGTCCTTCACCGTTTGCTCGAGATCCATCTTACTAAAATAAACAGTAGAAAGACGAGGAGACTTGTTGCAAGAAACCTGCTTATGATATGATGAATGGCAGATGCATATGCAATGATTTCAAGGATTTTAAGGATTCAAATTTGTTTTAGACAAAAAGTAAACACACGTCATATTGATAAATTAAAGCTTGAGTACATCAATGCCTCTTTGGGCAAAAAAATACAAAAAACTCTAAGATAAAAAGGTTGTACGCATCCTCTTTAGTGCGATGTAGGCATTCAGAGTCTGCTCCTCATGAGGTTGCTTAGTGAGTTCCAAAACCTTCTTCTCGCAGGCGTAGAATTGGGCTTCGAAAGTGCCTCGCTCCCACTTGAGTTGTATCCAATCTCTTTGGAAGTCTTCAAGAGAGGTGGGCATGTCAGGATTTAGGATAGTGTGTGGAACATCTCCTTCCATAACAGGCTCAATGATTACCGGAAGAATGGAGGGATAAGGCATCATAAGACTTTGAGCACGAATTCGTACCCATTTGAGGTAAGGCTCAAGAGGGATGGAATTCTTGTGCCCCAATGTCTTGCTATCTACCTTGTTCAACACCCTCCAAGCTCGGATAAATCTCTGGCGAAGACCTTGATTATCGTTATCGTAGTCAAATACCAAACCTTTAATGAGCATCTCATGAGGGCCATCCCTTCGGGCGTAACCAAATTGTCTTAAGGCTAAGCAAGGGTTATAGGTGATACCTCCCCTAATGCCAAGTAAAGGGACATTGAGGAACTCTCCATAACGATCGACGATGATAACATTCTCTATAGATCGGGAACACCAATGGATGTCTGAATGTTTGAGCGTCATCAACCTTTGTGACCACCTTGAACCTTGCTCGTTCTTTAATACATATCGGGGAAGATGCGAAATAAACCATCTTGCCAATAGAGGAGTAAAACACATAGGGATACCTCTTTTCCTCATAGTGCGAGTGTGAAAAGAATGTAGGATGTCCCCTAGCAACGTAGGCACCGGGTTGCGAGATATGAAGATTTTGACAGCGTTCACATATATGAGTTGGTCAGAATTTGGAAACAAAACCATCCCATAGATGAGGAGAGCCACAATTTCCTCAAAATCTTGCAAATCCAAAGAGTTCCAACAGTTTTGGGCTTTCTCAAACAAGAACTTTGCTAAGAAACCCTTGACGCCACTCCTTGTTTCCCAATTAGTTGTGATATCAGATGGTTGCAAGTGTAGAGCTTGAGCAATCTCTTTTGGCTTTGGATCTCTTTCCGTACCGTTAAAAGGTAGTTGATTGAGAATGGGAATCCTCGAGATTTGGGAGAATTCTTCCAAAGTTGGCACAAGTTGATAATCGGGAAATGTGAAGCAATGGTATAAAGGATCAAAGAATTTAAAGAGCACCTTTATCATGTCTTCATCAGTGTTGAAGGTAACCAAATTTAGGAGACGACCATGTCTTTCGGTGAACGGAGAATTCTCAGGAATCCTTGAAGCTAGCTCTTTGAGTTGAGGAGGAATCCTTACGAGATTGACTTGAATGGTTTTCCTGCGAATAGAATCCATGTCCTATAAAATAGAACAAAGATAAATCCCAAGATCCTTGAAATGATTAGTGAATGATTATGATGTTATGATGTTCATGATGTTGTGTAAAAGTAAATATACGCAAACAAAGCAAACAAATCCTTAGGTTTAGGCTTGCATGGAGTCTCATAGGTAAGTACCCTCTTGAAGTTTAGTTGGCTCAAACCTGTCCTAGCAATAGTAACCAGGTTTTAAGGATCTCAATATCACTGGTTTGTTTCCTTGGTCATTGTTTCAGCACAAGCCTCTTTAAGCGACCAAAATATCCCAAAGAACCAAACCTCAATGAGTGTAGTATCGAGTATTTACCAACTTCAGACTACACCAAAGCCGGTCATCTCACTAAGTCCTAAAGGTCAAGTTGGTCAAGTAAAGGTTCTAAAAGTTCATTAGTGCTTCATGGCATCACTCAACGGCCCCTTATTCTCCTTGATTAACTCAAGGGATACCGGTACCCACAAACATGCCGCACTAACATAGCTATTGCTTAGACCATGTCAGTATACCCCACACAGCTTCCACAATGTATTTCTACTTACCTATAAGGTATCTCAAATCCGGGTAGAGGATTCAAACCCAAACCAAGAACCATAATATAAAGCATACAATTCAAACAATAAAAGCAAGTAAATATGATCTAACCCTAAGGTAACCCCACTTTTAGAATTTTCCCTAGCAGAGTCACCAGTTATGTGATACGGTGGGAGAACTAACTTGAAGGTTTTGCGTTTGATCACAAATGTTGTGTTTATCAAGAGTCTCCACCGACTTTTCTTTTATCCAAAAGGAAAGGTGAAAAAGCACAGGAAAGACCTTTGAGATTATTTCTTAAGGTCGGGGGGTAGATTATGAAAAGGGAAGGTATTAGCACCCTTTTCATGCATGGTTTTCCATGGGCTCTTAGTTACTTGCTAGATTACTTGCTTTTGTTTGAAATTGTGCTTTGTGTGGTTTTTGAAAGTATTTTGTAAAGAGGCCATTATTTAGGCAAACTTTATAATGATTCTCGTTCGTAAGAATGTATACAAAGATGTTGATCTTTTGAAAATGTTTTCAAGTTTGTAAGATGTTTTGAAAGTGTAGGTGTTTGTTCTGAAAATAGCAAAGATGTTTTGTTTTGAAATGGAGCAAGTAACTAGGAACATTCTACCTACTCAAAAGTATTTCATGTTCATTTCCTTTTTCCTTTGACATTGTTATCTTACCATTGATTTGGTAAGTAACCCTATCTTTGGATGTAAACAGGACGGGTGTGGGTCATCGTATAACCATGATTAGAAATGTTGCAAGGTATCTTAGCATTCTCTTTTAGGGACTAAGATCATTTGAAAGGCAACTTTGATAGCTCCATCGAGGGACCATGATCTTACATTTTGCTTGTTTTTGCTAAGATACCTCACATGCGTAATATGGCCATTTTTGTAAGGCAACCAAGTGGATTTACCCTAGGGGTGCTTGTGTGCAAATGTGTTGTTTTCATGCTTGATTTTGTCTTTGATTAGGGTTTTTCTAAGCATTGGTTTTAGTCTTCCCATACAAACCCTAATTACTAGCATGTTATATATAAAGCGATAAATTGCAGAATTTAAAATTACTACGCTATTACAATATTTGTGGGAGGGGGTATACAAATTATAAATAGGGATTGCAAGAAAATAAAGCCTAATTATCTATTACAACCATATTGAATTTGTACAAGAAATGAATAAATGAATGTACAAAAAATGAATAAATATACAAGAATGTAAATGTGAAGGAAATGAATATTTTTGTTTGGATTTTTTTAGAGAAAAGGGGTTTTGAGTTTAACCTAATTGACTAAAAGAAAAATAATTAGTTAAAAGTAAAACTTAAATTTACTAGGAAAAGAATTTAAATAAAAACATAATCTAAATATTAATTAAAAAAGAAATTAAGTTTATGAGAAGAATATTTTTTGGTATTTTTGTTTTAAAAATAATTTATAGTATTATAAAATAATTTTTGGTCTTTTTAAATATTAAAATAATAAATTTAAATTGTGTAAAAGAAAATAATTAAAACCCTAGTTTTTTTTAATTAAATTTACAAAAGAACAATTAGGAAAATAAATAAAGTGTGATTAAATAAAATATTTTTTGTGTGGGAAAAAATAAATAAACCATGTCAAATTATAAATCTACTATTTTTATATTTTTTATGATTTTTTTAATAACAAAGAAAATAAAACTGGGCTAGGGTATGAATAGCCTGCAAGGGGGTTAGAGGTAAGAAAAAAAATCATAAGGCCCAAAGGAGGCCTAGCGCCGGTCCAAAAAATTCAGAATGTGTAAAAAATGTGAAAAAAATCCAAAAGGGTACCACTGGGGCTCGAACCCATGTCCCTCTAGTTACAGGCGCGCGCTTCTACCACTAGGGTGGCTATACATCCGTTTATATAAATCAAACCATAAATATATATGGTAAACACGTTCCCGAGGCCAACTTCATCTTCAACCTCACGCCCATCCAAAAGTTCTGTATCTCATTCAAATCTCAACAAAAATGAAAACTGTAAACAAGAAACTTATAGCAAATTTCCTCACGATTTCAGAAATGCAAAGCAATAGAATTATAGATCAAAGATAAGCATGAATTTTAATGGCTCTAATCTGAACCCTAAAAATCTCAGAAACTTCAATCTTAAAATTCTCTAAGCTCAAACAAAAATTAATGAAAACTATGGACATGGTTAGCTTTAGGGCAATGATATCTACATTTTTCATTCACAAATAAATCATTGATGATGTCTGTATGAAAAGTTCCAAAGGCAGAAAACTTACCTTGAAAAAGGGTATCGAGTTTGGAGTTTGAGTAGCTTTCAGTGAGTTCCAATGGTTGGAGTAGCTTCTTCAAGTTCCCAGGAAGTTAATGGGATGCTTAGCTTAAGCTTAAAGTGCCTAAGGAGTTCTGGAGAAGTCAAGGTGCAAGATGCTGTTTTTGAAAATGGTGGATGATGATGGAGGTGTTACAATGGTGCTGCAGGTGTTGGGATTGTTTGTATATGTTGTTTAGAAGCTCCTGAAAGTAAAAGGCAAAGAAACGCACGAGTGAATTTGGAGATTGAATTCAAAACTCAGAAATGACAAGTTTTGAAGTGTTTTTTGGTGATTATGTGTTCTTCGTGTTTTTAGGGGTCAAGTATGCGTGCGATTTGTGGAAAATGGCTTGTGTATGTATAAGCAAAAGGGTTTGAGAGCTTTGGACAATCAGAAGTACAAGTTACAAGCTAATTGCTAGGTTACTTGATTTTGAAGAAAAGTGGGAAAACAAGTTTCAAGAGGAAGTACAAGCATGGGTTGGGTGATTGTAAGTGTCTAAACCATTTCTCTTGTGTTATGAGACATGTATGATCAGAAGAGAACAAGTGCAAGGCTCAAGAACAAGTTTTGTGCAAAAATTCACTTTATCAAAATGGCAATGTGCACTTTCTTCCCAAAATGGATATAAAGCATGGCCTTGCATTGAATGCTTGAAATGAGACCTCTAATAGTTGTGAAAGCAATTAATTATGGAGTGCCTAACAAGTTTGAGGCCTGCAAAGTAGAGTTTATGCAGCACAACTTTGAATTTTGAATTTGTTCATCACAGAATGACTTGTAATTCAAGGGATAAAACCCTAACTTCATCTCTTCGAATCTCCCTACTCAAGAATGATCTCAAGGAGTTCTTGGACATTTTGGAAAGCTTGTAATGTTTTATACAACCCATATTTGAATTAATTTTGAATATTCCCCTTGGAACTATATGAAAAAGTGCCATGAAGTTGGCTCAAAATCTTGACTAAATTAGGGCAAAAATTTCACTAAGTGTTTTGTTTCATGACCATGTGTTCTTAAAATTATAACTTGAGATCCAAGCACTTTTGGAAGGAGTTGTGTAAAGAAAAGTTGTAGATTTCATGTAGATCTACAACTTTCATGTTAGAAGTTTCCTTTGAATCATCTTGCATCATGGTGAAAATTTTGATCAAAGTTGTGAAATCAGAATTTGCCCTTTCCCAGTCAAAACCCTAATTTTGACCATTTTGCACTTTTGAAGATTTGATCAAATTTCTTGAGGAATTATTGTCCAAACTTGATCAAATGATTAATATGAGTTTAAAATATTGATGTGGATAAAAAATTATGAAGTTTGACTGTAAATTGGCCACAATTGACTTTTTCCCTAATACAGCTAATTTTTAGGTCAACTGCTCAATTGACTGTGCAAAAGTGTGATCCAAAGCTTGAAACTTGGCATGAGTAATCGTGAGGGTCCATAATGATCCATGAAAGTCATATGGGGAATTGGAAGTTCAAATATCCTTGTGCAATCTCAAACCCTAATTTTGGTCATCATTGCTTAAGGAGGTGTCTTAAGCTGATCAACCCTAGTGCAGTCTTGAGCCAAAGGAGATCTTGTGAGCAAATTCTTGATAAATGAGAGGGAAAATTTTGGGGTACAATAAGTACCCTTAAAAATAAAGCAATTAAAACAGACAAAGAAAACAGATTAGAAATAAACTAGACCCTAAGGTAAACCCCACTTTTTATTTTCCCCAGCAGAGTCATCATTTCTGTGATACGGTGGCAGAACCAACTGTTAATACTGGTTTGTGATTTTTGTTCGCAAATGTTGCGATAAGCAAGAGTTTCCAGCGACTTTTCTTTTATCTAACAAAGGAAAGGGTGAAAAGAACAAAAAAGACCTTTTTCGAGATTTTCTGAGTAAGGGGGGTAGATTATGGAAAGGGAAGGTGTTAACACCCTTTCCATTCGTGGTTTTCCATGAGCTCTTAGGTACTCGCTCATTTTTGAAAACTGTTTTTGTGTTTGTGTGTTTTGAAAGATTTTGTTTTCTTTATGATAAATCTTGTATCAGTACTCAAGAGTGTGATAAAGCGTTTTTGAAAGTAGTTTTTGAAAGTGTGTAAGTGTGAAAAGAATCAGATTTGAGCAAGTACTTAATAACTATCTACCTACTCGAAAAAGGATTTTATTTTCCTCTTACCCTTTAGATAGTGCTATCCTACTATTAGTGAGTAGGTAGCCCTATCGTTGGATGTTGAGCGACTATCGAAAGGGACGCTTATGGTCATTGAAGGCAACATGTAAAGATACCTTAGAAATTCGAAAGGACTGTCATCATGTAGGCAACATCGAGGGACAAGATCATTTCTCGTAGGAAACTCGAGGGACATTAAGGGACCATGATCTTAATGATGACTTTTAAACTGAGAGTCTTTGCTAAGATATCCCTACGTTCGAGGGACATGACCATTTCCGAAGGCAACAAATGAGGTTATACCCTAGGGGTGCAAGTGTAAGAAATGTGTTTTTTTCAGATATTTTATCTTGAAGTTAATGACCTAATGATTAATTGATTAATTCTTATCACGTACGCCTAATTTACTAACAGTTTATATACAAGCATATAAGAAATATAGAGGCGAGAAATAAAGTTCCTACAGCTATTACAAGGCTTTGGTGTAGCTACATAAATAATGACTGAAAAGTAAAATGCGGAAATTGAAAACCCTAATTAAACTATTATAAATAGGGCACATTTACATAATAAAAATTAATCGTATGAAAAATAATAACGCACAAAAATTAAGACTAGAATAAGTTCTAAACCCTAAAAAATCTAATTGCCTATTAAAAATATTTTGACTTTTTTTTTTTTATGAAAAAGATTTGAAATTTAACCTAATCTCTAATTAATTTTAAATTAAGGAAAATAAATTAAAGTTAATTAAATTAAATTGCAAAAATTAATTTTTTCTTTAAAAAAAACTCTAAATCCTATTTTATGATGATTCTCTGATTTTATGATTTAAAAAAAAAAGAATAAACAAAAAATATAAACTAAGTAAAAAAGAATAAAGAAATTAAATGGGCCTGGGGGTGAGAAAGAAAACTGGGGGAGGGGGTATGTTGTTGAATTCCAAAGCCCATATCTCATGCAAGCCCAAAGCATGCGCATGATCTGGTGTTGTTGTGTTAGGGTGGTCCATGGTATGCTTGCGTGCTAGAGGCGCTGGATCCAGGTCAGCTGAAGATCTGATGGTGATGATGTGGTTAGCCCATGATGCGCGTGAGTGGCCTGGCTACACTGGATTTGGAGGAAAATCATTATAAAAAATAAACTTCAAGACCTGGGAATCAAACACAAGTCTCTCCCTTTACACCCTTATGCTTTTGCCATCTGCGCTGCTGGATCATTCATGTATATAAACAAAACAAAATTATATAATGTAAAACAAGGACAACTACTGAGTTGTCTAACACGCACCAACAAGTGGGGTCCATGATATTTGAACGATCCAACCATAAGAAGCCATTATGCCGTGCAGGGTCACCGACTAGTCAAACCACCTCAGAGGGTGGCTCAAGTCATCATCTCCGGCCAGCCAAAAATGTAACTTGCAAAATAGGGAGATTTGAAGCCTGAAATTTTCCCTACCCCCCCCCCCTAAAACCTAGGCTTCCATTTCAACCATGGCCTTAGTTTGGTCTAAAGATGTCTCCATGTCTGAAACCAAAGCTCACACATTTTCAAACCCTAACAATGACAAGCTTTGATTTTGGCACTGAAACTCACATGAAGCACATTAAAACATTTACAATGATCAATATGAACACATATATGCACACATAACTCATTTATATTATGTAATAGGAGGATTTGAATTCAAGAAATTATACCAAATCGGTGATGCTTGAAGGAGGGATCCTGGGCACGATTTGGCTTGGCTAACGAATGAGGATGACTCCTGGGACCTTCGGGAGGAAACTAGGATGCTTGGTTTGAACGGAGAAGGCTTAGATCGCTTGGTAAAATGTTCACTTTTTCTTTGAAACTTTTGGAAATAATTTTTGACTTTTGGAGGCAGTTTTCACGTGTGTATTAGGTTTGGACTTGTTGTGTATATGTAGTAAATCTCATTAGGTCAACAATTATAGAAAAAAATCCAATGCTTTGATGAGAAATATCTTCTTTCCAATTATTCGATTTTTTTGCTTTTTTTGGAACAAATCCAATCTTTCTTCCCTCCATGATTTCCCTTTGATTTGCCTGCATATTTTACCTTTCATTTGATGAGAAAAAGATTCTCAAATCATATCATTCATTATTTCTTTTATTTATTTATTTCCATTTGAATTCTAATTAATAAAAAATCAAAATAAATAATAAAAATAATGAGATAATGTATGAGTGAGCTTAGTAGGCGTGGGCCATGTTAGGAACAAGTTTCAAGCATGAAAACATGGGCCCATTTGGAAAAAATTCAAGTTAGGTCAATATTGGCTTCATGCACATTTCCAAAAATTGTTCAACTTTAGAAATGCATATCTATCTCATTTTTAAGCCTAAGAGGGCGTTCTTTGAATTTTTGTATAGCTTAGGATGTCCTCTAAACAACATTTTTGGTTTCATTTCAATTGGGTCTTCCATGTTCATGTAAGGAGCTTTGACCCAAAAGGTGTTTTTGTTGAATTTTTGAAAGGACCTATAATGTCTGAGCTTGTATCTTTCCAATGGTGCATTTCCTTAACTTGAGGGATGAAGAGAATTTGTAGGGAATTGTATCCTCTTCAAAATGAGCCTTTGTGGAAAACTTTCTGATAAAGTATGAGAAATTTATGCCTGGTCAAAGTTTGGTTGACTTTTCTTATAGAAACTCTAATTTGCCATTTTTGACTTTTGAAGAGTTATGAGCATTTCTTTAGGAATCATGATCAACCCTTGATCAAATGATGGATATCACTTCAAAATGTTGAGGTTGACCAAAAACATTGATGTTTGACTGTATTTGGGCCACAATTGACTTTTAACCTAGTACAATTGATTTCCAAGCACTTGAGCAGTTGACTAAGCAAACTTGTTGTTCAAGGCATAAAATTTAGCATGGATGATCTTGAGGACATATTAGGACAATTTAGAATATTTGGGGTCCTTGGGACTCACCCTATTTCTTAAAATTGAAATCCTAGTTGTGATTCATTGCCTTATGAGGAGAATTTGTCTAGTCAATTCTTAGTCATCCTAGGGCAAGTTAGGGACCTCTAGAGGCATGTCTTGAGTGAAATGAAAGGGCAAATTTTGGGGTACAACAATACATAACCAAACACCTTCAGATGACTAACACTTTTCTTATCTCCAGTCCACTTCTGAATAGGAACTATTTCCTTCAATTTCTTCGTTGGAAATATGTTGAGTACATAACATGCAGTGGCAACAACTTCTCCCCACAAAGTATGAGGAAGCTTCTTCTCTTTCAGCATGTTTCTCACCATATCAAGCAAAGTACGGTTTCTTCTTTCAGCAAGACCATTGTGTTGAGGAGTATAGGGAGTAGTAACCTCACGCTCAATTCCACTTTCCTCACAGAACCTTCTGAATTCCGTGGAGTTATATTCACCACCACCACCAGTTCTAAGAATCTTCATAGTCTGGCCACTCTCATTCTCAACCTTCAGTCTAAACTTCTTGAATTCAGAAAACACCTCGTGTTTGAACTTTATGAGAGATACCCATGTCATTCTCGTTAACTCATCAATGAATGAAATAAAGTATTTATTCTCTCCAGTTAATGCTACTGGAAATGAACCGCACACATCAGAATGCACTACTCCCAAGGCATGCTTTGCTATTGGAGCTACTTCTTATGCAAATGGTAATCTTGGTTGCTTCCCTTCCATGCACACCTCGCATGACTTCTCAGGCTTCTTGATTGTAGGAATTCCACGTACCAGCTTCTTTGATTTCAAATGCCCTAAGCTTCTGAAATTCAGATGACCAAATCGTCTGCGCCACAACTCACTGTCCTTGACAACACTTGTTGCACTAAGACATTCAGAGTCTACAGTTCTAATATTCACCTTGAATGTTCTGTTCTTTCCCTGTTCTGACACCATAATCAGCTTCTGATTATGGTCATACAGTTTCAGAAGATTGTCCTTCATGGTAACCGAAAAACCTTTCTCAATCAGTTGTCTCACACTCATCAGATTGCTTTTCATGCCAGGCACATGCCATACATCTAGATCACTGCTGCTTTCCCATTATTTAGAATGACTCTGACATTTCCCATACCTTCTGCATTGAGGTATTTATCATCAGCACATCTGATCTTTGTACTCTTCCCAGAGTCAAAATCAACCAACCATTTCTGGTTTCCAGTAAGATGGTTTGAACACCCTGTGTCCATATACCACCATTCTGATGAATTCAAATCATCAGGTTCAGAAGCCAACAATAGCACAGGTTCATCATCAGACTCTCCTCTGGCTATATTTGCTTCTTCTGACTTCCTTTCTTTGTTTGACCAACAGTCTTTAGCATAATGACCAAAGTTCTTGTAACAGTAACACTGAACATTCTTCTTGTCAGCCTTCTCTTTTCCCTTTTGGACATTCTTCTGCCTGTTAGAGTTTTAACTTCTGACATTTGACCATCATTAGTTTTCTTCCTGGCTTCCGACCAAGTCTTCTTCTGATACTTCTTACCAGAAGTTACTTTCAGATCCTGTTGCTCTACTTCCCTCTCAGAAGTTCTCGCAGTCATACACAACTCATGCGCCTCTAGACTACTTTGCAGCTCTTCAACTCTCATGGTGCTCAGATATTTGGAATATTCAATTGCTACCACAATGTAATCAAACTGAGAAGTTAAAGATCTCAAGATCTTCTCAATGATTACTTGTTCAAAAAGAATTTCTCCACAAGATTTCATTTCATTAGTGATCAGAATCACTCTAGAGATGTACTCAGAAACCTTCTCGGTGTCCTTCATGTTGAGATTCTCATATTGCTTTCTGAGAGACTAAAGCTTCACCTTCTTCACTGATGCGTCATCAACCTAACACCTGATCAGTGTGTCCCACACAGCCTTTGCTGTTTTTGAGTCAACAATCTTCTCAAACACGTTCTCATCCACACATTGATGGATGTAGAATAACGCCTTCTGATCTTTCTTCCTTACAGCACTCTGTGTTATCTTCCGTGCCTTTGTTGCGTCTGCTTCTAACAGATCATAACCATCGGTGACAAGATCTAACACATCTTGAGAACCAAATAACACGCGCATCTGGATCTTCCAACGATTCCAGTTTTTCCATCAAATACTAGAAGCTTGGAGTGGATATCGCCGCCGTTTCCGTTCATCTTCTACCTTTTACAAATTTATGCAGAAACTCAATAAAGCCGTGTTTCTTAAATCCCCAAAATAAAAAATAACGATTATCACAACACCTCACTGTTCTCTCGTGTTTCCCTTGTTTTCCGTGGATTTTTAACCAGAGCTCTAAATACCAATTATTGGTGCACAAAGAAGAGATGAAAGACAAAAGAAATATATTTAATGACGGCTACAAAAATAAGGAATAATGTTTTACAATGAATTACATTGACCTACTTCACTAGGCTATTTATACATAAAATAAAATCATAAATATCCTCTAACAAAGATATAAAAAGATCTAAAAAGATATTCCTAAAATATAAATTAATATCTAAAAGATATTTCTAGATTAATTCTTAAAATATAAATTAATTCTAACATTGTATGCAGTTAATTATTATAATATTCTATTGTAATTAATTTCTAGCATACTGGTTGGGTTGGGAATCGTTGGGTCCCAAAATTGGACCTGCACCCGCCAGTGTAAACCTATTTAAAATCGGTTTTGAATATCCAATGACCTACATAATCAATTTGACCTGCCCGTTTGATTAAAAATCAATTTGGTTTCACAGATTAAAACGGTTTGCGGGTTTCTGTCCACCCCTAGTTGAAGTAGTAGGTAGTGTATGTTAGTTATTAGGTATTTGATATAGCATTTAATAGTACGAACAATACCGCATTGTTGCTGCCTAGTACTATTTATTTTAATAATAACTAATAAAATATTTGTGTTTTTGTAGGGGAAAATTTATTTTGATAAAATATAAAATATATTTAGATATGTATGTAGTTTTAAAATGAGTTTTTTTAATTGTAAAATGAATCATAATCATATAAATTTAATTGATTAAAATAAAATATGTATTTTATTAATAGTGACATGTGAGTTAAAATATTTTATTATTTAAAAATTTGATATCAATATATAATACTAAAAATGTTCTATTTAATGTCAATAATTAGTAATTAAAATATGTTTTAAGATAGAAAGTAAAAGAATGTATACTTCTTAAATTGTATTGATAACATTATTATTTATCTATAATAAAAATAAAATTTTTATCTCTCAAATAAAGATAATTGTTTATTAAAATAAAATAGATAATATGATATAGTGGCATGTGAGATAGAAATCTAATTTTGTGATAAAATAAATTGTTTATTTTATTAAAATTATAAAATATGCTAATTAATATTTTTGGTGATAATAAATAAATAAAATTAATAAAATACGTCGTAAAAACTAAAATAATTTTTTTCAAACTCATATTTATATAAATATAGACTTGGCAATATATAATTAAAAATAATCTTTACAATAATATTTTACTAAAATATTTAAATGAATTTAAAAGTGTGAAAAAATGAAAGATTTGAATTTCAAAAGTGTGGAAAAATTTTGAATTTTGAATTTTAAATATAATTGACTAAAATAATATAAATAAATGAGGTGACAAATGAAAAAATATTGAAGGAGAGAAAGTGTAAGGTATTTCTTTTAATATTTGTTAATTACAATAAAAGATTTTTGATAGTGTAAATTTTATTTAGATAAAAAGGTAACATTGCTAGTTTCCTTCTATCATAAATTGTTTATAATACTGATATAATATGCTTAGACATTTGGACATAGCAGCTATACTAAAAAAAAGAATCATTATAACTGATCACATTTTTCTTTAGTTCTGTTAGCAGAGCTTAGCTTCTGCATTCTTCACTCAGTGAAAAAGACGAGCGAAGAGAAGTAAAGTGTAAAGAGATAAGATTCTCATTCATTGGTGAAGTAAGATTGCAGTTTACTCTATATATCACTTACAGTAAAAGAGAAAGTAAAACTAACTAACTAACTGTAACTAAGTTAGTTACAAGCTTAGAACCTAATCAACCAATGAGCATTTGCCACTTGTACATTTAAGACTAAACTCAGCAAGCTTATTACAATGTAAAATAAGAAGCTTAGCAAATATATCACCAATACTCCCCTCAAACTGAAGAGTGAGGAATCACTTTTAGTTTTCCTCGAAGTTCTTGAAAGGCCGAAGTTCCAAGTGGTTTGGTTAATGTATCTACAATCTGAAGGGCAGCTGGGACATGTTCGATCAGCATTTTTCAGCAACAAAACGTTCACGCACAAAGTGAATATCTAATTCAATATGCTTCGTGCAGGCATGCAACATAGGATTATGTGACAACAACATATCACTAAGATTATCACAAAGTAGAGTAGGTGAGTGAAAAGGAATGCACAACTATGTAAGTAATGATTCTAACTAGAGCGTCTCAAATATAGTATGAGCAAGAGCATGATACTCTGCTTTCGTGCTTGATCTAGCCACTAAAGATTGCTTCTTAGAGCTCCACGACACCATGTTTGGCCCAAAGTAGATACATGATCCAAATGTAGATCTTCTATCATCTGGATCACTCGCCCAGTCTGAGTCACTATAAGCATGTAGAGAATTTTTTTGAGCAGAAAGAGAGGGAGACAGAAGCAGGCCATAGTTAATAGTGCCACTAAGATATCTGAGTAACCTCCTCACATAAAAATGGGTTTGTTAAAAGAAAGCATAGGCAAATAGTTGAGATGGGAATAACCATGTTGGCTCATGCTTCTTTACCTATGATTTATTGAGATTTCAGTTTTTCTACCTTTGTGCATATCATCAATAAACTGCCTATCTCTGTTCTAACCAAAGTCAATTCTCCTTTTCATGCTCTCTATGGCCATAACCTTGTTTATACTACACTTAATGTGTTTGGTTGCTCATGTTTTCCCCTGCTTAGACCTTACAACAAAAACAAACTTTAGTTAAGAAGTCAAGAGTGTGTGTGCCTTGGTCCTTCTCCTCAACATAATGGTTATAGGTGTCTAAGTAGAACAGGTAGAATCTATATCTTCAAGGATGTAAAGTTCAATGAACATTACTTCTCTTTTCCCACCATATTTTTTGAAGGTGTGAAAAACACAAGAATGGGGGGTGGGGGGGTGAATTGGGCTTTAAATAAAAAACTTTTCCTTTTAAAATCCCCTTTAAACCGTAACAAGTTACTTCACTTAGTGATAATAATGATAAGATGCAACAAGGAAAGAACAAGTTATGTTTATACTAGTTCACTTGAAAACTATCAAGCTAGTCTAGTCCACCCACCAAGGTGATTTCGCTTTTCTCAACAAGGACTTAATCCAATAATCAAACGATTATTACAATTCACAAGCTAACTGTAAGTGACTAGCGTTACAACCTATAAGACACACTAATCTTAGACTTCTCAAGGATTCTGACCAACTGGTCCCTTAAGGAAAATCAAACAACTGTTTGAACAAAGTTTGTTTACAAGAAATTATGCTTCTACACAGGCAGATATGTAAATAGTAATTTTACACCAAAGACGAGAGAAATATGAAAGCGTATGAACATTCTTAATAGAAAGTGTCTCAACGTGAATTAGTTTCTTTCTCTCATAGTCTTCAAGCCTTTATATAGCCAATAAAATATTATAACCGTTGAAGGGTATTTCTTGAATTTCTAGAAAGCTCGAAGCTTGAGCAATCACGTGGGAGACAAGATCGTACACAACATCTGTCCTTCATGGTTGTGGAATGGAACATTTTGTTTATACTTTTTGTACCATGTAATCTTATCCTCCTTTTCTTTTAACGTCAGAGGCTTCAGAGCATGCGTTGGAAGAATGAGAATAACACTTGGGTCTTTAGAACTTCAAGTCTTCAGAATCTTCAGAAAACTGGGTCTTTAGAATCTTCACCATTTGGTATTTAGAACCCTTTGTAGAACCTTGGGTTACCGTAACTTCAAGTCTTCAGAATCTTCAGAACTTTGTCTATCAGAATCTTCAGCACTTGGTTTCTTAGAAAAGTATCAGAGTTACAACTTCAGAGCCTACTGAAGCTTTTGCTACTGCTCATCAGAACTTGTGTAGCTTAGAAGCGAAACTTATTCTCTTCTAATGTCTTGGAAGCTCCTTTCGTCAGAAGCAGAACCTGTTTGTTAAATACTCAAAATAACAAACATTAGAGTATCAAAATTGTTCATATAAACATACATATTTGTTATCATTAAAACTCAGTGATAAAGTTGCAGAGCCAAATCTTGTTCTTACAATCTCCCCTTTTTTGATGATGACAAAACTATGTTTTTTGATGACACAATTTTGTACATAATCAAAAGAAGTAAAAAATAAGAAGGTTAAGAAACACTTATCCTTGTTATGAAAACTCCCCCTGAGTCAAAGACTTGATGAAGATCAAATATTCTGATACTGAACCATTTGAGTAGAACTCCCCCTGGTTCCAATAGATCATATATTGAGATCTTGAGAGTCTTGATATCAATCATGCTAATTGAGATCTTGAACCTCTAGTGTCACAAAGACAAATTCCATATTCTCAATTCATAGCCTGATTATGAACAACCTGATTGTGAACTTAAAATTTCTGAGTCTGAATCCAAAAGTTAGACAAAAGCCTTGTATAACACTTTCAGATCTAGATTCCAATCAGAGTTCATGATTCCTAAAAAAGAATACAATTCTAACATAAACAAAAGTTTAATTGGGTTAGAATGTAAGAAACTATTTTCAGAGACGTTTTCCAGAATTTGATTATCAGAATCAAAATATTACTTTCAGTTATTCACTCCCCCTTTTTGTCATAATCAAAAAGGTAAAATAACAAGTAAAATAAGAAGTGATAAACCAAAATAAACTTCATTAAATTTAAAATATCATAAGTCACAAAAGAAAACTTAAGAAGCAAAACATAAGAAGCAAGAGTTCTAAGATTCAAAAGTAAAAGGTAAAATAAAATCCTAAGAGCCTAGGGTCCAGATGCAGGAGGTGTTGGATAGAATATCTTGTCAAGAATCAACTTCAGCATACTTTTAACATTCTCATTGGCGACCTTCTGTTGAGTGATGCTCTCTCTTAAAATCTGTTGTTCTTCTTTGATTTCACCAATTGCAATTTTCATACGTGTAATGGCAGAATTAGAAGAAGATACCACTACAACATCTTGTCTTGCTTTATGAGCTTCTTCTTCCTCTTTAGCCAATTTGGCTTCTTCAGCTTTTTTGGCTTCTTCTGCCTCTTAAGCTTTAATCCCGGCTTCCTCTGCCTCTTTTATCGCTCTAGCTTCTGCTTCTCTTTATTTAGCAGCAAGCAGTTCAAACATTCTGGCTCTTTCTCTTGCTTCTTCCCTTTTTGTCACCATCTGAACATCCCAAACTCTGAATGCTTCAGAAAAGGATCGCATTCGTTCAAACTCAGAAGACATGCACTTCTGAAATAGTTTCCATGAAACATCCATGTCATGAGGCTTAGTACTAGTACTTGCCTCTGCCCTTAGGTTTGTAACCTTTTTCTTAGCCTTGACTCTAAACATGTTAATGCATTCATCCAAATTTTTTGGAGCAGGTTCTTCATAAACTACTAAAGCAAGGTTGGGTTTAGGATGGTTTGGTTTAGAAGTTTGTTCAAGAGGATTTTGTGATGATGGTTATTCAGATATGTCAAAGAGATCAAAACATGTAAAAGGTTCAGTTGTGGGAATTTCAATATCTTCAAAAGTATCAAAAATTGTCCTTTCAGACATTTCTTGATCAGAAGGAGAGTGTGGATCAAGATGGATAGTTGTTGAGTCATGGATAATGGATTCTTTGTTAAAAAAGGAAAAATGAAGGTTTTTATCAAAACTTGAAGAAATAGGAGTTTCTGTGAGTGATTGAGAGTAGGTTATTGGTGATGTAAAAGTGTGGATAGGTTTCGATGGAATGTTTGTAGCGAGAGGTGGAATAGGATTAGGATCAGAAATAGTTGGAATTGGTTCAATTGTGGTAGGTATGGTGGTAGTTGGTGAAACCAAAATACTTGTTGTTAAATGTGGCAATATGGTAACAATATCATAAACATATGAGATATTTATGGGTGGTGGAAGATAAAAAGTTGTAAGATATGAAGTTTGTGATATGGAGGAGGGAATGGATGAAGTAGAATTAACAATATTAGAAACAAGAATAGAGAAACTAGAAACAGTAGACTTACTTGCAGATTTAGAAGTCCCAGTACCTAGAATAACATGTTTAAGGAAACCAGACTTCTTCTTCTTCTTCTTCTTCTTCTCAGGTATAGAAGTATCAGAACTTTTCTTCCTTTTTCCTAAGTAACAATCAACACCCTCAGCAGGAAGATCCGAGTAATTGAAATTGGACATATCGCGTCCTTCTTGTTGCATCATCAGAACATATGCAACCACACTCGATACAAGATCTTTCTTGGAGAACAAAGGATAGTTGTCAATAGGAATTCTTCTATGATGAATACTTTCAGAAGACTCAATCAGAGGCTTGACAGTGAGTTCCTCTATTATCCTCATGTTCTTCAGAATTTGTCCATTGAAAGAATCTCAAATTCTTGAAGCCATATCCTTTGTATAATTGGCTTCTTCAATTAAAAACTTTACTAAGCCATTTCCCACAAAAATATCCATCAAAAGATGTCCACAAGGAATATTAGGTGAGAGTTTTTTGGTTGGATTAGCAGTGGTTCTTGTGTTTCTGATAGAGTCCTTTAGATAATTAAATAGAATAAAAGGAAGATTTATCTTCTGTTTAGTTAGCAGAAAGTACAATATGAACTTCTGATTAATGAAGAGCTTGAAGCAGGTATATGGTTTATGCAACCCAAAATAATCTTGTGCCAAACTCTGAGAAGATCATGAAGATATTTACTCTTGTACTCAGTCTTCTCAGCAGAATAATTCTTAAACAGTAGTTGGTTAAGAGATTCCTTTGCAAACTTTGATTTATTATTCATTCCATAAACACATTTTCCTTGCAAGAATTTCAATCCCAAAAGTTTTGCAATATATTTTTCAGTGAAGATGGTTCTTTGCCCAATCACATAAGAGACAATGTGAAGATCGTCACAATCAACCATTTTCCAGAAATCTTTCACTAGCGCCCCATAGACAGGACCATGAAGCCTTTTGAAATAGTTTTCCCAGCCTTGAGCACCTAATTCCTTCTTTAGGTCACACCCATTTGCAACTAAGTTATCAAAATCAACCACGAGTTCTATAAGAACGGTCATCTCTTCAGGTTTTAGAATCCAATGAACTTGAGAACTTTTTTGCATAATGTGATTCTCACCAATAAGCTTTGAGGATGATGAAGGAGCGGATGAAGTTGATGGAGGAACTTTTGAAGATGATGGAACCACGGTTGAGGATGGTGGAGTAACGATTGATGATGACGAAACCATTGGATTCATAACTTGTTCCACTTCACTTGTGAACTTAACAACCTCTTGTTGATCTGGGGTCATCATTGTTGAAGATGAAGAACGTTGATGAAGAAACTTTGAATAAGATGATGAACACGAGAGAAAAGGATGAACAATGGAGAGAAGAGAGGTTTAGGGTTTCTAACAAGTGTGGGAAGTGAAGTGAGGTTGTGTGTGGAATTGTATAAAGTGTTTTAAATGTGAGAGAAAATACATAAAAATAAGCACATATAGATATAATTAATAGGAGCATTAAATGAAAGTAATAATTATGATTTTAATTAATTCCAAGAAAAATTACTGCCAATGTGTAGCCTAGGTAGAGTGATGATTAAGAATAGCCAGATGTTACACGCGTTAATCACTACATCAAATTTGGTAACATGTTTGATATCCTCTGAATCTGGATAACCAAAAGGTTTCCATCCTATCAGAGACATTTTTGGCCGAAACATCTTATGATTACTAAGATTCTGAAAGAAATACAATACCTTGGTTTAACTCAGAGTCTCACATTCTTCATAAGGTTTGAACGCTAATCTTGTTCTGACTGGAGCATCTTTGTTTTCCAGAATTAGATCTTCAGGATGAGATGATGATATTATTCTTTTCCTTTGTTGTGGTTGATCAGAAGAAACAACAACAATATCAGAAGTAAGAGCTTATGATTATTTATCTTCTTGTATCTTCTCCTTGGGTTATGTGAATGTTATCTCCATACCTGCAAGATTTTCAACCAGCTTTGACTTTTCATAGTCAAGCTTATCATCAAATCTGACATGGATTGATTCTTCCATGATTCGTGATTCTGTGTTATAGACTCTTAAACCTTTTAATCATTCATAATATCCTAACAACAAACACTTCTTCACTTTGGAATCAAACTTGCCCAGATTCTCTTTAGTATTCAACATAAAACATACACATCCGAAGGGATGGAAATAATAAATGTTGGGCTTTCTATTCTTCCACAATTCATAAGGAGTCTTACTCAAAATAGGTCTTATAGAGATTTTATTTTAAATATAACACGGTATTTACTGCTTCTGCCCAGAAGTACTTATCCATCTGAGTGTCTTGGATCATGGTGCGAGCCATTTCTTGCAATATCCTATTTTCCCTCTCTACAACCCCATTTTATTGTGGAGTTATAGGGCAAGAGAAATCATGGATTATACCATTAGAATAAAAAAATTTTTCAAAATATTTGTATTCAAATTCACCTCCATGATCGCTTTAACTCTAACTATTTTGCAATTCTTTTCATTTTTCACTTGGGAGCAGAAAGAAGCAAACACAGAATGTGACTCATTCTTGTGTTTTAAGAATTTTATCCATGTCCATCTCCTGTAATCATCAATGATGACAAGTCCATATTTCTTTCCATTGACAGAAGCAATTTTCACTGTTCTAAACAAGTCAATATGAAGAAGTTCTAATAGCCTAGAGGTAGAAATAATATTTTTAGCTTTAAAAGAGGTTGAGTTTGTTAACTCTTGAATCCTTCTTACATGGTGTTTTAATGATGTAACAATTTTATTGCATGTTTTTCCTTTGTTAGAATAGACTTATGATTAGGAGTGTCATTAGGTTGTGACCTTAGTGCTTAAACCTTGAGATGTGCATCCATGATATAAATGATGTACTTGATGACTTGTAGAGACTTCTATCTTGCCTAAGTCTTTTTACCATTTCTTTCTAAGCATTGATGTTGCTTTGAAACCTTAAGCCTTGAGTGCTTGTATGATAAATTGATTTCTTTTGACATGGTTTGTAATGCCTTAGGGTAGAACCATTTGAGCATGACCCTTAGGGGGCTTAGTCTTTGTGTTTGACACATTCATGCTTATTGATTTATAACTTGAAGGGTGCATTAGAGCTTAGACTTGTTTAGATGCTACTTGATTGTTGTTGTTAGACCTTTACACTTAGGTGTTTGGTGGGCTCTTAAGCCATTTTATTTTGTTGTTTATATTCTTGTTTTGTCTTTGTATGTTCCCTTAGGTTCACTTGGTTCATCTTTGAATCAAGGTAGACATTAGGCTTTAAAACCATACATGCTAACATTATGTAGCTTTCCCTTTGTTAATCCAAACTTTAGGTCCACAAGCATGACAACAAGTAGGATTAAGATCTCCTTTTGATTAGTCTTTTTCTTTTTTGCATCCATTCTAAAACTAAAACTTTTTCTTAATCAAGAATCCAAAAACATCTAACATTACTGAAACACTTTCAAAAATAAAGGAGAAATACTTAAATATCCCCACCTTCTGAGAGACCATATAATATATTTTCCTATCATACCCCAAATTTGTCCGTCTTATTTCCTATAGTAAAATGATTTTCAAAATTGTTTTTTTAATAAATTTCTTTGATTTATTTACAATAATATTTTGGGTTTTCCTAGTTGCTTAACTTTAAAAATATATAATAATTTATTTTAAATTATTTGTATTTTAAAATATCAAATATTTTCCCACTTTCATATACTTTCAATTGCTCTTTTAGCACAATTGGTAAGAAAGTAGAGTTTGCAAGCATAAGGTTATAAGTTCAAATCTCACTAACACATATTTTGACTTTTTTTTCCCATTTTTGTTGTTATTAACTTTATTTTTATTTTCTATTTTATTAAAAAAAATCACAAAAATATTATATTTTATTTAAAATTTTCATTTTTTTGTTTAATCATTTTTTTAAATATTATTTTTTCACTTTTATGCATTTTTAGTCAAAAAATAAAAAAAGGAAAGTTTTAATTCAATTTGTTCTTATTTTGGAATGTTTTTACATCTTGAGGAGCAAGTCAAAGAAATTAGGAAAATATTGATTAATTTATTAAATATAATTACAAATCAAAATTAAATGGCATTTTTTTGATTTGGACTTTTAAA